>CM070036.1:115267043-115287894 GCA_036250615.1 Ptychadena robeensis
GTCATTGGATAAACTTACAAAATCAGTGAGGGGTCAAATAATTATTTCCTCCACTGTATACACATATATAAATACTTCTACATTGCGACAACTAGTATGTTGGCTGCTCTGCTGAATAGCCACCATGCCAGCGTCAGCAACATGCCAATGCCGGAAGTCTGAATATGCTAATAAGCATCATCTGCACTAATTGGTCGGTTAAACACTATGAAGCTAGCTTAAGGCTGTGGTACTCCAGGGAGAATCAACAGAAGAAGCCCACAACATTCTAAGGACTGACAATTTATGTCCTCAGACAGGGGCTGGCTTAAGGCTTGTTACTGGGCAGAAGTAGCTTAGCTACTTTTTGGAGGAAAAGTAGAGAGGTAAACACCCAGCCATGACTCATGCTTCCAGTAGCTTGTTGACAACAGGTGCAACCCTTAAGGGGACACACACCAACTATAAGCATTATACAGGCATATAATACTGTGCATATAAATACAGTTATGTGGCCCGTTCTCGGGTCACTACAATTCTATGTAATTCTAATGGGCAACTGCACAAAAACCAACTGGAAAATGGCGCCGGGCAGAGGTGGTTTGTGGGCGATGGCTCAATAGAATCCATATTAACATGAAGAAGAGATAAAAAAAACACACACAAATCTAGTAATCGGAAAACGTGTGCAGCCTCTCCACTGTGTGCAGCATTTGCATGCAGTGTGCAGGAAGTTGGGCACTGGTTGTCAAATACTTACAATGGCCCATAATCCAAAAGGGAACTGCCTAAAAAACATAACACGAATGTTGGGATGTGTCTGCATTTTTTGGGGCGATTGGTCATTGGAAATGGTGCATTTTCTACTGAACCATCTGAACTATTGCCAATATAATTATATAGAGAAAAAAAATCTGACGGCATACATGTGAAAATGCTTAGTTGAATATGCAGCAGAGCGTTATGTAAATTGCCAGAGTTATAAAAAATGCAACACACTAAGTGTGAATATTACAATGGTTTTAAAACATTAGGTAACGCATGTAGTGTAAAGGAGCCCTTAATCTTGTTCCAGAACCATTCATCTCTTCTTTGAGTTTCTTATGAATTTATATAATACACTTATATTCAATTCTAATGCAAAAATGTGGATTTAGAATGTCTGTGTCACTGAGCCCAGAATTGTTTTATCCTTGTACATTTTCCAACCTAGTTATGTGAATTTTCTCCAGGGAGTGTGCGCAGTGCAATACATCGGTTCCCTGGATCTCTGTATTAGAAGGATTACTGTACCCTTGCCATGGCCATTAGTGTAACATTTGTGGATTGTGTAACAGATGGCTGAGATATGTAGATCTGTTGACATTTCAAGGGGCACTAAACTGGTGCTATGGCTTACAGAAGAGACAATGTCAGAGAGTTCTGCTTCCATTCTCAAAGCAGCTGTATTTGTCAGCACGGTTTAATTTCCCTTCCTGTAACATCATTCTTTGCAGTAGATTATTGTTGTTGTTAGTGAGACTCAGCAGCCCAGATAATTGTGCGACTAAATACATGTAAATTACTAAACAATTTTCACTAGTTTTATACTTGCATAATTAAGATAAGTTACTTTGCATCTGCTGTGTATCTTATTTTATTTTTAGATCTTATTTAAAAAACTCAGTTGCAATAAATACAAAAAGAATTGTGCCTTCATGAAGTCTGTAAATCTGTATAAAACTGGCCATACACCTTTAGATCTCTCTGTCAGATATGCTTTATATCTACCAACAGCTATGTAGTATAGGGTCCTCTGCAATTGAACAGGCCCTTAAGCTGGGCATACATGGGTAGATTCCCCTTCAATTGACCGGTGATCAATCACAGCGGGGTGACGTCATCGTGGGTAAATTGAACGGTAATCAATTGAACGGTAATCACCGTGGTCCCCCGGATCACAGTGATAGGCTGGGGAGAATCAGAGAAAGAGTCAGCCAGCCTGCGTGCCCCCCTCACCTCGCACAGAGACTTGCTGGCCCTGCCCCCTTCACATTTTCGGGACTGCAGCTAGCTGATCACAGCCTGTGTGCAGTTCATCTGCAGCCTGGCCATTACTTTAAATGAAGACCTGTGTCCCCATTCAAAGTAATATATTTCGACCAAGGTTTTCCAACATGTTCAAAACCTGTTTGGTCGAGTTTCTTCGAGTAGGATCCATTGATCCTGCTTGAAGGAACCGTGAATGGCTCAAGTCCTGTAACAGATTAGAGCCACATTGGGTGCCATGCACGCTCACTGCGCCCAATGTTGCTCTAATCTATTTCTTCATCGAGTCGTATATGCCCAGCTAAGGGTCCCCATAGACCTTTAGATTTCTCAGATTTCCTTTAGATCTCCTGTTGTTTTACCAAAACCATGTAATATGAGGGACTTTCTAAACAATCAAGTCTACCTGTGTTCAATCGCTCTATTAGTATAGAGCCCTCTGCGATTGAACACAGGTAGACTTGATTGTCATAGTTGTTAAAGGATATCTGACAGAGAGATCTAAAGGTATATGGCCAGCTTTTTACAGTCCTTAGGCTAGGCTCACACGGACATGGTTAATGCTATCTGGGGACACCACCACTTCTACCCGTATGCATTTTCAGAAGTTTGCTGGGCTATTTTTGCAGAACCCCTTTGCACATGGATAAGTTGTCATGTAACGTGCACAGTGAGTATGGCAACTGGCACTGATATATTCAGAGCTAAAAACAATTTTTTTTGCCATATTCTGCTATATTGTAATGTTTTCTGCAATCAAAAAACTGTTTAGAAAAGACTAGCTCAAATGGGAGTTTGAACAGAATGTTACAGTACTTTACAGTATTAGCTGTAAAGTTGGATTAAGGTCTAATTTAGGGTTAGTTCAGGGGGAGCTTTTGGAAGCTTCATGGTAACCACCTCCGACCACCCATTAGCTGTCCTACAGGTAATAAATATAACGAATATGGGCAGTGTAAATGTAGAAATATGTATAATCTTTTATATACTTATACATTCTGGATAGTCTGTCTCGCCTGTCTTAATATGATTGATAGATACCATGTGCAAAGCCTCGTCTGTTCAGTCTGTCTGATCGTTTGGAATTACAGCTTTGTAGACATGATCCAGATAACAATACATGTTCTTACACAATCTTGTGCTTGTTTCTGGACAAATACGATTGTACAAATCGATTACCATGGGTCCTTCTCAATCATACATGATCCCTAAAATATATTAGTCTTATAAGTTCTAACTAAAGATGGTGGAATTTTTCGACTTGCTAACTTTGTGAGCTGATTGCAAAGCCTCTGAAAATGGTATCATCACCAAAATTGCTGGAGATGTAGAGAAGGGTTGTGGGAACATTTGAAAAAAAACTTTGCTCTAACATATGTAGTTTTTGCATAAATTAGGTTTAAAAGTCGAAATTCCGATTTTTGAAATTTTACTTGACTTTGAATGTAACTTATGCAAAAACCATTTGTGTTAGAGCAATACTTTTTTGTAGTATACCCCCAACCGTTCTCTACATCTCCAGCACGTTTGGTGATGATATCATTCTCAGGGGTTTTGCAATTAACTCCAAATCGTCGAAATGGCATCTCTAGTTCTAACAGGCAGTGGTGGACAGTTTTGGGTGCAGTTTATGGGGGTTTGCTAGTGAATACCATAAAGCACATTAAAAGCACCTTAAATCCCTTCTGAACTAACTCTTAAGACCCCAATACACCTTACAATCTTTCCATACAATTTCTGTACAATCAAATTTTGTTCTACCAAAACCATGTAATATAAGGACCTTTCTTATCCTTCCAATCACTATGTGTTCTATCAGGGAGGTCACTATACTACATGGTTGCTGGTAGATCTACAGTAGATTGTATGGATCGATCTTAAGGTGTATGGGGTTGCACCAATTTTTAAGCAAATAGCACAATTGTGAAGCCCCCATACACCTAACAATGTATTCTATCAGGGAGGACTCTGCACTACATAGTTGTTGGTAGATCTAATGGAAATTGTATGGAGTAATTTAAAAGTGTGAAACAAAAGAAACTTCATCCTCAAGGATAGGTGAAGCCAACATCCCAAAATTATATAGAGAAGAAAATTCCCAAAAAAGGGAGAGCTATTTCCCCTATGAGACACAGGGGCAGGGGGACTTTAGCGGCTTCAATCAGGTTAGTGTAAATAGGTGGCTTGGATCACCACAATTAGATTTAAAACATAAATTTAATAAATCAAAAAACAACATATAAAATGGATCCAAAGGATAACACCATACAATATAAAAAAATTATAATGAAACAGTTTACCGGTAATAGCCAAACCAGTACTCATGAATAGGACATAATGGTCTCCTTCAAAGACCAGAAATCTGCAGAATGGAAACCATCCTCTATAGGGAACGCCACCCCGACGTACGTTTCGTTATTCGACGACTTCCTCAGGGGGTATATGCTGGCTAGAGGGAATTGAATTCCTGTATCAAGTAGGTAAAAACAATACGGCGAGGCGCGAGGAGTAGACCAAATCTTCCCAAAGAATGGAGGGCCACAGCAGGCTCGAGACCAGCCACGTCTTTAAACAAAGGCCATCTGGTATGAATAAGTGTAGAGTGCTGGTATAATCCCCAAAACGCAGGTAAATAGTAACCATAAAGGTAATATCACAGTTTTAGATAGGGGTAGATCATCCGGTAGATCATTAGGCTTGAACTGGTTCAGTAGTAGCCGTGCAAAGGCAGGGGTCTGTGTGCTGATCAGCTCCACACATATATACTCAGGTATAAAGAGTGTAAGGGAAATGGGAGGTGTAAAATAAATCTGGCCTGGTTATTTGCTAGTCTAGGAATGAATAAACAACTACTATAGAGATTTCTGAACACACTACAACAACAAATACAAATAATTTCAAATTAAAGAAGACAAACAGAGGTATATTATTGGTTGTAATCCTGGTTCACATCAATCCAAAGAGAGAGAATGACAATGAATGTAAATGAAACATTTCTTATTCTTGAGTCTACAGTTGTTATGTTGTAATTTAGCTCGCTGTGTATACTTTACCCAAGAGAACATTTCTGTGCAAGTAAACAAGAGTTACAAAGAGTTACAGAAAAACAAAAGCAATATATATACAATGATTTATGAGCTACATGCCACACTGACTCTGCCTTTAATACAGAGACTACAGTTATGGGTAATAAATAATTTAGAAGCAGCAAATGCAAAATATGGAAAGAAAACAATAAAAGGAGAGTTTTCTGCTAAAATGGTGAATAGGGATAGCAAAGGATTTAACTTGAATTGCAATCAGCAAGCGTTTTGCTGATCAATTGTTTTATAGTCATTCCCTTCCTCAAACCTCTTGATCCTGCCATAGGAATTGTTCTTATGCTGGCCATACAGTGGTCGAGTTATCGGTCAATTTCCGACTGATTGATTGCTGTGCACTTTGAACGCAGCCCACCTGGAGCGGTCAATCCTGCTCTATAGAAAAATCGATCGAACAGCGATCTGGCATGTTGGTAAATCCCTGTTCGATTGCCACTACTTTGGATGGCAATCGACCCATGTATGGCCAGCTTTGGGGCTTTATTGAATTCCTTATCAGTTAATTACAGGTTTCTGTATGCCAAACTAAAGCCCCCGATACATGGGTCAATATCTGCTCAATCTATTCATCGGGGGTCATCAATTGTGGCCAGCCTGTCAATCTATCGATCAATCCCCCTCGGAGACAGCTCTATCAAAATGGGAACCAACATGGTAAACCCTGCTCAATCTCTATTGCTGAGGGTTCCCATCCAAACCATCGAATGGGAACAAGGAAAAAGACCTATTGAGGACATTTCCCATTCTGAGGAATTGGAAAGTGCCCACTCCATGTTCTCAGTGGCGCATACCACTTTGTTGAGAGTACTGTGTTTTCATTGCAGTGGCATGTAGTATCGCCAGAGACAGATCAATGGATTAATGCAGTATGTGGAAAAGCCACACCTGAATAGCATAATGCGCGGCTTTTCCACGTCTTTGTAATATTAATAAATAGAGTGCAGTCCCACTTGAGTTACAGGCATGTCCAATGGAGGGAAAAACTAGTGAACACATGGCCTAAAGCAGTTTCCATTGCTTCCTCTGGCATCATTATCATGGCTTTTAATTCTGGTTTAAAGGTAACCATACATGGTTTGATTTTTGTGTCCAACTTAAAAAAAACATTTGTTTAAGTTTAAAAATCCCTTTTTCCTGAATCGATTAACCAATAGTGATGGAAAATAAACACTGATTGAGCAATGATTGGAGATGTTGTTAAATTAGATCATTCAAGTATCTAGTTTTCTTGGTATTTTAATGACATTGGTATTTAATAATACTATGAAGCAGGAGCACATGACTCTGGATCGGAATCGATCGTTTTGAATCCATCATATTGTGAGGTGGTAAGAGCAATGTTAGACTGATATTTCAATTGCACAAGCCTAGCAAATTGAAGATTAATGGAGCAAAAGTTGATGCCTGTATGGCTAGCTTTAGTGTTTTACTGGCAAAAGAAAGCATTCATACAGTAAAAACTTGGAGTATAGTGTTGGACAAAACTACATAGGGGAAAGGCTTGGCATTACTATAGGTAAATGGCTAATGCAGCAAATGGAATTCTGGGGAACATCACTAAAGGCATCACCAGCGGATGTAAGAGCAATAAAATCAAAGAAATGTCTAAAGGACAAACATATCAAAAGAGACTAAAACCTAACTGTTTATGCATAGATCAGGTCCTATGCATAGATCAGGTCCTATGCATAGATCAGGTCCTCGTCCGGCATGTTCTAAGGGTGGAAAGAGGAGGAGAGGCAATAAACTTACATGACCCACATGGCGCCTGAGCAAGTCCTTTGTCTCACCTACTCTTCTCCTCTAGTGTTGGTGGGGGATCAGCAGGCAGGTGAGTAAGTGCCTATGCTCCCACTATTCCGTCATTGAAGCGGGTGATTGTATAGTATATATTGCGGCACATAACCTTTGACAATGTATATGACACAAAATGTGCATTACCACACTACAATGTTCCCTAATACTTGAAGAATCCTTTAAAACAAGTTTTGTTATTTAAAAGCTAAGCATGCTGTTATTTCTTACAGCCCTTCAGTAATGCTGAGAGCTGCACTTGTGGCCCTCTATATCAACTTAGTTTAGCACCACTGGCTTAGAACAAACAGGAATAAAGCTTGACACTAAGACAAAAAAAAGTTAAAATAATCAATAAAAAGATACAGATTTGATGAGCCATCTTTGTCTTTTTTGCTGCTGTTTTTGGAGCTCCTGCATTTATAAATGTTAGATGGAAAAGTATCACAGCAATTTAAATGTACTTTTTAAAGTTAACTGTGTAGATTTTTCAAAAAAGAATTCTGGTACATTTCTGAAAGTAATTATAGAGAAGAAAATACAAAAGTAGAACAAAACTGTATATATACTTTTTACAGTACATACAATATGTGCATTCAGTGATTGGAACAATCCTCCTCAAGGCGCCAATTATTCCACTGACAATAATGAAGACAGAAAGCGCAATCGGTATATTAGCTGAAATGTGCTTTGTTCCAAACAATATAAACATCTGTAGTTTTCTCTGCCTTATAAGTTTAGCACTCTTCATCACCCACCTTGCTCTAACTGCAATAATGTGCAATCACTGATACTTTCTTTAGGAGCTTAAAAGAGCAAACTGCTCCCTTACTATAATGAATAGCAGTGTCAGTCTTTAAGGAACAGTTATTTTTACAGTTCAGTAACTGACTATGACATGAGTATAAACAAACAAACGGTAATATACTCCAACTGTCAGGCCAGTATAGTTGCAGTTCAACTCTTCCTTCATTCTTGTACAGTGGTACAGATTTCTCTTTTGCACTAAAATGGTTTAAGATCATTTTTTGCTTAATCCATTTTCTATTTCATCAACTTGCAATTTAAATATTTTGACTGTCAGTTTACACAGATAGATTTGTCACCGATCGATTCCCGATCCGATCATTCCAGGCGATTGTGGAATTGGGGATTGATCGGATCGGGAATCGATGGAACACCACCATGGCAATCTGATTTTTGGTTGATTTGGACATGAGCCAATCTCCAAAATGTCAGATTCCACAAAATCCATAAATCAGAAAGGCTGTTGCATAGGGAGCTTTGGGTCCACTAATGCACTTCGATTGCCAAACAATCAGAACTCGATCAATTGCTGTGAACGCAGGCGGTGATTGATCGGTCAAAAATCTAGTAAAAAATCAACCCGTGTATGGGAGCCTTACTACTAAATTATGGTGGTACCTTTCCAGGTATTAAGATAAAGGTGTATGCATGGGTTAACCCCCTGGGCGTTTTGCCCATGACGCACATTGTATCTCCGTCCTCCCTCTTCACAAACCTGGCATCATCGACGAAAAAAGCCGGCGCTGCCTCCATAGCATGGAGGTCAATGGTGCTGTTCCCCCCGTCTTTTCGATACTAATATTTTCTACAGGCTCGCAAGGCATAGGTGAGTATCCTTGAGTGTAGCACTAGGTGAGTTTATGGGGGTAAGCAACCACACAGGAGGTTAAAATAGGATCCAATACAAATCAATCAGCTACTCATCATCTACTGAAATTTTCACTGCTCTGTTGATTTGAGGCTCCTTTTCCATAACTTTAGCTTGATCGATTCAAGGTAGTCATTCATGGGCCGGGTTTCCAGTTCAAAGTCGAACGTATTAAAATCGATTCCTTTTACTTGACGAAAGGTGATGGAAATCAGTGATTGGACATGTTGGTAAATTTCAGTTGATCATGCAAGTATCTGACGGATTGTCTAGGTATTTCAATTGATTTGGTATCTGATTGTACTATAGAGCATGAGAACAGGGAAAAGAATTGAATCTATCACAATATGTGGTGGTAAAAAAGGAATTATTTTTCAAATGATCGTTTTTTAAATCGCTCAAATTGGTCAATCGAACTGTTTATGCCCACCTCAAGAGAAATAAAGTTCCCATTTATTTTTTATCAGCTTAACACTGATTTCTGAACTTTTCTAAGTGTACATCAGAAACTGTAATAAGACAAAGAATGTAATTTACTGGCTGGTGGTTGTCTTGTATTATCTAGCATTTTCTGCCCCAGCCATAACCCAGCCACATACTATGAAATATTTTTAAATCATCAGATGACATCATATAGACAGACACCATTTAAGTTAATTTAATTTATAATATGTTTCTGAGCAGAATCACCATCATAAATTGAACAGCCAAGGCAGTTCATATGGACATTATTAAAGCAGCCTGCATGATAACTACATAAAGCTGGTCATACAGGGGTTGATTTTTCAGTTTGATTAAAAAAATCAATATTTTAACTCAATAGAATATAGTTTGGTGATAATCTTCTCCTTTTAGTGGTGTATAGACCACATGTGGATATGAAAGATTATCTTGTTGGTTACCCTCAAAACCTAGGGACTATATGTGGAGCTGGAGAAACATACCCTTAATACTGATTTGTAATCATAAAAAAGTTTTATTTATCAATTTACACAGAACAAGGAACAAACATCTTTGATTTCAGGTGATGGTAGGTGTGGTTTGGCCTAACCATTACACTGAGTTCTTCTAAAAACAATTATGTGCTAGACATACGATTAATACAATTGGTGAAATAGTTAAAAAATAGACGTTATCTCCTCCTCCTACCTCCTTTTTTAACTATTTCACCAATTGTATTAATCGTATGTCTAGCACATAATTGTTTTTAGAAGAACTCAGTGTAATGGTTAGGCCAAACCACACCTACCATCACCTGAAATCAAAGATGTTTGTTTTTGCAAAGAGGAGCTATCTTTGGAAACGGATTCTGATAAGTCTACAAGATTCTTTTGGTTTCCTATCATTAGCAGTTGTAGTCTTAAAATGAGAAAACCGTGAATCACGAACTGGGGCTCAATATAATAGTAGGGAACCCTGAATGGTTGCTTGGAGACAATGCTCAAAAATATCTTGTAACAAGCAATATAAGTGGGAGTTGGATCACTAAAGTACAACATGCCAAGCTAGGCGACAATATTTACTTTCTAGGAAGGGCTATGTAGGATTTAAAAAAAAAGTTGCAGCATTCTTTGCTCTTTGATGAAAAAATCAGGGCAATGCACTGTAAACAGCAAAATAACTTCAGCCTGGTTCCTTGTTGAATTCCTATGCATAGCATGTATGTATCCTATCAAGTACTAGGATATTGACTACGGTATTTAAGTTAAGGAGGAACACATTCAGTTAGATTAAGTGGGATTTAGGGATTAGAGTTCACAGAGGTGGACCATTCTGTAAAAAGCTTGTGTATCATGGGTTCAAATAGCTTTTAACTTTAAACAACTATTTGGGGATCTTGTAAAGAGAAAATGAGTTTAAATCATAAAATATTGTGTCTTGAGCATGTTTAGCTTAATATTTCCATTTAAAAACCTGTAACTTTGGCCTTATAACCAAATGTAGACCCCTGCTTCACACGAGTCAGAGCAGAGAATAGAGGACCCTAACCTTGAGTGTATCAGGGGCGGTCCTAGGGAGGGGTGGGGTGTTGTGCTGGTCAGACTTACGGACTCTGTGACACCCCCCGGAAAGCATCTCTGGTCACTGTGGGCAGAGAGCCCCCGGGGGGGGGGGGGACTATGGATTTTCAACTCCTCTAAAACCTCTCTTTCACCAAGCAGCCGCGAGATTGATAGGCAGCCTGACTGGGGGGGGGGCAACCACCCATGTTGCCCAAGCCTAAAACTGCCACTCGCATGCATTCACTATAGAATTAGAACCTACTCAAGCTATTTAATGTATATAAAAAGCCAACACAATTTGTTTTTGTTTTGGTTGTTGGTGACATTCTCCTATATCTTGCTCTATGTTGAACAGTGAGATAGAAAGTAAGTAAAAAATCCACAATTGCCTATAAGGTTGGCTATAAAATACATAAAGAAGTGAGAATTTCCAATGGGTACATTTGTTTTAGTGATAGTTGTTTCAATTAAATTTCCCCTTTCTTTTTTAAAATGTCCTCTCACTTCCTGTTGTGATACGGAATAGAATGTAGGGATTCATCATTATAATAAGAGCCAAATGTTACCACCTGACACCAGTCTTATTCAGATGGACAACTACAGTTGGCTCCAAAGAATACAATATACTTAACTGATTTTCCTTGAATCTAGAAGGCTTTGCTGGAGTTTTGAAAAAATCAAAATGCCTTTATTGCTGAATGTCAGACTGGAGGAGCACCCATATGTGATTCTGATGATTGATAGAAAATCAACTGAATTAATATAGTTCATATTGAAGGCATCAGTGGAAGAGAGGGGCAGTGCAGGTTGGAGATGTTTCCTCTATTGAGCTACAACATTGGTGGGCAACAGAGTGGATATGGAGGACCACAAGTGCAGCCCTCAGCATCATTAAAGGGTCGCACATAACATTTTCAATCTTTACTGACTTGTATAAGCATTTTAATGGAAATAAATTACAGCATTCATAGCTGGATGACATTTTTAATTTTTAAATAACAAAACTTGTTTTTTAATTATACTTCAAGCATTTTTTGTGTCATTTTATTTAGGTGATGTGCCTCAAAGATATCAAATGCTTTGAGAATATCTATGAGGCACTTAATCTTTGATTCAAAGGTTATGTGCCACTATTCTGTTCCTCTCCTCCTCATTCAATGGCCTCATTGTTTTCTGTGACAATATAGAAGTGGCATTGGTAAGTCGCTTCCTGATTCACAATTATGTGACAAACACCTACCTCAAACTTCTTCATGGTTCTGAAGGCTTTCATAGTATAGAAACCCCAATGAGTTTCCTGGGAGCATTATGTAATGGGTGAAAGAATTGGAGAGTACCAAGCCATAAAGATTGGCTCAGGTATCATTTGTATTTGTTACAGTATAAGGATAAATAAAAGCTTTGACAGCCAATACATTTCAAGAAATCTGCATAAACCCAATTTGAGCTTGTAATATTTATATATACACTGTAATTTATATAATTATTCATTTAGTACAAAATATATTATAATGAGTTCTGAATTCATTTATTATTTACCTTTTAGTTGGAATACAAATTCATGAATGCATTGTGCTGTCATGTTTTCATGTCATACAAGTCTTCTTTTGTTTGTCTTGACTCCAGTTTATATTTTCAGTCTTGCCCTTACCTTACTGTCCCTTCCTAATCTTAATCTTAAATTACTGTGTCATTGTCAGTAGTTTCTGGCCATGATACTGTTCAAACTGTTCCTAGATCCTGCACAATAAGCATGTAGCTCTGTTTATGCTTATCACCATTCTCCTTCTGGTCCTGACAATTAAGAAAACTCTGATAATGAATTTCTTTATCGTCAGATGTGTTCAGTGTTGTAAAGGAGCCAAACCGAGCTGCTTTATGCCATAGAGTATAACAAAGGGAAAAACTACTCTTCATTCAAGGCAATCTTCATTGATTGCCTGGTTCTGTCGTGATCACAAGACCTGCCTCAAAAGATTCAGCAAAAGGTCCATGCAACTCCTAGAGTGTTGGGGTTTGACTCCTTACAAGAGATGATTCAAGGGGATTATGGGTCTCTAGTGAATTATTAAACTATTCTTCAAAAATCTGAAATGTAAAATATGTTGGTTCCTTAGACAATCCTCTTGAACTATACTTCTTTTTTTATTTCAGAATTGTGTACTCTTCTATAACTTACCTAAGCGCTCATATACATGCTGACATTAACAGAGTCATGTAACTGAATTTTCTTCCTCTCCTTAACTCTACCCAGAAGCACATGCAGGCCTTCTCTTCTGGAGATGTAACATACTAAGAGTTAATATTATGCCCAGACTACTTTATCTTTTACAGAAACTAAATGAAATTTAAACAATGTGAATTTCAGAAATTTATGCGCAAGACTGATCAGCCTAGATAAGCTAAGCTCATATTTCCTAGGTCAGCTTTCCCTGTTCATGTATTATATCATGGGGCTACACACCTGTAATAGACAGGTGTTGGCTTGAAGACAAAATGTTAGGTGTGGAATCTGCAACCTCTTCAATAATCGCTTGTTCCATTGACCCCTGAGGCATCTTTATCCCCTTTGAAAAAAACACCTTTTTATTTGTACCACTTTTGGAGTAATGTTACAATTCTTTAAAGCTAAACATGCCCTACCTTTCCTCTGCCCAATGCCCCCGATTATTCACCACCCTGTCTTCCCTCATAGTTTTTTTGGAAATCTAAAGACCTTTCCAGGGCTCGGTCCTTCCTTACCCCACAGGGTTATACAAGGCAACTGCCCCCTCTAAGCCTGTGGAGACGTTTACAATTGACTAGTTTTTGGAATTCCCTTCCAGACCCTTCAACTTTTTACAGAGTGCTCCTTCCATTGCAGAAATCTGTCCTGAGTCTGTTTAGAGGTGTCTTTTTACATACCTTTTGTGAGAGATTAGTTGTAGAGTGGCAAGGTATGGGACCCCCTGGATGGGTCCCTAGCAGGCGAAGGAGGCACAGCAAACAAGATTTTCAGGTGAACACACACGGGTGGTTTATTGTGCAAATCCTATATACAATATGTACATCAGGCAAAGTCCACAGCAATCAGTAGTCCACAGAATAAAGGCTTTGGAGCTCAACACATAGAGTTCTTGCCACACAGGTACAACAGCTCCCCAGTCATACACAGTACTGGTTCCAGGGTGGAGCCATCTGACTGAGCAGGTGAGGGGGTTTTATAGAGCCAAAACCAACTCTAATGAGCTAACAGGACACAGCTGGTCTTACCCTGCACCAGGCCCAGCAATTCCAGCTCCCTCTGCTGGTCAGATAGCAAAGTACTCGGCATACTGCCAGTATCTGGGACACACATACCTCCCATACTGGATACAACCAGAGGATTTAACAGGCTTCCTGTCACACATATATACCTTATATGTAACATGGCCATCGACCACCCTCCATTTCTGTACAAAGAGGAAATCTTGGGAACTCTTTCACGGTAATCTAATGTAACAATATACCACATTTTAACCACAAGGCCACCATCTCCTATGCATACGAAGAAACCACGCTGATACAGATCCCCTTTATTACCAGAAATGTGTCAACTGCCAGTGTGGAATGGTGGAGATTTCATCTGCACGTTCTTAGGGCCCCTATACACCTTTAGATCTCTCTGTCAGATTTCCTTTAGATCTCCTTTTGTTTTACCAAAACCATGTAATATGAGGGACTCTTAAGCCTGCCATACACCCACAGACGGGTGCAGACAGACTAGCTCCGATGAGCTCAGATATGCACCGTGATGACGCCAGAGAACATCCGACATGTCCGTTTTCTGGCCAGCCAAGCTGTGGGACGACAGGGATCTGTCGCCCCATGTGGGCACACACCGATTGGCGGCTATTTTGCCGACGGTTCAGAACAGAAATACATCAACGGACGGATCTGGCCGATGTTCGGCCATCACTTACAAACAATGGAAGACCTATTTGCCTCCAGTGACCATCGTGGGGAGAAGTACCATAACACTTGGTTTCATTGGCTTCAGTACAGCTTCTCTGATATCTGAAACAATATAATGCTTTAAGCCCAGCTCTCTTCCCCATATCCCTTCTTTTTCTTTCTCTCTTTTCTGCCTCTACTGTTTTCTCTTTTATACTGTATTGATGGTAAGCATATATGTTACAATATGTACCGTGTTTTCGGACTATGAGACGCAACCATAAGATGCACCCAAAGTTTTGAAGAGAAATTTAGGTGAAAAAAACAGTGACAGCTATTCAGATATCAAGTAAATATATACAGAATGCTCCAGCAAAGAAAGCATGACTGGGCCATGCAGTACTAACTCTATATACCTCCAGCCAAAAGGCCAGTGCCAAGAGGAAGGTCTTTGCTGCAGCGTAGTGTGCAGGGCTGATAGTCTATACACTAGCAGTACCCATTCTCTGAACACACTGACCAACTTTTGAAGAGACACATTTTACAATCTGGCACTGAACAACTTACCCATGAGCAGCTATTTACATATAAGAGAAGATATGAGTCTTTATCACAAAATATATTTATTACAATGCAGGATGTTTAAGTAAATACACAACTCATGCTATCTAACTGTAAAATGTGTCTCTCCATAAGTTGGTCAGTGTGTTCAGAGAATGGGTACTGCTAGTGCTAATGCAGACTAGAATTCTTTTTGGCTTGGCTGAAAGGAATGGAACAAATTTCTGCCTTCTGGGATGCATAGCTATTGCTCCCAGCATAGTTGGGACTAAACAAAAATATTTTTCCCATTGAATTAATGGTAAAAAGTTGTGTCTTATAGTCTGTAAAATACACTAATATGGGTTTTCAAAGAACTATGAGAAGGTTTCTTTCCTACATACCAAGCTTATTTTAAAGCCAGGAACACGTGGCTCGATAAACGATAGATGGCCGATCGAACGATAGATGGAGTGCACACGGCGCTCGAAGCGTACATCGATCTGGCCCATATCTATATGTGTGTCCCCTGCTTAATTCTATTACTTTGGTTAATTTTGTTTACTTTTTACTAAAGTAAAACACAGATTTTTTTTTTTTATAAAAAAAAGAGATGAGTTCAGGGATGCAGATGGGGATGTGAAAGTAGGCTATACTAGCTGCAAGCACTATACTGAATCATTTGACCAAAGGTTGACTTTTGCCATGCACCGTGTTCAGTTTATCACCAGCCGTCTGCTTAGAAGACTGATCGATTAAATCATACTAGAATTTCATTGAAGGGAAATATTGCAGAGGAGTGCAGTCACAAAATAAACAGGTGCAATCTATCTAAAGGTTAAATAATTGCACGAAATCGCTGTATGAAAATCAATAAGAACATTGTCAACAAGCCACTTTGCTTTGGCATGAGTTTTCATTTAAATGTCAAAAGGAAGACAAAAACGCATTTTCTTTCTCCACACTTTTCATGGTGGCATTTTATAACTCGCTACTGAAAGAGAAGCTTATGTTACTGACTACACTGTGCTGGCTTATTGTTCTCAGGTTATAAAGAACCTCTGTTTTCTTCAGCAGTAATTTTTACGTCTACCTCCTCACGTTTTTGTTATAACTAGTTATCTGCTAGACTTTTTATGCAGATATATAAAATAATACAGAAATAACAAAATACAGTTAATGATTTTAACATGCTTATGGTATAAATATCTGTTATTTTCTTTTTTAACATTTTTCACCAATTTGAGCATCTGCTCTTGTCCAGGATATGCTGCTACTCTTAGGATCTTTTGCTAGGTTAAAAGATAGCATATATGTATTCTAAAGGTGCCCATACACCTATAGATGGTTGCACGATCAATGACCCGTTCGAGCGCTGGTGTCACACCATGCGCGCTCAGGGTCATCAATCGCACGGCCATTAAACGCAGCCTCCCCTGTCTTCGAGTGGAATCAATTGATCTCGCTTTAAGACAGTCCGGTCGAACAGGTAACGGACATGCCCGTAAATCCTGTTCGAATCTCATTCAGGGTCCCAGGGTTCCCATCCAATCCTAAAGTGGTGCGCCTTGATTTCCGTCCAATCACCAGGTGCCCAACTATACATGTATGGACACCTTTACTGTTGCTCTAGGCCATTGCATTTGTAAGCTTGAATATTGTTTTAGCTGGGTAATATGTATCTGTAATACCTGTCTAAAGCTGGCCATACATGGGTTGATACCTGTGCGATCGCCAAACAGTCACAGCGTGGTTACACAGGAATCATTCTGCAAAGCGATACGAACCACTCTGAGCAATTGATTCCTGCCCGATACTTTTGATGGGGTATGAGGATAAAGCGATGGTGATCGAATAGGGATTTACCAATATGTCGGATTCCTGTTCAACCAGCATTTTCTTGGCGCGGGACACTCCAGGTGAAAACGATCCACACTCCAGGTGAAAACGATCCACACTCCAGGTGAAAACTGTAGTGTAGTCACACAAGCAAAGTGTGATGCTGTACCCTTTAAGGTCATGTCCCAGGGGGCCTTACTTCCAGAGGAGTTAAAAGCCCAGCTCCAGGAAGAGGAAGGGCAGTCCAGAGCAGGGAGTCCTGATGAGAGCAGCAGCCGGGCACACCAGCTGGCTTCAGGCTCCGTTTGCTCCTCCGTCTATGCTGGCGTACAGCCCGCGGACCAGATAGTACGCGCTACTTCCAGACCCGGTTGCTATTCAGTTTGCCCCCTTCGAGGGTATCCTGAGTACTCCCTTCAAGTGAGGTGCGCTGTTGATCCAGGGAAGCGGCTCCCTGGATCAACAGCGCACTCAATCCAGCCTTGGTCAGGCCCTGCAGCTGCAGATTCCCAGTGTGGAACCTGGGTCTCCCAGCGCTCTGCCTGAGAAGAGGACCTGCCCCCGTGTGAAAAGGGACAGGTTGAAGCTTCTTCCCTCAACTCAGAGACTGTTTCCTGTTCTGCCTAAAGCTAGACATACACACCCCAATGGTGTGCAGGCAGACCTGTCCCGATTATGGGGCCCCTTCAGTCGGCCAGCATCCTTTGTGTGCTGGCCATAAGCTTCAATGAAGACACCGTCTTCATTGAAGCTTATGGCATCGGCTTGCGCCGGCCAGAGAATATCGGACATGTCCGTTCTCTGGCCGGCCGAGCTGTGGGGCGACAGGGATCTGTCGCCCCATGTGGGCACATGCCGATAAGTGACCGATTTTTAACCTGACCGACGGCGCGCACGCCCGTCGGTCAGGTTAAAAATCGGCCGCTTTTCGGCATGTGTATTGCTAGCATAAGACTGTTGCAGTGAGTTTACCTTTATTTGTACTAAGGTTGGTTAAATAAAGGGTTTTTGCAGTACGTCTGCCTCTGTGTCGTTTGGCTCATCCAGAACCTGTACAAAAAAAATCGTCTCGCAAGCCAATTACTCGTGAATCGATCCATGTATGGTCCTTTCACACTTCATGCTCTGTGATTACAGCACGGATATTTACTGGCAATGGACCATTTGTGGTTATGTACATGTCCATTGCAGATAAATAAACTTACTGCAAAAATGAGTGTTTTTGAGTAAATGTGCTGCGTTACAACATTATGCAATACAGCACATTGGGAATGGTAAAACAGGTTTCCTGTAGAAAGCTGTGTACTTTGTGTCAACACAACCATGATGCATTGCATTTATGGCCAGAATGGAAAGTGTGTAAGGGCCCTAAACCTCCATCACAATTCTGGCAAAGATGTCAAGCAAATGTGAAATATCTTTGTTTTATCCTTGACATTACCTCATCATAAGACTTTGTATCATGGTTTTTCAGCAGAGTCACCTATATTTGAGAGATACAGAAGTTAGATGAGAGCTGGATTAAGGCCTGGCTTTCTAATAGCAGTCAATATTTGCATATTGTTGCACTCAATGCGTAAGGATACTCTAAATCCAAGAATACATGGCTCGATATTAGAGCCTTTCAAGACTCCAGGTCACCCTCGGTCCCCATTCAAAGTATAGGATATCGACGAAGGTTTACCAACATGTTGGTAACCTGAAGTTTTGAGTGGGATTGATTGATCCCGCATGAAGCTACCCAAACACGGTTTAATTTTGTATAGATTTTTGCACAATAGAGTGCAGTGTACAAAAATCTATGCAAAAATCAACCAGTGTACCTTATAAATTGACTATAAAAGACCTGCAGGCATGTGGATGTCGGTACTTACATTCTAATGGAGGTTTACAAGGAAGAATCTGACTACAGGTACACTAAAGAATCTCATACTGTGGTAGAGAATAAAATTAATTCTAAAATGCAAAACCTGAATTCCTAGCAAACAGGATGACAACAATGCTGCCTGTACCAGCTGCTATAAATGTAATAAATGTACAGAGCACACATTAATACAAAGGACACCTGCTGTTTCTTTTATCAATGCTCTTGTAATACATTAGAAGCACCGGTGTTGTATGTACTAGGTGTTTGGAATACACTTCATGAAACGTCGAGGCAGGCAATAGGCAGAGCTGAGCCTCCATAGATAATAAAAAACTTAGAGCAGGAATTTCACAATTCAGAATAAATCTATATATAACTATCATAGATAACAGAAACTGACTGTGCTATGGGCTGTGTTCATTGTAACTCATTAAAGTATGGATACCAATGCTAATGGTGCTGATCATGAATATTTTAATACACATTTTTATTGCCAACATAACGTGTTTCCCCATCAAATAAGCCATCCCACCCCCCGATTTTTGCACAAAACTTTAAAATAAGCCACCACCTGCAAATAAGCCACCCCCCGCAAATAAGACCCCCGCAAATAAAGACACCCACCAATACCTGCCTGAACAATGAATGGCACAGAGTGATCAGAAGGGGACAATGAATGGCACAGAGTGATCAGAAGGGGACAATGATTGGCACGAGTGATCAGAAGGGGACAATGATTGGCACAGAGTGATCCAGAAGGTGGACAATGATTGGCACAGAGTGATAAGAGGGGACAATGAATGGACACAGTATGATTCAGAAGGGGACATGATTGACACGTATGATCAGAAGGGGACACTGTTGGGCACAGTATGATCAGAAGGGGACAATGAATGGCACAGAGTGATCAGAAGGGGACAATGAATGGCACAGAGCGATCCGAGGGGACAATGAATGGCACAGTATGATCAGAAGGGGACAATGTTGCACAGAGTGATCAGAAGGGGACAATGAATGGAACAGAGTGATCAGACGGGGACAATGATTGGCACAGAGTGATCAGAGGGGGACATGATGGGCACGATCAGAAGGGGACAATGAATGGCACAGAGTGATCAGAAAGGGACAATGATTGGCACAAATCGAGAATTTGCAAAGATCTCAAATATAGTATTATATCTTCGTAATCGTGAATATTCTAGATTGTTTTACATCAGTACATAACTACTATGCATTGCATTCACAATATGCGCATGTACAAGTGCCGATTTGTGAAATAAGGATAATAATGACTGTAGATCACAATATGAATTTATAGCAAATAAATCTGAAATATTTTGTGAATACTAATATTGCCTGTGCGAGAGAATGTCAGGATTTTATTGCTGCCTATGTCCCCAAAAGAATTTACTACTCTATTCTTCCTGGTAACCATTTTTTATAGAAGTGTAAAAGAGTAAATCTTTCATTTGGGACAATTTTAGGGCAGGTGAATTTTTCTTATTTTGGTGAAATTTTCTTCTAACATCCTATTGAGATATGAAGTGAAGGCCTAACCCCCAGAGACACAAATATAGAATGATGCCTATTTACACATTCAACCATCCAATAGTGTTGCAGAACTGAACAATATGACCTATTAGTAAAGTACATGAGGTTTTAAAAAAGAAGACACAGGGCAGGGTTTATTTTGTAGTATTAAATGTTATGTTGTAATATTACAACACTGGGTCTCTGGGGGTTAATCTTCTCCATAAAACACAATCGAAAAATAATTTAAAAAACATAGGTCTTTTTAGTTCTAAAACTAGAGAATTCTCGATGTGACCTTTTTGACAAAGAAAATGATTTTTGTTTTACTGTATTTATATTTATATTAGCCTAAATTCATACCCTGTTTCCCCCAAAAAATAAGACATTGTCTTATATCAATTTGGCTCCCAAAGATGCGCTGTCTTACTTTCAGGGGATGTCTTATTTTTCCATGCAGAAGATTACGGTACACATGTATACAATGTACTCCACTGTGATTGCCGGCTCTCTGCCCAGCCCTCTACAGGAGAGCGGCGCCCCCTCCATTAACATGGAGGTCTATGGCGCGCCCCCCCCCCCC
>CM070036.1:115295586-115316169 GCA_036250615.1 Ptychadena robeensis
TGTGTGTTGAAATCGATCAGGAGGTCTCTGCGGTCTGTCCACTAGGGGGATTCGTGACAGTATCATTATTTTTTTGTTTAACGTCCTGATGTGATTTATTTTTCCATGGTCTAATTTAGAAGGGAATACACACATACCATTAATTACAAAAGAAAAAAAATCCAGCACATGTAAGATTTAAAATAATCATAAACATCATTGTCCACGCTTCATTAAAAGCCACTCTGCTTCTCCCAACCAGCTCAGTCCCAACAAGATCCAATCCAAACTACAAACACTTAAGGTACCCATACACATGCAGATAGCCACTCGATCTATGGCCTCTTCAAACGGTCATAGCTTTGAAGAGCCATAGCTGTCAATATCACTGTCCGGTAATATGGGACGTGACGGCACTTCCGGTTTCGGGCAGCCTCTTCTGCGTTTCAGATTACATCACTTCCAGTATCGGGAGATCCCCTCCCTCCTATTCAGTTCCTGCCTAACTTAGGAGGGAGAGGGTTTTACTCTACCTACCATGTTTCCCCGATAAAAAGGCACTGTCTTATATTTTTAGAAATGCCAAAATATGCCCTAGGTCTTATTGTCAGGGGGAAGTCTTATTCTGATCACTCTGTGCCATTCATTGTCCCCTTCCCCAACTTCCTTTTTTCGGGTTCTCCCGGTACGGCCGGGTAACAGACTGTGTTGCGGCAAGGATCAGCAGCTTGCTTGTCCCTCCTGCACTGCAGCCAGCCCTGATGGAGTCACACAATTACCCATTGTACCAGCGGAATGGGAGATTCGGGCAGGGGCAGGGGCAGGTATTGGTGGGTGTATTATTTGTGGGGGATGGCTTATTTTAAAGTTTTGGGCAAAAATCGGGGGGTGGCTTATTTGATGGGGATGCCTTATCATAGGGGAAACAGGGTAGTAATGTCCCACCCCACACCTGCGCAAGCAGGGAGGCAACTTAAGACGGAGAGTGATGCCCCCTCCTTCCTACCTCCTCCCGATTTCAAAATCCCGGGAAAAATTCCCATACACATAAAAAACGTGACTTTCCCGGCAAAAAAGGGGAGGGTTGACAAGTATGGTCACACCTAGCGCGTTCGAAGATCAGGGTTTAGTATGTTAGAAAAGTCACATTATTGTATGCCCATCCCATTTACTACTATGGGCAGATTTACACCAAAATCGTGCCCAAAAAGCAACTGGCGAACATTTGATGCATCATTTCACAGGTCTATTACTTTTGGACGCATCTGTCTGCACATCTCGCATAATGGAAATAAAACACAGAGATATTGATGCAGTGTATACTGAGCCTAAAGCCCCCCATCCAGGATTTCCGATTTTTCGTACAAATTTTGCCTGACCGAACAACGTGTCGGGATCGATCGGGAGATTAATCGGATGCGGAATTATGTACCTTTCCGTAAATTTTGGTCGATCTGCTGTTATTAAATAGTGTTGGGCTGATCGATCTGTAATAATTCGAATTCCGATTTTTCGTGCCAGCCGACCGACCAACCATAACAATATAGGTGAAAATCGGGTGACACGATCGGACGAAAAATCGGTCGGGAGAAAAGTCGGAATGTGTATGGGGGGCTTAAAGGAGTTTTTTTTTAGTACTGGACACCAGTGAGAGTTGTCTTTTATTGGATCTTAAGCTAGCCATACACAGTCGGATTCCATGGCCGATCGATCACCCATCCGATCGATTCCGGTGATCTCAGCGGGAATCGGAGGTCCGATCGATCAGCCAATTAAGTGTGTCCGATCGCTACATACCACCTTGTCCCACGGATTCCTGGACGATTCCATGTGTTGGTTCTCTGTCCGATCCGTTTCTGGGCCCCCGAACGATCAGACGTGATCGGACGGAAAAGATGGGCTTCACGCGATTCCGGGACGATCGTTTCGCGTGCACGCGCCCGGAATCGATCGTCCCGGAATCCGATGGGAAACGGACCCGTGTATGGGGGCCTTTATGCCGAGGATGGAGGATTTAAAAGGCAAGCATATATTCCCTGTAAGAAAAACGTATAAAATAATCTCATCTGCCTCTAACTACTATCTACTACTACTAACACTGAAGCAACTGACAAAGCTAACTCTTTTGATTATGAGCGCCCCAAGGTCATTTTCCCTGGACAGCCCCCTATGAATACAGATCTGTGTGGTCACACAGTACAGTTCATCAAAGTACTTTGTATTTAATAATGAGCATGCTTGCTTAATGAGATGTTTATATCTTTTATCATTGCAGGTGGTTTACATGAATTAAATATGAAAAGACCTTAACAAAACAATCATTAGCTTTCGTCTTCTATCTTAGCACCCTAGGCCTCAAACTGCATTGCTCTTCTGACAATCTTTACTGTGTCAGTGGTTGCAATGGGTATAAAATAGAGAATATTGAAAATATCCAGTTTGTCTGTTTGTTACGCCTCCACAGGGGTAATGAACGTAGGAACCAACGACAAAGTGAGGAGTCTTCAACCCAGAGCCCCCCTAATGGGAGATGGGCCGATGTCCCAGGAGGGGGCACCGGTGGTCTTTCTGCGGCAGGCAGGACAGGTCTCCCTCTATCGCTAGCACCCCTATGTGTGACGGAGGTATGGGTGAGACTACCCCAATGTAGAAGTAGATCAGATGTTAGAGTGGTCAAAACACGGTCCAAGGTCAGAAGGGCTGGAGAGGTCAACGTAGTCAGTTCAGGCGTAGGGTCAGGGCAGGCAGTTACCTGTTGAATGACCCATGCCTTTATACCTCTCCTAATTATCCACCCCTCCCCTCTACAGGAAATGACTGCAGAGAGGAGAGGTGAATATCACTTTAAGACTGTGCACTCCCGTGCACGTGCACGAGCCGTCTTCAGGCCCGCGCATGCGCAGATGCTCCAATCGGCGGCGGCCATCGCTCTGCACGCTGGCTGCGTGCAGAGCCATCACTGGAGCGGGGCACCGCATGGTGGGGGTACCCCACCACCCTACAGGTACTCATATCATCTAGGGGGAGCAGCCAAGCCGCCCGGGGACCCCACTAACCAGACTGGGGACCCCGACAGTGCCGCGCTCCCCCCAGGGCTGGCGGGACCCTGACACTGTTGTAAGAAAGGGATTACTATGCCCATTCTCCATTAAAAAGAGGAAAAAGCAATAGACTCCAGAACACACCTAACAGGTTGTCTCAGGTGTAATTAGTTATTATTTAAGTTGTTCACAGACGATTTAAAAAATAAAACGCCACCATTATAAAAAAAATCACCTCCATAGAGAATGAATGGAGGTCATAAGTGATCACCTGCACTCGCGTTCGTAAATCGCCTCCATTCATGTCTATGGGCGCGATTAGAGGAAAATAATGGCGGCCACAGAGCGCTGGCCGCCAAAACATGGGGGCCGTCAGAACAATCGCGGCCCCAATTGCAATTGCGCGCAATCCTATCAATGGGGACAAGCCCATTGAAAGTAGTGTAGGCGATTAGCAGGCGAGAGCGCAGGTGATTAATGGGAACATAGCCTTACTCAGTAGCCCCTCTCCCCCCCCCCCTTTCTCTGGATGTTTCTTTTTCTTTCTGCTTTCATTTCTCTCTACTCTGAGTTTGTTGGTCCAGTTGGATTTTTGTTTATGCAAATGTCTCCACATGCACTCAGGGCACTGCACACCCCTTGCAGCATGAATATACTCAGGGATAGGCGACCTGATATGGTGTCAAACTTTAGTGGGGTGCAAACACTTTAAGGGACCCCACGCACATACCAAGTAGGGTCCGACAGATCAGCGATGGCATCATCATGCTGCACTCCATCGCTCACAGCATCGGCAGGCACCCTTTGTGTGGTGGCCATTAGTTTCAATGGAGATGCCTTCTCCATTGAAACGAATGGCATCGGCCAGAGATTATCGTACATGTCTGTTCTCTGGCCGAACGTGCTTTGGGCACCCCCAATCGGGACCGATTTTACTTTTAACCGACGGCTGCGAGCGCGCACGCACATCGGTCTGCAGCAAAATCGGCCGCCGCACTGTTATGTGTGGTGTCCTTTATTGTATACAGACTGTTTGTCATGTATTGTATGTGTCAGTATGGGGGGGCTCTCGCTCCCTTCATGCCTTTTGTTGAATGTCTATTGTATCTGCAAAAATTTCAATAAACTTAAAATGTTTAAAAGAAAAATAAATAAGTGTGAGGAAATTTTAAAAAAGCTTTACAGAAGATGAATATCCAGGAAATTTCAAAAATTGCCTTTTGAAGGCATGGGGTTATCTCATATATTCTGCAGTCATGTCTATGAAGGGCAAGGACGAGTTAATCAATATTCTGATGTTTTGCTTCCAGGTTGTTTCCATACAGACTAGACTTCTTCATAGTTACGGCAAGAGCCAGAAGCAACAGTGCAGTCTAAAAATAATGACACTGTGTCTGCAGCAAAGAGAAGTCTGCGATGATTATGTTGTCAGCTTTGCAGGCAAGTCACTTTTCTGAGCGTGCCTGAGGCTACAGGCTCTATGGGAAAGAAGAGGAAAAGTCCTTGAACACTACGAGTTTTTTTCATAGGCAGTACTGATATTTTCTGTTTCTGAATGAACATTCAAAAGATTAATTTGCATAAAAAAAACTTTACTGACCTAACTTTTGGTAAACACTTAACCAGGTAACCCTTTGAAAGTTATGCAATATAAAATATCTCTAATAGTTTTTTTTTTTTTAAATGTAGAAGTTTAAAGTGTGAAATCCCTTGCCTGAGTAATAGACTGTGAACTGTGACAAGGAAATGAACCTGATGATCTGTGTTCCAGCATCCCTAGTCCCTTTGTTTTATAGTTCCACTGGCTCCAGAGTTTTACTAACTTGCTGCTCCATTGACTTTATGCTTAATTCATTCTGTGATCCTTCACTGAGAGACACTGTTCGGTCTGGTTCCTTGTTTCTTTAAATGACACCTGCACAGGCGTATCTTGGGCCACAACCTGGTAGATTCGCCAGCAAAGTCCGATACACTGCCTATGAGTAACATGCACTCACATACTAAAATGTCCATCTGGTGGCAGATGGAGCAAGATGATATACAGACACATACTGGAAAAAGCTTGTGTTTTTACAGGTGAGGGATAGGGACACATGAGATTGAGTCCACTCCGATGATAGTTCTAGGCATGTGCCCCAAATTATCGCCCCTAATCTGAATGATTAACTAGATTAAGCCCCTCATACACGTTACGAATTTTGCCCGATCGACCAGCGTGGTCGGTCGGGGTGATCGATCGGGAGAATAATCGAATGCGGAATTATGTACACGACCGATCACGATTTCTCAAAATCGGCCAAAAAATTGGTCGGAACTGCTTCATTTTAAATAACATTTTAAGGGAAAATCGGGTGACCCGATTAGACGAAAAATCGGTCGGGAGAAAAATCGGAACGCGTATGGGGGGCTTTACAATGACTATGTCTATGAAGATCCTGTAGAGCTATCTAAATTTCAAGGCTATAGCAGATTCATTTATTTTTGCCTACCCTATTTTGTGGGCTTTAAGATGCACCCCAATATAAGATGTACCCCTAGATAAAGCTGTATACAGAGGCGCATGGTTTTTAGGCCACAGCAGAGTGCGTGGCCCGCTTTGACCACAAGAAGGTGATTGCTAAGCATCAACAGAGATGGTAGCTGCTAAGCAACTGGCCAAACTTGAGTTCCAGGTGGAGAAGCAATTCTTTCCTCTGACAGCTTCCCCACATCTGCCTACTAGAACTCCAGATCAGTGCCATAAGTTAACAGCTGAGCTTGAGTTACAGGAGATGGAGAGACCCACAGGAGGTTCTGCTGGTCAAACTCAGTGCTCTATCTACTAGCGGGTGGATTGCAAAGGCGCGACCACCAGAGGCCAAATAGTGGTCATGTCTTCAATCTATAACACACATATAACACACACATATTTTCTTCCCAATTTTGGTCAGAAAACAAAGCCGCTTAGGCAAATAATAAAGGTATAGCTTGGGTAAATTTGCTTACTCTGCAAACTCATCCCAAGCTATACTTGGAAATACCCACCTATCCCCTGCCAGCCTGCGGTGTTATTTAATATTGGTGGACCCTCCATTCTTTTCCGGATTCGCCTCGTTGGCGGCAGCAATGATACCAAAGGGGGGGGGGGGCGGCGGCGTCATTGACCTGCATTATATACATGCAATGTCCATTTTCCTCCCCACATTCCCGGGTACACAAATGTGAATGAGCGAGGGGGAGGAGTCGCTGCAGATTATTGTCCATAGCACACGTTTTAAAAAAATCTTGCCAGTCCAGAGGGTTAAAAAGCAGTCTGTCGAAATGATTCAGTTCAGGGTTGAACATGGAAGTGTAGACCCTTTTGAAGATGGCTAAGATATGCAAGATGACTTATTTTGGGACCCGGAATTGATAATTCTGAGGAAGAGGCCAAATATACAGAACGATTTTGGAATCCCAATTTAAGATGTCCTTGTCTTTTAAAATCTCCCAGTTGTGCATTCTAATTATAAAACATTGCTTTCCGCTGCAGTCTCCACTTCATTAGCCACACATCAATCAAGTGGCTCTGAGACTGCTGTGAACACCTAAAGACTGATATGTATGCCAGTTATCCCGGTTCCAAATACTAACACTTTGTTAAAAAAAAACAGCAAAAAGTTATAGTTCCTTAAACAGCACATTGATCCCTGTATAGGACAATCGAGCACCAATGACCAGACTTAAGGCCCTCATACACCTTACAATCTTACCATACAATTTCTGTACAATCAACTACAATCACTATGTGTTCTATCAGGGACGCCACTATACAACATAGTTGTTGGTAGATCTAAAGGAAATTGTATGGAGTGATCTAAAGGTGTATGGGGGGCTTTAGGGCCCCCGACACACATACCGAGCGGGGGCCGACAGAGCAGGTCTGATCAGCTCTGGAAAGGGCTGACAGCATCGGCCGACACACAAAGGTGTGCCGGCTGTTAGCTGCAATGAAGATGCCGATCTTAATTGAAGTTAACGGCATCAGCCAGAGAATATCGAACATGTCCGTTCTCTGACAGAGATCTGTCGCCCCATGTGGGCACCCCCCGATCGGCGGCCAATTTTGCTGCCGACCGACGGCCGTGAGCGCGCACGCCCATCGGTTGGCGGCAAAATTGGCTGCCGCTCAAGTGGGTGTATGGCAGGCTTTAGTTACTCAAGAGGTTTATCCCCAATCTGCCTCCAAATTCCAAAGCCCATGTCGGCCTCTAAAGTCCACTATATATACTGCATATTTTTCAATTTTCAAGGAACCCACTACACTGGTCTCTAACCTAAATTGTTTGCAGTCATTCCAAGTTGCTATTTTAATCTGCTTGTAAGACTGTGTCTTCTGACTTTTACCGTGCATACTGCTTTTGGCCTGGCTCAATTTTGAATATAAAGTTGAATATCAAGTGTTGGAAGCTAATTGTGTCACCATTCCTTATGTTGCCAAGAACCACATGCAATTTGTGTGCTTGTTCTCACCCAACATGTCCAATATGGCTGTGGTCCAGCTACATCCAGTAACCACCATTTACCATTGGGGTCATAAAAATGTATTAGTAAAGATGTTGAGCCTTTATTGTGTAGAATTACTCTTTGGTAGGCTTGTGGGGGGGGGGGGGGGGGGGGGGGGGTATTGTCCTTCTACCTGTGAGTGTTTTAAGCTCCACTCAGTGGGTTCTGCCCTTGGTGGGATTTGCTCTTTAGGTTCCAGTTTGATGGACAACATTTCTCTTCCACCTAACTGGACTTAATGGACTTTTAAATTACATGATATCTCCTGATCCTGGAAGTTAGCCACACCTCCTTTTGATCTTAGAGGTTCCATTCTTGTTGGAAAACTCCAAAATGCAGTTAATTGAAAAATTCTTGGGTTTAAAACTAAAACCTAGTTGCTGATGGTTTCCCAAGAGGCCAGAGGTGCTACATCCAGTAAAAGTCCCAAAGAAGAGTATTTTGGAAGATTAGTAGCGCTATTGTTCTGCTGTAGAACATCCTGTGTGTGGGCAAAAGCATAGTTTACAATGAAAGTTGGGTATTTCATGACTAGGGTCATAGATGTATGGATTTCTCAAAGAGACTGACTGGCAGGAATGACTGCAGTGATCGATCGTTCACATATTGATAAATTAATTGATTAACATGAAGTGAGTGATTGAGTGAAATGGCAAGAAATCGCACGAAAAAATGATCGTGCAGGGATCAGACCTATCAATCGATCTTGAATCAAAGGACGTTGTTAGAGACTTGCGATCGTTTCTATCGATCGGCCCAAGCAGGCCTCCTTTTTTTGTGTAGCCGATCTTTAGTTTCGTCACCAATCAATCAGTGATAAATCGGATCCCTAAAGTAATGCACTTTTCGATCGATATATGACTTATGATTGAAGACTAAAGTCAGGGCTGCTGTCAGAAAACTTGGGGCCCCATACTAAAAAAAATTCCAGGCCCCCCCGGACAATGCTGTAAAAAAAATACTTACTGAGCAAGTAGCTGCTCGGGCCCACTAGCCATACACATAGGGATTCTTCCTCCATAGATGATTACGTCATCATGCTGCAGCTGGCCTCTCAGAGGATTGGCCGGCAACCTTTGAAATATATTAAGGCAATGTTCTCCCCAGAGCAGATTGGCCGGGCGGCCCGCCCGGGAGATTTTAGTCCCCGCCCGGCAGTTCCGTCCCGCTATACCAGGGGTCGGCAACCCCCGGCTCCAGAGCCGCATGTGGCTCTTCTTCATCCTTGGCGCGGCTCACCTCTGATAGGCTGCCGGCCAGCGGCAGAACACAAGTCCTCCGCGGCAAGCAGCCTGACAGGCGGCGCCTCCCATTCTTCAGGAGCGCGCCACAGCCACTGAAAGACTCCGGCCCGCGGCACACTACCGGAGCCGCAGAGGACTTGTGTGCTGCCGCTGGCCGGCAGCCTATCAGAGAGGCTGAAAAAAAATTCTGGGGAGAACACTGATTAAGGGATTGGACAGGAATCTACCAACATGTCAGATCACTGTGCGACAGTGGCATAGGAATCACTATAGCATCCATAGCAGTGCTATGGGGCCCATATTCACAAGGGGACCCACCACTCCTGGAAGGGCAAGGATTGGAATGACAGGTTGGGATGGGGGGGGCATAAAAATTTTTGCTATGGGGCCCAGTAATTTCTAGCTACACCTCTGCCATGCGTTCCGACATGCGGGAGATTCCTGGTCGATCAGCCAAAAAATAGGGCAGGCATACCCGTGTATGGCTAACTTTAATCGCAATCTAAGCGGCTATAGTTTAACAAACACCAGAGCGCCCCTTTACATTTAATCCATAAGAAGGAACCACTCAACTAGTGACACTAATGTAAAGGGTATGATGGGGACAAACCCCACTGATCACGGGTCAAAGGCCAACCTTTCCACTAGATACCAATGTATTGGAGAAACTTACCCACTGGCCATACATAGGGGTCCTTCACCCCCAACATAAGAGAGCTTTTCTCCACACTGGCCACTCATATACTATACTGGTGTATTCCTTAAACGAACTACATCAGAAAGAAGAAACGTCTGCACTGGCAACCAACATGGAGGGCCATTCTTCTACAGAAAGAATGTGGCTCAATTTCTTATTGTTGTACACAACTCTACTCCCGTTGGTACATGGTGGGGCCCCAGGCTCTTAAGGTAGCCCTACACGCTTTAAGCCCCCCATACACCTTAAGATTGATCTATACAATTTCCATTAGATCTACCAACAACTATGTAGTGCCGTGTCCTCCCTGATAGAATACATAGTGATTGGAAGGATTAGAATGGTCCTCATATTACATGGTTTTGGTAGAACAAAAGTTGATTGTACAGAAATTGTATGGAAAGATTGGAAGGTGTATGGGGATCTTTACAGGGACAGAATGCAGCATCATTACGCTGCAGCTGGCCCCTCAGATGATCGGCCGCCACCCTTTGTGTGCCATCCATTACTTTGGATGGATCGGACGGGAATCTACCAACATGTCGGATCACTGTGCGATTGGACATGCAGGAGATTCCCATAGCTGTAAATTTTGGGGGAAAAAAGGGGGGGACATACAGGAAGTGACGTCACTTCCAGCCAACTGATCCAGGTTCTTCGGCGTTCCATGTACGGGAAGTGACGTCACTTCTGGTGCCGGGCTTACTTCTCGGCTGATCTTGCAGGCAGAGGGCGTTACTCTCCCTGCTAATGTCCCACCCCCCTTGTGCTGATAATATGCGGGTTGTGACACCAGCAGGGAGAATAACGCCCTCTCCCTTCTAAATTAGCGCAATTTCAAGAAGCCGGGAGAAATCTGTGATTTCTTTCAAAACAACGGGATTTGGACGGGAAAGCCCCGTTTTTTTGTGTACCAAAACGGGAAGGTTGACAGTTCTGGAGATTTATGGTCGATCTCGCCAGGTGGGAGCACCCGATTTTCGGCCGATTGGCAGTAATGCGCACGGTGGCTGAAAAATTGGGCAGGAATCTGCCAGTGTATGGCTACCTTTACAATTCAGCTTCTGTGAATTAGAAATCAGCAGAAGAGACTCCTCCGCTGCCTCCATTCTGGCATGCATTTACTAATTACAGAAGGTTTATTGATGGTTACCAGAAATGTTTTCAATGTATATCTACTCTTCTGACTTTCAGTATGTTCAGCCTTTGGCTTTGTAGGGAAAATCCGTCTTTTCACGGACCAGCTGTTTTCATACACCATGCCTGGTCCTGCTGGTATCTGTAGTACAGCAGACATGTGTGCTCTGACTTCCCGTCACCTGTGTTCAGTTCCATGTGTGCAGCATAGATAGATAACTTTCACTGCAGCAGAGCTCCCCCTCCCGCGCATGGAGACCAGCGTGACCCGCCAGCACAGGAGCCCCGCTAATAACGCGCCGCCAGTCACACACCAGGGGCGGGGTCAGCTCTCTGTAGTGTATGACGTCTCCTTACCGCCGCGTGCGGGTCTCGGGAGCGTGACGTCAGCGACCCTAACAGGTACGTTCAACACAGTGCTAGAAGGGCGAGAGTGAGCGGCGGCGGCGCGCATTCGTTCGCGAGCTGACGCCGGGCGCGCTCTGGCGGAGTTCGGTGGGAAAGAAGCGGTCGCGTGTCACATGTGTGGATTTTCTCTGTAGTCAGGGACGGAGCAGAGCGGCGGCCGCCCCCGGAGCAGCTCGGCCTGCACACCCTGGCAGCTCTCTCTCGTGCTTTCATCTCTTCCCTGACAGGAGGCAGCGCGCCGGAGACACTGAGGTGAGTGCCTGTCACCGGGCGCAGAGGCTGTGATTGAGGCTGCACACACTGGACACGGGAGAGGAGGAGCCGCTCACATGTGCTATCCGCCGACCCGGAGGGGGAGCTGGTCCCGTGCCGCACGGCGGGAGGCTGCAGACCTGGCAGTGTGAGGAGGGATTTGGTTGTGATCCTGGACATCCATGTTGTGAAGTGTCAGGCTGCAGGCACATAGGTGACTATGTCCCGTGTCATGGGCTGTGCTCACACATGTCCCATTCATGTTGTCACCCATGTACACCTAGGTGCTGGGGGTGCAGATTACTATACAACCTGTGAGGGGCAGGGGGTCACACATTTGATATTGGGGTGTTCAGGTTATTAGCTGAGACCTTCTTTCTATTGGTCACAACATCTGTTTTATCTTATGTCCAGTATCACCCACCCTTGTCACCCTGACCCCAGCACATGCCTGACCCCCACCTATCATTCATCCTGTGATAGGTGTACAGCAGCAGTTCTCTTGTCCTCTGTCTGTCCAGCGTTGTCACCTTCCTCCCCTAGGACGGTCCCTGTATTAAGCGGTGCTGGGGAAGCCCTGGCAGTCAATGGCCCAGTATGAGGACATGGGGGAGGGCTCCGTCTGCCCTTCTCTCTGTTCTAATTCCTAGGAGAGTTCTAATGTCAGACAGAGAAAAGTCGCTGCGTTCTTTGTAGAGCGGCAGCGCAAGGCAATCGCTACAGAGGACGTGTAAGATTTTTATATTTTCCTGCAGCTTTTCCTCCTATAAAAATGATCTGCATAATTGTTACCTGCCATGAATGGCTGCGAGCGAGCTCGGATGAATGCGGCGACGTACGGCGGTAACAGAAGCCTCGCAACAGTTTGCTTTGGGAAATGTGACGGATTTAAGTTATGGGATGTAGGCTTCCCAGATGCAAGTAAACGGAGAAATGATAAAACAACATTTTAGTTCTCTTTAAGCCCCCCCCCCCCCCATACACGTCTCGATTTTCATTTAAAAAATGGGGATCAGTGAAATCAGTGATTGATTGTAGTTTCCCACAGTAGAAACAGATTTTTGAACGATTTTAAATCAACTTCAAATGTAATTGAATTTTAATACAATTGATTAAAATTTTCCACCATGTCCGATCATTTTACGATCGAGACTTTTTCCAATTTTAATGGTTTTAGGACGATAAAACCATGTGGGCTGCCGTAGATTTTCAATCAACCCTTTAAATTGATCTGTGCCAGACCCTTATATTCAATGTAAGCCTGGCAAGCTTGTTATCATATGTAAAAGAGTACGGGCATGACACATCTTAAAATCACTCATGTCAAATATGCTGAGTATAGAACATATAGGTTCGGACTCTATAGGAAGCACATTGTACATTTCCCCTTGCTGGCGCCTATCGCTGCGTTCTCTTTATTAATACATCAAGGAAGTGGATGTTCCTGGACACTTCTACAAAGGTGATGACAACGCCGGCAAGTGTTAGGGGCGTCATGGCTTTGATTTATGATCTATGACATCGTTTACGAATGCATGTACGTGTTAGGTCTGAGCGCTGAAGCCGCATTAACATTTAGTTAGCGTATATGCTCGAGCATAAGCCGACCCGAAACATAAGCAGTCATGTCATTTTTACAAGAAAAACTAATTCTGGAAAAACTGAATGACTCGAGTATAAGCCTAGGGTGTGAAATGCAGCAGCTAAGGTACAGAAATACAGCAAATGTGCTTTTATTTTGAGATTTATTATTTCGCCTAGCTGATTAGAAAGTTTAATTGCAAACCCCCTGAACATGATATCGTCAGCAAAATGAGGATTCCGAGAATGGTTGCGGGGACATTGTAAAGAAAAAAGTATTGCTCTAGCTAGGGGTTCCCCATAGTTTCCATGCAGGGCCCCCCTCTTCTACAGAGAAACAGTATCAAGCCCCCCCCCCATTCAAACGACACAAGTTCAGGTTGAGGGACATTTCACACTACCCGTGATTTTATTGCATTATCGCAATGCAGAGAAGCTTGAGTGATTGGAGGTATACAGGTTTCCGCAGGGCCTTTCTTGAACCTTTTACACTGGCCCCGCTTTTGTGTTTTGCGGTAACGCTCTGCTTTGCACTCTGCACCATGCATTCTTTCATACATTTGTATAGACGAGACAAGAACAGCACAATGTGAAAAGGCTGGTTTTTATAAAAAAAAAAATCAGTGTGGCTAGTGTGAAATGGCCCTCAAACTTTATTTGAAATACAACTCCCTCTTTAATGCCAATGATTCAGAGATACATCCGTCACATAGAGATATACATACACATCAATTATGCAGAGACATGAATCGTTCACAGAGACACAAACACACATGGACACATTACATGCACTCTATTTACTGTCTGCAGCTAGTCCCTCCATGGTTATCTTCTAGAATGTTCCTCCCTTAGGTCTCTAGCTTGGCCCACCCCCCACCCCGTGGAGTACCTCTGCGTACCCCCTGGGAGCCCGTCACCCAATTTGGGATCCACTACTCTAGTTTGGAGTTTTTTCATAAATGAAGTTCAAAATGCAGTCAGCCTAAAACATTTTAGCTGGGAACACACGTATAGATATGGGCCAGATCCATGGCCGCTTCACGCCCATCTATCTGGCCCATACCATATGCGGCCATCCCGGTTTTCCCGCTCGAAAACGGGGATATTGGACATGACTGTAACCCACGGTTGATGTCCATTGTGTCTCCAGCTCCTCCGATATTGGGCAGCAGCATGCAGGGAAACTCGAACAGCTCCAATATCGAGCCATGTGTTCCCTGCTTTTGACTTGCCACGGGCTGCCACGGTAGCTTTGATATATCTGCTTTCTCTTAACAAAAAGATGAAATAAATAACTGGTTTCTTGTGCTCCATGGAGCAGACTCTGCCGATCTCTGAATGTTCTGATCCCTAAGGCAGGTTTATCGCCTGTGCTCACACTTACTTGTGGTGGTCGGGAGACGGAATGTTCCTCATGCCTTGCCCAGGTTTACCTAGTTCTGTGATAGAATGTTTATTACTCTCTGTGTACATAGTTGTATGTAGAATCTGCATGATGTGGGCCTGCGGAGCAGATGTTGGATGTGCACACTTGTGATAACACTTTATGGTTGGATATCCTCAGTCGTTTGGGCTGAGAAAACATGAAATGAGTTTCACTTGGCAGATCAGTGAGGGAGGAGAGATTTTTGCTGGTTTCTGGTAAAATATTTTTTCTCTCTCTCAATCTTCTCTCGCTGTACAGATACCTACATGACATACTCGGTCTCTAACCAGTAACACACGTGTTCTCTATGTATGTGTGTGTGTACAGGGGGATCATGGTGTTCCAGTAATATGTACTACATGTAATCTGGTCAGAGCTGTACAAACCAGGCTGTTATGGACTTATACGATGTTCCTTGGGTTTCGGATGCGGGCGTTGCAGCTATTGTCAGCTTTCAGTTGACTTAAAGAATGGGATGAATCCTGCAAAGGCAATGAGCCTCCAGACTTCAGAGGTCCATCTCCAGGCTGGTCATGCACTGGTTACTGATCAGGGAAGTCAATCGGTTCATTGGTTCATTTGAAAATGGATTGTGTAAGCTCCCCCCATACACCTTTGTACAATTTCCTTTAGATCTTCAAACTAACATATTTTTTCGGACCATAAGACACACCCAAAGTTTTGAAGAGAAAATTAGGGTAAAAAACAGAGACCGCTATTCTGATATTAAGTGAATATACAGAATGTTTCAGCAAAGTAGGCAGGACTGGGCCATTCACTCTGTATTCCTTCAGCCAAAAGGCCAGTGCCAAGAGGGTCATTGTTGCAGCAGAGTGTGGAGGACTGAGACTTTAGCATGTGTCTATACACTAGCAGTACCTATTCTCTGAACACACTGACCAACTTATGAAGAGACACATTTTACAGTCTGCCACTGAACAAATTACCCTTGAGCAGCTATTTACATCTGGGAGGAGATAGGAGTCTGTATCACAAAATGCATTTACTGCAATGCAGAATGTTAATGTAAATACACAACTCCAGCTTGGCTGGAGGGAATGGAACACACTTCTGCCTCCTGGGATGCAGTGCTTTTTCTCCCAGGATGGTTGGGCCCAAAAAAATTCTCATTGATTTTAATGGTAAAAAAAACAAAAGCGCCTTATAGTCCGAAAAATACGGTGAGTAGAATAGTGGCCTCCCTGATAAAATACATGTGCTATAACCCTGGAGAGGATGTGTATACCGGTGATGCCTTTTGGCCTATCCTCTGGAGACTTTTGATGGAGACTCTTCCAAATCTGTGATTTGTATTGGAAGGCTCCTCACCTCCAAAACTACTATCTTTTTAACAGTTGGCTGCACCACTCCCTTTGCATTGAGGTCTTTATATGTTGGCTCCTCGTTCCTTGCTGGAATCCATGACCTAGTGGTTTTGTTCGCATTCTGATACATTTGGTGTAACTCCGTACATAATCTTCAATCGATCCATACAACAGCTATGCACCCCCTGAAGAAGTTGTTAACAACGAAACGTGCATTGCGGCTATTTCAGCTGTTTTGATGCAATATTTGTTTGTTTACCCCCTATGAGGGTATATTGACATGACAGTCTATGCACATATGAGTATTCAATGCTATAATGTAACTGCACTGCATGCTGATTAAATCCGCTGTTTTTAACCTCCCTCCCTGAAAAACAAACTCCGGCTGGGCTCCCATGAACCTTGCATACAGCCGGAAAGCCAGGGCTGTGGAGTCGGAGACATTTTTGGGTACCTGGAGTCGGCAAAAAATGAACTGACTCCGACTCCTACTAAATTTAAATGGAGATTAAAAAACAAAATTAACTTCAAATGTCGCAATTAACAAACAGTGATAATGAACGACTTCTCTTCTCTAAGAATAAAGAATACGCCGGTCTTCATTGAAACTAACAGCATCGGCCAGAGATTATTGGACATGTCCGTTCTCTGGCTGGCCGAGCTGTGGGGTGACAGGGATCTGTTGCCCCTTGTGGGCACCCCAATCGGCAAGCGCGCATGCCCATCGGTCAGCAACAAAATCGGCCGCCGCTCGGTGCGTGTAAGGCAGCCTTAACTCTCGCTGATAATGAAGTAAATGTGGTTTGCCGGACTAGAGACGCTTGTATAAGTGAAGGGAATGGATCGCCAATAGTTCAAGACTGAAGCTGTAAAACATTTGAAAAACCGCTGTCATGTTGTAAATCACACACTGCAAGCTGTGGATAACGGGTCACCATTGAACAGGAATCGATGTGCCCATGTGGTGCACATTGATTTCCGTTCAATTGATCCCCAATCAATGACAGCATGGTGCCTAGCTTAAGGCCTTGTTTCCATTGATGCGGCCGCGCGGCTACATCAATGGGGGTGCGTGGGATCGCATCAATGGAAACAAGCCCTAAGGAAAAAGCTGCAGCATCTTCGGCCTAACTTCCTTTCTCTGCTTTCATTGGCCATTACAGTACAGTGTTGGTTTCCTCGCCAGTAGTTCTGTGGGTAATGTATGTTGCCTTCCTTTCCTTCAATAGTTGGATAAAATACATTAGCATATTAAATACAGAGGAGTCGGAGTGGAGGAGTCGGAAGAATCAGAAAGGGTGCAACATAGACCTCCATGTAAATGAAGAGGCATCGACTTCCCAGCCTACATGGACAGGGGCGGATGGAGGTTCTGGAATTTGGGGGCAATGTACTATGTACACTACCGCACCGTTTTTAACAGGCATAATGCTAGAGAGGTTAATGGAAGTTACATACCTTTTGTACCTTTTTATGATTGAATGCACTTGGCCCTGAAAATCCCCTTGTCCCTATTTAGGGGAAAACATTTTGCATGAGGGGTTTTGTCCTCTTATTTCTTTTTTTGGTTAGAATACATGGCGATTGGAAGGTTTAGAAAGGTCTTCATATTGCATGGTTTTAGTAGAACTCAAAGAAACTCGATTGAACAGGGTTCCAACAGGTTGGAAAACCCTGTTCGATGTCCATTTCTTCGGAGGGGGACCGTGAGTCTCCATCCGAACTAGTGGAGGCAAAAAGTGGCTGTGCAGCCTACAGTCTACCAGGGTGGATTTGATTTAAATCAAACCGATTTTAAATCAGGATTTAAATCACTAGTCAATAAGGCTTGATTTAAATCAAACTGATTTAAATCAATCATTCTTGCTGGTATAACTTTAAAATGTGAGTAGATGAAGATTTTTAGAATAACGACTTTTCATATTAGTTTTTTTATTTTTTATCCCCAGTTTAGGTAAATCATTCCTATTTTTGGACAACTTTTCTGTTGTACTTTATTTTGAGAACTGAAAAAGTAAACCAAGCATCTGTGATAATATCTTGTAGGCAGAGAAACTGCCCAATAATCTTACAAAAACAGACAGAAATTGATGATGGCATAAGCACATCACCCAACATTTCCCCTTAAATAGTCATGGGTGAGGGGACACAAAAGCAATACATTTATTATACACAGTGCAAAAAAAACAACACATGGGAATCAGTCATATTGAATATCCAAATCAACATAAGTGGACACAGACCCTCAGGGGTTACTCACGTCCATAGATCAATATAGAATGGAAAGACATGATTTCTGAAGATGGCGTCCTCACGGGTGATCTGTGTAACAAGACCGACCCAAACCATCAACTGATCATGTTTACCAAAGTAAATGTATTAAAAATCAGTTTTGTTGTACGCAGATCACCACGGCATTTATGGGGTTAAAGTCTGTCTCTCCGTTCCCCACTGGTGTCGGTGCAGTGGGGACACCATCTTGAGAATTCATGTCTTTCCAATCTATATTGATGTATGGACGTGAGTAACCCCTGAGGGTCTGTGTCCACTTTTATGTCGATCTGGTTATTCAGTATGACGGATCCCCTTGTGTTGGCAGTTTGTGTTATGTAGATTTGGCCAATGAACTTACATATTGTACCCCCCGAAGAAATGTTCAACGAAATGCGCGTTGGGGTGAAATTTGGACTATTTTAATTGTTGAAGCATGTATACAGATGTGTACATCCGCAACATTGTGCATTGTTTTTGATTGATATGATGTAATTTCTTTACATATTGAGTGGTGCTTCCCATCCCTCTCCCTTGTCTATTCCAGAGGAAATTTGGGGTGATGTGTTTATGCTATTAACTTCTGTCTATTGTTTTTGGGATGTTGGCCACTACACATCTGAGAGTGTTTTATTGACTATAAAACACCTCTGTAAGAGCATGACATTGTGAATGGATTAATTGAGTTTATTTACCCAAATTAAACATATACAGCCTTATTCTACATAATAAAAACGAATCTTTATTTCATCATGGAATAACCTTGGGATGGTAATAGATTTTCCTCAAAAAAAACTTTATTTTTTTAAAAATTCAATTTAAATAAAAAAAAATCTGATTTTAAATCAAAAAAATCATTGATTTTTATCCACCCTGCAGTCTACTGTGATCAGATCCCGGCAGTGGAAAGGGTGCATGGCTTGTCACAGCTCTGTTTGCTGTGCCAGGGGGGTAGGGGAGCCATGCTGACTGTAGGCTGCCTGGCACTTCTATGCAGTTCTCCGCCCATGCTGTGAGAGATTTTCTCACAACACGGGTGTGTACCGGGTCCCCATCGAACGGCAATTGATGTGCACATTGATTCCCGTTCGATTGACCTGTAATCAATCACAGCTTGGTGATGTCACCACGCTTTAATTGATCGTGGATTGATTGCACAGGAATCTACCTGTGTGTGCTCAACTTTAGAATTTAATAAACCAAAGGTAATTGAATTCCAGCATGAAATGGAAAGAGCGTTGATTGGTCAGGGTGAAAATGTTTAGTCCTTTTGTTTGTCCCATGCATGTGCTATGGGAAGAAATTGGTTTTGCATTGATTACACTGTATGGTAGTAATATTGACTTCCTATTGGATTAACAGCAGGGTGGATTTGATTTAAATCAAACCGATTTTAAATCACTAGTCTGTAAGACTCGATTTAAATCAAACTGATTTTAAATCAATCATTCTTCCTGGTGTAACTTTAAAATGCAAGTAGGTAAAGATTTTTAGAATAACAACTTTTCATATTAGTTTTTGCTATCCCCAGTTTAGGTTAATCATTCATATTTTGACAACTTTTCTTTTGCACTTAGTTTTAAGAACTGCAAAAGTAAACCCAGCATCTTGTAGCAGAGAAACTGCCCAATAATCTTACACGAACAGACAGTAGTTGATGCTGGCATAAACACATCACCCCGAATTTCCCATGGAATAGACAAGGGTGAGGGGACACAAAAGCAATACATTTATTATACACAGTGCAAACAATGAAGTATTGACCATCATATCATTTAAAAACAATGCGCAATGTTGCGGATGTCACATCTGAACACGTGCTTAGACAATTAAAATAGTCCAAATGGTGCAAATTTCACCCAAATGCACGTTTTGTTGCAGACTTCTTCAGGGGGTACGATATGTAGATTTGACCTATGAAAATACATAACAGAAACAGCCAGCACAAGGGGAACAAGCGTCAAGCAGGTATCGCAGTGTTCTCCCCAGAATTTTTTTTCAACCGGGCGGCGCGATGACGTCATGACGCGATGACGTCATCGCGCCGCCTGCACCGGTCCGGCGGCCTCTCTGATAGGCTGCCGGCCAGCGGCAGCACACATGTCCTCTGACAGGCGGCGCCTCCCCATTCTTCAGGAGCGCGCCGCAGCCACTGAAAGGCTCCGGCCCGCGGCTCCGGTAGTGTGCCGCGGGCCGGAGTCTTTCAGTGGCTGTGGCGCGCTCCTGAAGAATGGGAGGCGCAGCCTGTCAGGCTGCTCGCCGCGGAGGACTTGTGTGCCGGGCGGGGACTAAAATCTCCCGGGCGGGCCGCCCGGCCAATCTGCTCTGGGGAGAACACTGTATCGGGAGGCAATAGTGACAAAATTGGTTGACACATTTTGTCACTATTGCCTCCCGATACCTGCTTGACGCAATAGACTATGAACCTCTACTAAAAGACCCAATCTTGCAGCTCCGCAAGACGGCCCCTCGTTCCCCCCGCGACAGGCTGCTTCTGCCGGTCGCCCGGACGCATGGGATGGGATACCGGACTTGAGGTGGGGTAAGCTCCTAACCACATCAAGAACTATACATTTTAAATAAAAAAGCTCTAATACCCATACATATCTATACGCAGATCATTATAAATAATTATGTAGACCCCCTGAGGAAATTGGTGAATGAAACATATGTCGGGGAATACATCACGCCTATATTT
>CM070036.1:115316269-115330027 GCA_036250615.1 Ptychadena robeensis
GGTTTTCCACTCCTAGAGTCCCTCTCCCCTCCTCTTTGCAGTTCTATTTGGGATGTTGGTTGAATCAGTGCAGTTTTAACAGTGTACTCTAGGATCGCCCCATTTTTGTTGTGTTTATGCTATTATCAACTTCTGTCTATTGTTTTTGGCATGTTGGCTGCTATACATCTGAGTGTAGTTTGATTGATTATAAAATCTTACAAAAACCTCTGGAAGAGCATGACATTGTGAATGGATTCATGGAATTTATTTACCAAAAAAATTTAACATATACAGCCTTATTCTACATAATTAAACAATTAATTGTTATTCCATAATGGAATAACCTCTGGATGGTAATATATTTTTCTCAAAAAAACATTTTATTTTTTAAAAATTCAATCTAAATAAAACATTTTTATTTTTATCCACCCTGATTGACAGTCAATATTTTAATTGCATTATTTAAAGTCCATCAAATCTAAAAAGAAGTAATCTACAAAAAAATCGGTGCATGTATTGGTCTCTGCTCTACTACATTTGCCGGAAGGCTGCAAAATCCTGTTGGTCGTGATCTTGGTACCTATTCTATTCATTTTGAATGGGCACGTGCCCGCTATGTGCACACATCGCATCCTGGCAAATCCTTGTGGTTATGTTCTTGGTACCCATCCTATTCATTTTGAGCAGGCATTTTGTAAAGCGCATGCCATGATGGGAATGGCAATCGTTGCCAAATCTAAGTGGAGCCCCGGCTTTACTCCTACATATTTGTTTTAGGTTGTGGTCAAGGTAGCAAAGCCAAGATAAAGATGGCAGCTTGTACAAATTAAAGTAAGAAACAATGATTACCCTGTATTTCTGTCCCTAGACATCTGGATCTCCTTTACACATCTATGTAAAGCAAATTTACTTAATCTAGAAACTTCCGTGAACTAGGATATGAAGTACCTGCTAAAAGTCTGATCAGCATCCATTTTCATTAGAATTTCATATGACAGCGGCCTTCTTGCACTGCTTATTTGAAAAGGACTCAATTTTTTCCCCCTGTTTTCAAACCTTGCAACATCCTCATATCTTGGCAAAACTTTAATCACTTTTGTTGTAGAAGTACTAGTATTTCTCCTAAATGTTAAATGATCTCGTACTTATATGCTTTGGCTGCCTGCACTTTATGAGTGTAGAGTCATGAGAAGAGTAAAGTCCCCCATATACCTTCCAGTTTCTTCTACCAAAACCATGTAATATGAGGACCTTTCTAATCCTTTCAATCACTTTGTTCTATCAGGGAGGACCCTCCCTGAAGCAATGAACCTTAGTTGAAGTGGGGAGAAGCGATCAGCCGCGATCATCAGGCAGGATTGAAATCGCATCCATGCCGCGGATCACCTAAGTGGAAACATAGTGATGGAATTGGCACACATATTGCTGTTCGCCCATTACAGGCTCTTGGTCCGGCCCCTTTATCAAATTTAAGAAGCCAATGTCGCCCAGGAGTCAAGAAATTTGCCCACCCCTGGTCTAACAAAATCAAATGACAAGGTTGAAAAACAAGAATGGAGATAGGGATAATACCTGATCTTCCTGCACACTGGATCACTGTGTTCCTAGACACAGGACCCTAATAGTAAGGGACTTTTATGGCAATTATGTAGAAAACAGTGCATTTATTTACATAGTATCAAACAAAAAAAAACCACATCGTTTCTTCAAATTTGTAACATTACGATTCGTTGGTGTTGTACCCTTCATAGATATCTTTTTTAAAGTCTCGACGTGTTTCGCGGTGACACACCGCTTCATCAGGAGAAAAAATAAGATAACAATTTTTGTTCTGTGAACATGGAGAGAGAACATAAAGTTACCATCAATAAAACAGTCCCTCTTTGTATATAATATATGCATTGCACCCTGAATCTTGGACACCCACATTTTGTGACTGGGCATTGAAATGCCTAATAATAGAAAAGCAGAAAATAATTCTTAGGTTAAAATACCTTTTTATGCTTTTTCACTCTTATGAATTTAAGCAGAGCCCTCATATTAGTGGCCATGTGTGAATACATTTAATATTGAGACACTATTTTACATTGTACATTATTTTTGTTTGCGTTGCTGGAAGATTTCCTGTATTTTCACAGGGCTGGGTTTAGATCCATTCATGCTGAGAGTATTTAGCCATCCAGGTAACAAGTTACATGATAACACTGTGATAAAGGTCAGAGCCGGCTGTGTTCTCACTACTTTCACCTACAATGAACAAACATAAAGAACATAACTTCTGACTTCACTAGCTGAATTCTCGTTCTGGTTGGTGACACAAAATTCAGCCATTTACCATTTAAAAGCACATAGATAATAGCAGTGCTCATATTTAAAGCCCCCCATACACCTTTCAATCACTCTTTACAATTTCTTTTAGATCTCCCAACAACTATGTAGTGCCGGGGCCTCCCTGATAGAATACATAGTGATTGGAAGGATTAAAAAAGGTCCTCTTATTGCATGGTTTTGGTATAAGAAAAGTTGATTGTACAGAAATGATCTGGTAAGAGTGTAAAGCTAGGCACACATGGGTAGATTCCGGTGCAATCAACCCCCGATCAATGGTTGATCAATTGAACGGAAGTGCACCACTTGGGAACATCAATTCCCATTCAGTAGGGGCCCGTTCTCCCCAGCTGGCAGCACGTGTGAATCGCAACATGTGCTGCCAGCTAGGGAGAAATCCATCCAGTCAGCTCCGCCACCTTCACACTGACAGGGGATGGCTGTGCAGGTGGCAGCACGTTGATTGTACGCGAATCTTTTTCTGAGGGCAAAAATAAAATAAAAACTTTATTCAGTAGCAAAAACATTGTCCATAGGGTTATCAGTAATAATACCAAGTGTGTGTGATGGAAGGGATCTAGTTTATTTGCCTTTACTGTTGATGGTTCACAAAATGCCAGGCCGAATGGTCCCCCCTCCCCCCCACACATGTATTCACCTCACCAAACCTGAACCTCTTTGCAAAAAGTTTGGAAACCCCTGCCTTTTAGGCATCAACGCAATTTGGTTGTTTACATGTCTCCTAACCTTCTGTACTGTTTAATATACATGACCTGAAGAAGAATTGAAGCGCTCTTTCCCAGAGTGATCTTTCACACTACATTTATTGCAGACAACGTCCTGTTATGTGCTGTGCATGATTTTTTTTGAAAGGTGAGGTTGAACTTCTCTAGAGTGGCTGCAGGCTGTGACTATAACGTTTATCAACTGACCAAAAATCATTTTAATATTTCCTGAGGTTCCCTGAGCTTCTGTTGTACCCCCCCCCCCACACTTGTACAAGAAGGGGATACCGTAGTATTGTGTATTTTCCCCTGTGAACCTTGACATCTGTCATACATCTGCACTGCCACAAGGGATGCATCTATACTCAGAAGCTATTTAAGGAGGTTTTGGGGAAAGCAGATGGGATGCCATGCAGTCTAATGTCTGGCCTACTGGGACTTGCAGGATTCAGTGATGGGAATGCACACTTATATAACAATGTAGTAAAGGCTACCATTTTTTTCTTTTACTGGCAACAGCTTGAATAACATCCAAACCAAGTGCATATTTTCCTCTATTAATAAAATAATAATCTTTTTCCTACAAATCTGTAGTGTGTATCAGTCTAGCTACAAAAGCATGTATCTGTACTAAAATATTTGCAGATAGTAAACCTTCCCAGGAAATGTATGATAGGGACCTGGATATTGCATCATTCGGTTGCATTCATGGCTTTGGCTTGAAGGTCATTGCTACATCAAAGATAAGCTGGCTATACACGCTTCGATTTTTCCACTCGATGGACTTTAAAATTGATTATTTAAATCAATTGCTTGAAAGTTCTTGGTATTTCAATGGATACTATGAAGCATGCACACAGGGCTGAGGAAATGAATCAATCTGTTTTGAATCGATTAGATTATGGGGTGGTAATACTGATTTTAAATAGCTGTAATGAAAAATCAAACCGAATATATACCCAGCCAAAGTGACTAGTAACAATTCTGGGACTGCAAGCGTCAGACTTAATTGAAGTTGCCTAATCTATAAGCTGAAGGTGTCGCTTTCTCATGAAAACCTTTGCCTGCCAATTCTTTGCTTTGTGTGAGCAATCTATCCTCTAATCTGTGAAAGTGTACTGGAGAGACCCTGACCCAAGTATTTCATATATTTGAATCTCTTATCAGTCATTCAGACATTAAAGCAGGGTACAGACAGCTCGATATTCGGGTCGTCCAATGTACCCTGCAGCAGCGTGATGACGTCGTCACGCTGCTGTCAGATATCAGCTGGTTGGGGAGAGACGGCTCTGCTCTCTCCCCGGCTCAGCTGAAGCTTTGCTTGGAGACCAGCAGTCTCTAAGCAAAGCATCGGACATCGGCTGTATTTACGGTCATATCCGATAAGGCTGTTTTCAAGCGGGATTGATTTGTCCTGCTCAAACAGCGGTGGGCGCAGATTTTATGGGTCAGATAGATGGCCGTGAGCGCGCACTGCGCTCGAAACAGCCATCGATTTGACCAATATCTCCACGTCTGTACCCTGCTTTAGGATTACAGAAGCTGTAATCTTCCCAAGCATACATTTTGTTTTCCTGACACCATTTACAGCAAGTTTGGAGTTCAAGTGATACCGTTCATTGGCTAACTGAAGTCACTAGAGAAGCAAGCTTTCGGGATATCGCAGATCCCTTCTTCAGGCTAATACAATTCTGGTTTTTGAAACTCACAAACACAAAAGGTCATCAATATTTTAACAAAAGCAATAGTTTTGTCTTGACACACATGACTGATGGAGGTGAAAGTGAAGGGTTAAGCCTGCCATACACCCACCGAGTGGGTGCCGACAGACGAGTTCCGATGAGTTCTGCAATGCAGCGTGATGACGTCATCATGCTGCATTCCCGGGCTGACTGCATCGGCGGGCACCCTGTGTGTGCTGGCTGTTACCTTTTAATGAACACGCCGGTCTTCATTGAAAGTAACGGCATCGGCTGGTATCAGCCAGAGAACATCGGACATGTCCGTTCTCTGGCTGGCCGAGCTGTGGGGCAACAGGGATACCCATGTGGGCACACACCGATTGGCGGACGATTTTTCCGCCGATCGACGGTGCAAGCGTGCATGCCCGTCGATCAGCAGCAAAATGGGCCACTAATCGGTGTGTGTATGGCAGGCCTTAGTTAGTGGAGATAGTGATCCGAGTTAGGAAGAGTTATTGGGGTGATAGAGATAAGAGGTTGATCCGTGATGTTCATATACATGGCAACATAGGTATTTCTTGAAGAAACCTAAATAGCAATGGTCTTTAAATTATCAGGGATTAGGCATGAATAGCTAATTGACATAATGTTAAGGAGTCCAGACACATTATTGTTCAGTAATGAAGAGTTCCATCAATTTTGAAGTAAGGGGGGTTTTGAATTCAGTTGAAGTTATAGTGGCACATGAAGTTGTGTTCAAACCGTATTCCAGAGTTTAGAATTTTTAATAAATTTACATTCCCATTCCAGCCTCTTTTGTGTATAAATGTGAGTTTCAAAAACCAGAATTGTATTAGCCTGAAGAAGGGATCTGCAGCATCCTGAAAGCTTTCTTCTCATATGACTTCAGTTAGCCAATAAACGGTATCACTTGAACCCCAAACTTGCTGTATTTATCGATGGCTAACACGGTACAACACTCTACTATTGCTGACACCATTTACAAAATACTAAGTGGCTGAGCTATGAAGTGAGTTATGCAATGTATTTTTCAAGCCCTCGCTTTGTAACTGCAATTGTATAACTGCAGTTTCCTTTTTTTTTGTGATTAATTGTTCTTTATACCCAAGTTGCAATGATATAAAAGAGGCTGTTTTTATAAAAAATTGGTACCCATTTTCTTCATTAGCTAGATCTTTGATTAACCTTAACCTTGATGTTTATAACAACTAATTAGGTCATTTGAAAGTGCCTTAATAGGATAACTTTTTTATTTGATACTAGCAAATGTGCGCCAGATTGCAGCGAGGGCTAATGTGGTGAACATGGAGTGCGGAGGTGGTCTGTTCTTAGCTCTGGGATGGGTCAGATAGGTTTAATGCAGCATAGGGTGTAGGACTGTGATGTTTGGTTATTGTTTTATTCAAAGCCTGTAAATAGTGTAATAAATCACTTGTTTAAAAATGTGATTGTAAAGTAAAGATTAATATGAAAAGACATTTTAAAATGTCTTATAACTTCTAGTAATAGTTTTGAAATGGGAGATATACTCTGTAGACTGGCTATAGAGGTCCTGAATTGCATGAAGGGCGGCCTGATTTCTAAGTGCCTTTCCAAGTTGGAAGAACTAATTGCTCAGATTGGTCAGTCTATGTGTACACCCCTTCAGTCCAAAGTTACATTTTCCTGTGAGAAGAATGGTCATGCCATTGCTGACCTTTTACTGAAAAAGTAGTTGGATGTCTGTTCTATTGAAAAAGCATTTTTACCAGTAAAGTGAGAAGTTATCTGCATTCCTGTGTTTGCGCCTCAAAAGCAAGGTAAGAGCCAAGCATATTTATATTCCCAGAATAAAAAGTCACTGTTTACTTTTTTTTCATTTGCTGATGCTTTTTATTTGTATCAGTGCTCCTCTATATAAAAAAAAACCACGCACTGGATTTCTGTTAAGACTTGTGCACATGTTCCATAATAGTTGGCCAAGACGATCTATCGTGATCTATTATAAAATGTTTTTATGGCTGTTGGGCAAGATCTTTCAGGAATCCGGCAGAATGTAACACTAAGCCCCCCCCCCCCATACATGTCCACCATCCGTGGACAATGGGCTGCCATGTGTGTTAGCAAAACAGAGCGATCGTCCAGAATAGCACCGCAAGTAGGTTGCAAGGCGACCCGCCTTGACGGACCTTTTCTGGTCGATCTCGCTGGCCGATCGCACTGGAATCTATAAGTGTATGGCTAGCTTAAGGTCAAGTCTCCACTGTGGCTCCCATTGTACCCAATGGGCCAGGCTCCACTGGCATGGTGCTGCAACAGCACGTGCCAGGAAAGAAAACGCAGCCACGCCACAGCTGAAATGTCTATTCACGTCCATAGAGTTCAATGGCAATGGCAAAAAATTATGCCACCAAACCACACAGTAAACACATGCTATTTTTTTCAAGCCACCCTAGTGGAGCTTCCACCTGAATGACTGATTTGCCCTGATGGCCAGATTGGACACATTGGGGTGCAGCTCACTTGCTCCCCCCTGACCCTCTTTGTAGAACATTTTTTTCAGAGCTTTTTCATTCTCTGGTTTCTAACAAATTAATGGAACAAAAAGTTTCAATGGCGGGTATATTTTGCTTTACTAGCCCTGAATAACATTAGGCACAGTGTATCATGGGATGTGGTGTGTAACATTCTTTAAAGAAATAACATTTCATTCCATGACCGTTTCTGTGATGGCTTTGTGGATTTTGTCTGAACTTCAAATTTAAATGTGCTTGGAGAATCATGTCAATACATCATATGAGATTGGTGATTAAGCTGATTGTTTTGTTTTTGTGTTAATTAATTTCCTATTGCGCTAACAAAGTGAGTCATTGGCACAGCGGCTCATGGTCATAGCTTTCAGCTGTGTATGCTGATTAATTTTTTTGTTTGAAATGCAATTATGGCAGCACATTTGTGTTTTGCCGGATGCCTTTTTGAGTTGGCGCTCCATCACTTGATATGGTATAAAATAGTGAAGCTGATGACTTGATATATATAATATGGGACCTGGCGTTCTTGACTTTACTTGCCAAATGTATTGGCCCATTCGGCGCACCCTATACAGTGGCATGTCTGATCCCGGAAAAATACTTTGGGTTAAGGTCCCCATACACGGGTCGGATTCGCACCGGATTCCGGCACGATCGATTCCGGGCGCGTGCACGCGAAACGATCGGGCCGGAATCCCGTGCAGCCCACCTTGTCCGTCCGATCGGGTCCGACTGATCGGGGGCTCAGAATCGGATCCGCCAGAGAACCAACATGTTGGTCTTTCGGGTCCGATTCTGCCCAGATCAGCGGGAGTTGCATTCCGGGAGGTGATCAATCGGACACGGATCCGGCAGGACAAGGTGGTATGCAGCGATCGGATTCCTTAATTGGCCAATCGATCACACCTGAGGATCGCCGGAATCGATCGGATGGTGAATCGATCAGCCAGGGAATCCGTGCCGTGTATGGCTAGCTTTACTCCTGCTCTGCTGGTTGGAGCTCCATGTCTTGTCTGGCAGAGCAGGAATTATAAGAAGGCGGGGAAGCATCCCAGCCTCAGGGTCCCGAACTCAGAGCTCTGTATGTGAGCCCGCCAGTGGCTCTTCTGTCTGCCAGTTTGTGAGCTGACAGCAAGGGCTCACGCTGCCAGCTCACGTACAGAAAACTCCCGGCTGAATACACTGCACTAGTGGAGGGAAGACCCCACCTCACATACACAGGCAGAGGGAAGAGCGTTACAACCATTGCTAACTTTATGACTTTGCTCTTCCTCGCTTTCCTTGTGTACAATGTTGGCAGTGAGAGTAAGGAGGAGTAAGGATGCACTTGCATCATCAATAAACTTCAGTTCTCTTCCCCTCTCTTCTGATTGCACACAGTGCCCTATAGCCTCTACTATTCTATCCTATAAGAAAGTAGAGTGTGTATTAAAATGTTTTGTGTGTATATATGAGTTTGACACACATCATATCCAGGCATTTTAGTACAAAGCCCAAAGAAAATAAAATTGTGGTTGATATACCTTTTTTTTTATGACAGGTCCTCGCGAAGGGACTTCTTAGAGTAGGAAGAGGAGGAGAGGCGATACACTTACATGATAGGGTACATAAAAGCCTGCAAGATTAGTAACCTTGTTGCCAATTGTCTTCCGATAATTTGAGTGTAGCTAGGTTTTTAGGCTTGGTGTGTGTGTGCAAGTGTTTTCAATGCAGTATATTCAGAAATTCAGATGGAAGTAACCCTCAGGCTGAGGCTCCACTTGGGCGGTTTGGGAGTGGAAGCGGCGTTTTTTCATAAGCCACGCCCAAACTGCTACCATTACCCCCAATGAGCCTGTTTCTACTCCTGCAGATTGTCTGCGACGTGGTGCTGTCGCAATAAAACAACGGGGTGTACCGAGTTCTTCGTACTACAATGGCGTCCAAACCACCTGTCCACATCAGATCCGATGCAGTTTTGATGGGTTTTTTTGTCCATTGACATTAATTGACAAAAACAAATCCAGCAAATCTGCGAGTAAACCGCGGGGAAACAGCAACTAACCCAGACAGAAAACACATGCTTACTTGTGTTTTTCTGTCCGCATTAGTGAAGCCTTCGCCTCAGACTAACCCTCTTTTTCAGAGCATACCTAACATGTAGGTTCTGAGGGTTTGCCCTAGAAACACATCAGTCATGTTGATGTACAATCATGTGGGATTTACACTCAATTACTGTCTCTACCTGTGATGACAAATGGCCTTGCATTGATTGGACCCGTTTTTGTGACTGATTTAACTATATGTAAAGCCCCCCATACACCTTTAGATCACTCCATACAATTCCCTTTAGATCTACCAACAACTATGTAGTCCTGGGTCCTCCCTGATAGAGCACATAGTGATTGGAAGGTTTAGAAAGGTCCTCCTATTACATGGTTTTGGTAGAAGAAATTTTGATTGTAAAGAAATTGTATGGTAAGGTGTATGGGGGCCTGAATTGATTTTATTGGAATTGTAGCCTATTGATACATCACTATGTCTTTATACTAAAAGTTTAATAAATAAATAACTCTAGGGCCCTTTCAGAGTATAATGTGGTTTCTGGAAATAAATCCAGGGATTTCAAAGACTTGTATTTTGTATATTGCGTATATTTATCTAAAAGTAAAGTCCCCCCATACACCTCTAGATTACTCCATACAATTTCCATTAGATCTACCAACAACTATGATGTATAGTGTCCTCCCTGATAGAATACATAGTGTTTGGAAGGGTTAGAAAGCTCCTCATATTACAGGGTTTTGGTAGAAGAAAAGTGGATTGTACAGAAATTGTATGGTAAGATTGTAAGGTGTATGGGGGGCTTTAATGTGATTCCAACTTTATTTAGGTGATCTGGTTCTCCTTGCTGTGCATTTTGGGGGGGTATTATACTCTCCCGGAAGAAGGGGTACGGTTTGTTGAACTTACCCTGGAAGAGCAGGAGGAATTTGAGACCCTTTTTGTTGCCCAGGATATTTTAAATTCCTCACCAGTAAAAATACTGCTTACTGGTGAAATTCCCCTATGGTTCTCAAAGAAGAACCTCAAAGTGCCAACATAAAATGTTAGGCTCTTCTGTTAAACGATATTTTCACAGTGGAATCCAATTATTTTCCTGTCAAATAAAGATGAATTGGACTATATTGTATGTTTTAGGTGGATGAAGAATGCTGCAATCCAACAATTGCTGTCCGTGGTTCTTTTGGGAAATGGGCTCATTACCAGTTTTGTACATTTCATTTCACTAGTGTCAGACTTTGAAATATTTACAGCTGGAGTTTTAACTTTGATAAAGGACTATCAAGGTAGTGTATCTGCTCCTTGAAGGATTTAGGGCATTGAGGTAGCTGCCCACTAAATATGAATGGTGGAGCATTATTCCCACTGACATGGAGACATGTATTACTACTACTGACCACCATTTATATAATCCTTGTTAATCACAGCCTGCCATTGTACTGAATAGTGAAGTTGCCGTTTATTTCAAAAGTCTAGCGACCACAACCCTTTGTTTTAGTTACTGAACTACTCTTGCTGGATCCTTGACTGTATCCTCTTTTATATGTTAAATCATTCTGAAAAGACTGTATGACATATGATAGGAGTCTGGAGCTGACTTAATTCTGTGTAATAAAATGAACCCAGAACTTCCATTTTTATAGAAACGCACCAAAGCAGAGTCCATTAATAATGCCCATGGCCATTATAACTACCGTATTTTTCCAGACTAAAAGACGCACCGGACCATAAGACGCACCCAGTTTTTAGGGAAGGAAAACCAGAAAAAAAAAAGATTTCATACGTTTTCACATCAATTGGGTTAATGCAATGAATTTAATGGATGCAATATTTAATTCAGCCAGTAGGTGTCACTAGCAGCAGTACACTCTCAGCAGAACACGTCATACTTCACACTCAAGGAGGAAGGGGGGGGGGGGGCGGGCTGTCTTCTGCTCTCCTCTGCTGAAGTCACTGTTTCTATGTCTGTGGGGGCTGCAGAGTGATTGCTGTTCCTACGGACAGAAGAGAGCTATAGATGCAAGTTAATCTATAACTCTCTCTTCATTGCCTGTGCCAGTTCAGGGCTGGCATAGACAATTACACAGTTCAGATGGGAGAGCCGGACATCGTCCGGCATCTCACATTTGACCGCTCTTCGGCTAATCTCCATGCCGGGAGAGCTGGCGGGAAGCCAAGGTGCCGAGTGGCCGTGGGGGTCGGGCATCCGGATCATAAGACACAGGCACATTTTGCCACCAATTTTGGGGGTAAAAAAGTGCGTCTTATGGTCTGAAAAATATGGTAATTCCTTTTATAAATTATATTGCTTTCATGGCAATTATTTACAGTTAACAGATAAACCAATTAATTGTTTTGTTAAATGTGCCATTTCCAAGTGAAAAGGTAGTCACTAACACAATCATAGAATAACATGATAGACATAATCCGCTTTTGTCTCATTGGCCTCCCTGTGCAGTATTTCTAGTCTGTGGCTTTAACCTCCTGGTTAGCACAATTTATTTTACCCCGCATATTCACCCACAGGGATACTCTCCTATCCTCGGCAAGCCAAGCGTATCACTCTTCCAGGTCTGCCTCCTTGATGTCATCGATAAGGGGGGGGGGGGGGGGGGGAGAAGCGATGCCATTGACCTTGAGGGAGGGAGAGCAGAGAATCGAGCCGGATTACAATTTTTTTAAAAGTGTGCCACAGGTGGAGCTCAGGAGGTTAAGTAACAGTTCAGCAATCATGAAAAGTACTAGTATCTATATAGATATTAGTGTATTCATAATTACACATTTTAAGTCCTGGGCTACTGTTTGGGTTGCAGCAACACAAAGTATTTATTTTGTTTCTTGTGTCCAATCATATTGGAGGAAATTGTTACACATTAAGCACATAGAAATTACACTAATTATTGGTGCTTTTACTAAAAATGTCATTCCTTTTTTTGTTTCCTTTTTGTTTGTTTTATTTTATTTTACCATAAATCCTCATATAGCAGCACTTTTGATTTGATATAGATGGAGAAGCAGAGCCAAATATGAAGACTGCATGAGATGCTGTCAATAAAAAAAAAAAATAGGAGAAGTAAAAGCCCCCATACACCTGACAAGCCAGGGCCGATAAATGAGCGACAAATGAGCAACAGAGTGCAGCGTGACATCACCATTTGTATGTTGGCCGTAACTGTGGATGGGGTTTATGGTCCCCATTCAAAGTGATGGCATCAGCCAGAGATTTACGGACATGTCCGTTCTCTAGCCGACTAAGCTTTGGGATGACAGGGATCTGTCACTTCTGTCTATTACATTTGTTTCCTATAATCAGATGTGCACATAACTTTTTTAATATGCTCCTCAGATAACACCAGGAGATGGTGTTTGGTACTCACCCCATATGTAGTACTGTCTTCCTCACTGTTCTCTGCTTCCTGCATGGTAGATTCTGCTGCAGATGGACCTCCCTGTTCCTGATTGATCCTCTGATTAGCTGTCTCCATCCACAGGTCACCATCTGGCTTTGGATCAAATCTAACTCTGACCGTCACAGTACAACACAGTTTGAAGCCCCAGATCTCATACTTTAGTAGCGCAACCCTGAGATTTTCTGGGTTAGTAACTAACCCCTAAGACTACCTGCAGTCCTTATGTCAACATTCCAACAGTGCTTTTCTATTGTCAGATTTTACCCATACATATGCCTACTGTGAAATTCAACCCCCAGATCTCCAACACCATTAGAAGACAACTCTTATTTTGGATAAGAAATTTACATTCCCAATTTCACACCCCTTACTGCAACCTTTCATAGTTATAAATATGTCCCTGAGGTTATCCAAGTGACATAAATTGTATATATTTACCAATAAAAACTGAAAAAATGTTGGCATTCTAAAAAATGTAACTTTTACAGTATTGTATACATGATAAAGTGCAGTTGTTTGTACAGCTATTTAATGTTGAAGGGATACTGATTATGCTGCCGATCTCTCCCCTCTGACTCCTCTTCTCCTAGATGGAAAACAGCAGAAGCCTTGTGAAAGACACTTTGCTAATACATCTTGCATGTTATTCTGGTGTGTGACGTATGTTACATGTATACATTCACATGTATGGCAGAGAATGTGTTTCTAGTTGAATGGGAAGCATCATGTGTACATTCCTACAAGTAAGCAGTTTGAAAATTGTAATTAAATACAGAGAGTGCAGAATAATTAGGCAAGTGGTATTTTTGAGGAATAATTTTATTATTGAACAACCATGTTCTCAATGAACCCAAAAAACTCATTCATATCAAAGCTGAATATTTTTGGAAGTAGTTTTAGCTATTTTAGGGGGATATCTGTGTGTGTGCAGGTGACTATTACTGTGCATAATTATTAGGCAACTTAACAAAAACAAATTTATACCAATTTTTACCAATATTTATTTATTTTTACCAGTGAAACCAATATAACATCTCAACATTCACAAATATACATT
>CM070036.1:115330127-115344925 GCA_036250615.1 Ptychadena robeensis
ATAAAGAAGATGATGTGGTCAAAATACTCATTTGCCTAATAATTCTGCACTCCCTGTAAAGACCGTTCTTGCAAAAGCTATTATAGTGTGAGTTCACAGAAACAAGACTCGTCAAGTGTATAATTAATAACAACAGGTTTTGAGACAGGAATCACAATTATAACAATTTCTCATATTATTATTTTTCTGTAATGTTTTAAAGGTTTTTTTTTTAGTTTAGAAGTTGTCTAAGGGCAAAATGTAAATTTAGTATTTTTTCTTTTAGATTTATTAAAATATTTATTTTCTCTCATGTACCTGGTTTATCTTCATCCTAATACTCCTGCTGTCATCCTTTAGAACCCAGGTGCCCAACCTGCGTGCCCAACCTAACTTTGGGTGTTCCTTGGCGGCCCCCCTGGTCTTCCACTTGTAGCCCCTGAAACCTAAATGTTAATGCATAGGAACTCACTTGTCCTCGCCCTTTGCGGCCCTTTGGGTGTTCCTTGGCGGCCCCCATGGTCTTCCACTTGTAGCCCCTGAAACCTAACTGTTAATGCATAGGAACTCACCTGTCCTCGCCCAGGATCTTCTTTGGTAGGAAAGAGGAGGAGAGGGACTCGCTCTGGCTGAGCACATGAAATCCAATCAGCAACCCAGACAGCGCCTGAGCAAGTCCCTCTCCTCCCCTTCCCTCCTCTCCTTTGACAATGTATATGACCGAAAATGAGCATTACCACACTACAGTGTTCCCTTATACTTGAAGTATAATTAAAAACAAGGTTTGTTATTTAAAAATGAAAAATAATGCCTTGTAGCTAGACCTGCTGTCATTTCTTCAAATTGCTTATACAAGTCAGTATAGATTGAAAATGTTATGTGCGGCCTAGTCATGCCGAGGGCCGCACTTGTGGCCCTCCATATCAACTCAGTTGCCCACCACTGCTTTAGAACGTTCTTATTTCTGCTCTGGGGACCAGACAGCTCATCCGCAGTCACTGAACTGCCAATACCCAGTTTAATTCTCCTGCTGGGCCGACTTAAAAAAGAAAATTATAGTTTAAGTTGATCTTTTAAATATCAATGATTTCTTTCCTGAATTGATTGACCAAAAGTCATTGAAATTGAGCATAAAAAGAGCAGTTATGGGAAGTGTTGCTGAATTTCAGTAGATCTAGTATCTGATGGTTTTCTAGGGATTTCAATCGATAGTTCTATTGAGCATGTGCACAGGACTTTGGAAAGGAATTGATTCCATCATGTGGTGGTAAGACTGTTTAATTTCACCAATTTGATATTTAAATTGCACAAGTCGATTTAATTGAGGATCAATCAAACAAAAGTAAATGTGTGTATGGCTTCCTGTAGTCATATCCATGCAAACTGAGCCTTGGCATGACTACAGGTCATCATTGCACTCTCCTTCCAGGTCTGCTCACCCCTTCCTCGTATACATATAGAGATTGATGGAGGAAAATCATAACACCACATTAACTAACCAATGCAATTATACCCAAATAAAGGATGGTTCTTAAGGTGTCCATACATGCATAGATATGTGCTAGATCAATAGCCGGGGCTTTTTTTCTGGGGGAACGCACTGCAACGGAGTTCCGCCACCTATTTTAAGCCTGGCCTCGAAATAAGGGCACTGGCTGCAGTGCATCATGGGTGGCCTGCCGGGGGGCCCCCCATGTGTGTTGTTTAGTGGGGGGAAGTGTTGGCCATTCAGCACGGGTTACGGGCGCGCCATGGGCGGGTGTTTTTGTGCCTCCCCTCCCTCAGAATGTGCAGCGAGAGTGGGGCCTGCCTTCCCATTGTTTATGGATGGTGGCCCTATGACGGGGCGTCTCCTCCCCCGTCCATGCTGGAGAGATCTTTCTCTTCAGCATGTACTGGGGGGGTGGAGTTCTAACCGTCCTGAGGGAGGGGAGGCTGCGTGCCTGCTTCGCTGGCGGGCGCACTTGCCCCCGTTCTCCCGATGGGGAGCTATTTATGGAGCGGACACCTGACATAAAGGGGCAGTCCTAAGGGTGGGTAGGGGCATGGCCAGGGGAGGGGGGTGAGTTTCACCACCTTTTCTCTGAGGGAAAAAAAGCCCTGTCGATAGCCATCTATCTAATGCAGCCATCCCTGTCTTTGAGCGCGATCAATCAATCCCGCTCGAAGACATGGTTATCGGACATGACCTTAAATCATGTTTGATTGCCATTGCTTTGGATGGGGACACAAAGGGTGCCGGATGATCATCTATCCAGGCATAATCTGCCTGTGTATGGGCAGTTTTAGTGTACTAGTTGATTGGTGATTGAAGAGTGGAAATCTTTGAGAATGTTTTCTCTCTGCTGTTGATAGGCATGCATCATCGCATGTGTTTTGTCTGCAGTTGAGCTGCATATGACCTGCATTTGTTCCTTTTAAAAAAATTTAATTTCATAGGAACCAGAGCCCATGAACACAGGGAACAGATGTGATAGGCTTTTCTTTTTACTAGTCCATCAACTAAGAGGGGGTGGCAAAGCCAAGCTGGCCATTTTCAACATAATTTTTCACATATTAAGCTGCCCCTGTCCCTGGATTTCTTAATTTGGCTTTCTCTAAAGATTTTTCTTCTTAAATTGTTCAGATTGGTGTCGGGTCCACTTTTAGGTGGGTACTTGGGCAGGTAATGCCAAGTACCCCTAATGCGTGTTATCCTTTGTTTAAGTGTACTACGGAAGGGTGCAATTAATCTTTTAAATATTAGATTTTTTTTTAAAAAGGTCATGTTTTTCCAGTGTCGTTCTGTAGATACAGCAGTGAATGAGGCTTATTTTAAAGCACTTTTTCAGAATATGTGCACATGATCTGTGGGTAAATGTATAGAACAAAGATTTCTGTTGGTCTGCACTGCTTGAGGCCCTTTGGCATGGTTCCTTCCACTTGACCTGCCGTTTCATTCAGTTCTGGAGTCTGTGCTACTGCTTATTATAGATGTCCAATTTTCTCACCAATTAGATCACAAGGAAGTAAAAGAGCCAGCAGCCAACTATAACTTTGCTATTGGCATTGCTGTTGGTGCTACTACCCTATGGAATTATCTCTAATAGGTATAATCTGAAGCTGACTATACTAGCGGTGTGGGGGTTATTCATTATTGTTAATATATATATTTTTAACTTTTAAATCTTTAGAAAATGATCCCTTCACAGAAAATATTTAATATACTTTCAGCCAATTCACCAATGAATATATTAATCTTAAAAGCAAGTGTTTTCCAACATTCTTCTTGATTCCAATGTAAACAGGGATTTTAATGTCAATTGACATGTTTTAACCAAAGACGTTCTTGTAATAAAGCTCGTATATTACTTCTAAATTTTAGAAAAAGGAAAATAATCTCTTATGATTTTCCTTATGTGGATTATGCGTTAAATTGCTTGAGGATGGATTTATAATTGCATTCCGTCTAAGGATTATTCTGAACCCCTTCAAGATCCTCTTACAAGGCAGATGTACTTTACTAGCATTTACAGTTGGCATTTGTTCAGGTTTAATACACCTTATGTGTTCTATGTGTACCTCTTAGTATACCTGTTAAGCTAGCCACACATGGTTCGATTTTAGCGTTCAATTTATGTTTTTCAATGAAAAATTTGATTGATTGAAAGTAAATAGTTTTTCTGCCCACATAGTAAAATCGACGATTATTGATCGATTTTTGTCAGTCAATTGAATCGTGATCTGACAGGTTGGAAAATTTTGGTCGATTGTACAATCATCGAACTACATTCGTTGCATTTTTTTTTTTTTTTGGGTCGAGTCAATGATACTCAATGTGTGTGGCTACTTTCCTTTTAAAGCGGTTTTACACTCAAAATAAAAAAACAGACATACATTAAACAGACACAATACTCACCTGTCAGCAGTTCAGATGCTGGGAAACTGCTACACAAAAAAAACCCCACACTATACTCGCTTGCAGATGTCATGCTTGCATCTTAGCTCCTGGCATCTCAAGCAGACTTCCGCCCACACTGACCCCCTTCTCTTCCAATCCACCTCCTCCTGTCTCTTCTCTATCGGAGCTGCAGAGACTCGTAGGGGGTGGTGTGTGAAGAGGGGATCTGCTGCTGACGATTTCCTGCCTGGGAGAGATCTCCCACACACCAATTTGGCTGCTTAGGTGAGACGTAAGGCAGTGGGAGGGGGAGCACTCCTAACAAGCTCCCCTCCAGCTGTCAAAAGAAGATTTGTTTTCTACAATCAAGGATGTCCGCAATATCGGCTTAGCTGCAGCTGATAATGCTGAGTGACCTCCCAGGTGGTAGGTCCACTTAAACACATCCCTTCCAATTTGAAACTAAAATCGTAACAGGAATTCAATCAACAATTTTGATTACTTCGATCAACTTTTCAGTGGAAATCGAACAATAATCATACTCTCCATGTTGTGTACATAAATTACATTAAAATCAATTGTCGATTTCTTTTCATCGAACTACAAAATCTGATCTTGCGTTGATTGAACGCTAAAATTAAACCATGTGTGGCTAGCTTTAGTAGTAACAGTTTAGACATAAAACTGCATAGGGGGAGCATACCCTAGCAATTAAAATGGAGTTGTAAGTATGTTGTAGCACTTAAAAGTAAGACTCACCTGAGATGAATGAGCTGGTTAGGGATTATCCTAGCATGTGGTCTCCGCATTTGGTCATATTGATAACTTTCATTTGGCTTCTTTATAGGTTAAAATCCCAAAGTACCTTCTGTATTTTCATGCAGCCTGCTCTTGGATATCAACACGCCTACCTCCTGGTTTGTTCACTTGGTTGGCTGTTGGGAAGCAGTTTCTCTCTACAATGGAATTATCCACCACTCTTGTCTTCCTTGGACATCTAGGTCTTTTTGTGTTGCTGGGTTCACTGTTGCTATCGTTCTCTATATTTACCAGATTGTAGATTTTGCCACTCCTGATATTGTAGAATTTCAAAGCTTTAGGTAAGGGCTACAATATGCTCTTCGATTTGCTGATGTCAACAGATCTGATAAAACGCAACCCCTGGGTTAGCATTCTTTAGGGATGTGTTGCATTTTTGCCGTGTCTGTTGTGTTTTTTCTTTTGTCTATGAAATGCATTTATTAGTGTACCAAAAACCATTTTGACGCACTTAATGCTTTTCCAATGGGTGTGTTGGGTTGCGTTACATTAATCTCAGTGGTGTGAGTAAATATCTCAAAACACAACACGGGCTGCAAGCTGGGGAGAAAGGCAGCCAGCCAAAACACTGCTGAGACGTGCTGGCCCCGCCCCCTCCACACCGACAGCAGTAGCAGCACGTCCAATACTTTGCATGGAGGCTATGCAAAGTAATGGAGATTGAATGAGGTTTCCCAACATGTTGAAACCCTGTCCAACCGAAGGAAGGCACACACGGGTAGATTTGTAAACAGATTAGAGCACAATCAAGCTTCGATTGTACTAAAATCTTTTTACAGATCTACCCATGTGTACCTAGCGTAAGGATGGCAAATTTTACCTGAATGGAGAGCTGCCGACCGATGGGCGTGTGTATGCCGATCGGGGGTGCCCACATGGGGTGACAGATCGCTGATGCCCCACAGCTCGGCCGGCCAGAGGACGGACATGTCCGATAATCTCTGGCCGATGCTGTTAGTCTCAATGAAGAGCGGCGTCTTGCTGTCGGCTCTGGAGAGCGGGGTGACCTCATCACTCTGCACTCTAGAGCTCATCTGAGCTGGTCTGTCGGCCCCCACTCGGTACGTGTGTGGGGGCCTTTAGGCTAGGGTCACAGTGGGTGCTGTAATGTTTGTAATTTGTTGTTTTTTTTAATACAAACACAATACAAACAACAAACAAATTTTATTAAACCCACTAATTAAAGCCGAAAGTCTGCAGTTCACCTTTATCCAAGATTCATTCATTCATTTCCAATTTATTGTGCTAATGTACAGAACCAAAATGTGAAAATTCTATTATCTATGGACCTAATTGTAGATTTACATAATGGATGAAATCTGCAGAAAAGCTAGAAAGTTTTAAAAAAATACTAATCTTGTCTCTATTGTTTGTCATAACCAGCATTTCTCTGTCTTCAATGCATAATTTTTTTAGTTAAGTTGCTTTCTGTGGTTCCACTTCCAGGTGCGCTCTTTATACTAGCTGGGTGGTTGTTGTCGTTAAAAAAACAACTATTTGAGTTTTATTTTTGGGTCACAACCTTCCACTTTGGCCTACATGTACCAAATAGAAATGTGTAAGCTTCCTGCAACTTGTTTAGAAAGATAAAGTGTCTGCAAACGATGGTGATTTTGGATTTATTTTTAGGGGAAAGCTACAATCTACCGTGTGTTTAACGAGGGCTAAACAATATCTAGAGAAGGGCGGTATAAAAATCAGCAGGTGACTGAGAAGCTTAATCTTTTGAGCGGCTTTGGAAAGCTGGAATTATGAGGATAATGTATTTTTAATGCTATGCATTTGGACTTTGAAACCGTATTCCTTTAATATAAAATGACCATCAAATTTAAAGTCCTGGTGTTACCGAGGATGAAGCCAGATTATTGGAAGCCTAAATGAACATCTAGAACATCTATTGGGATTGGAATCTTTAGCATCTATTAAGCAAGTAAAAGTGGGAGGGGTGGTGTAGCATTAGCTCAATTTATATTCCTAAGCCATATTTTATGAATACTTAGCTGTTCTCTTTTCAAATGTGTAGCTATTATAGAAGCATATGGGAGCAGCCATTGCTGGTAACTAATTTCATAGATCTATCTTTGATGGCTGACTGTAATGATCCGTTCAGAAATCTTTTTAAGGACGAAATCATAACAGAGTTGACACAATCAGAGATCTAAGTTATGTTTTACACTCTAGTACACACTTTTACCCCTCAAAATCAGGGGGAAGTCATCAAAAACAAAGTGTTAATGTGCTTTACACTATGAGACCACCCTCGAATATCCACCCTGGAATATGCCTGTTACAATTCCATTTGCAAAAAAAAGTGAATATGTAAGTGCAGGGAATATATTACCTGCTCTGACAGCCAAAACCTCGCCCACCTCCCAAGGGTTAATGTAAATACTTTATGCAATTTATTCCTGTTCAATACTTCGGATGGGGACCCTGCTCCCAATCCATCGTAATGGCAATCGAATTGGGATTTACCAAGATGTTGGATCCCTGTTTGTTCGAGCTTTCTTTCGAGCAGGATCAATTGATCCTGCTGGAAAAAAAGGGTGGTCGAACTAAAAATCTACCTTTATACCCTAGATGAGAAGTGGCTCTACTCCTAGTAGATCCAAATATACAATATGTTCCTGCCCTGTACACTATGCTGGAACATGCTTTAGCCTTCTCCTGTAAGGAGCATACCACTGTGGGGAGTTCAGGGTAACAGTCTTCAGTCTCCTTAACCTCTCTAGCTTTATGGGCTTTTAGCGCCATTTTTATCGCCCAGAAAGCCGCTGCCCGGGCAATCACGGCAGAGTACACTATACTCCTCTCTGTGATTGCCAGCTTTCCCCCTGGCCCTCTACACACTGCTGGTATGGTGTGGGGAGAAAAGCAACCCCCCCCCCTCCATTAACATGGAGGTCTATGGTGCCGCCCTGCCCCCTTTGGCGTCACCGATGACGCTATGGTGAAATGCTGCGGGCTTACGGAGAGCCGGCAGTTGCGCCTGATCCCGGAAGGGGTGTAGTTTCGTGAATCAAACTGCACCCGTGCTGGGATTAGGCGCAACTGCCGGCTCTCCGTGAGCAGTACTGGCTTTGGGCGTAATGCTAAGGAGGTTAAAGACAGGGACTTGCAGCAAATGCTTAAATATCCTGCATGGCCTCTGCACACTTTCCTGGAACATTCTCTCTATATGTGAATAAGTCTTTTTATATCTCGACTTTCCTCCCCAAAACCATGGGTGCGTCTTTTCGTCCGGTGCGCCTTATTTTGTATGAAATACAGTAATGTCAGTACAGGTTTGCAGAGGATGGGCTGGATTTATTCTATAGATCAGTGGTGGGCAACTGAGTTAATATGGAGGGCCACACGTGTGGCCCTCGACATCCCTAAAGGGCCGCACATAACATCGATCCAGACCCTCCCCTCGTCGACATATCTTAGCAGGCAGCGGCCGGTTGGGCACCTAGGCCATAGATGTAGAGCTGAAGTGAAGTGCACACTACGTGATTCTGCCAAGGTAACTGAACTGGTAGTGCACTGGGTGGCTGCAATGTAGACCTGGTCACACTGGTCTTACATTAGAGGTATTTTGTGCCCATTGAGGTATAGAAAATATTTGTAACTTTGGAGAAAAACTTTTTTTTACAATTCACAATGTGTGCTCTAATTTTTAAATGTAAAAACCAACAATATGTGTCATCTCTTCCCTGAATTCCATCCTAAACTTCATATTGTACAAGTGTGGAAGCTCATCGTGTACTCATTTTGTTTTGTATTTTTACTATCCATTACTATCATCCAGGAACAGCTTGGTGTGATATAATTTTTTCAGCATGTTATGTAACTAAGAAGTAATAGCAATCGTGCCACGGGTCATTTCAGTCTTTCCTGAAAATCTTCAGAGAGTATAAACTTCCTACTGCTTCTTGTGTCACTAAAACAGATATATAGCAAATGATTGTTTACTTAGGGTTGAGATGGAGCATCTCCTCCTCTGACACCAGAGAATGAATTGTTCTGTGGCAGCTTTTAAAGCAAATAAAAAAGGAAACAATTTTACAATCGAGTGTCTGGAAAGCAAAGATTGACTTCATTTCTCTTCTGCGGACGCGTTCTTCTCCTTTTTTTTAACTCTTGGCAGTGCTCACTTTGTGTTTTTTTTTTTTTTGTTTTGTTTTGTTTACTTTCTTGTACACAGGACTGCTGAATTGAAAAAGAAGGGACTGTTCAGTAACATTCTGTCCTGAAACTGCAGATTATAGAGATTTTTTTGGGCTAACAAACAAAATGTGGGTCAGTATTTGTGTAGATGGTGGGTTGCAGAGCTGGGTAGGGGCAGAAGGAAGAACAATACCACCCTCACCTACTCATTCTCCGTGGCCAGTTTGTCCTGTTGCTTAGTTTCTTCCTAAAGATAAATCCTCTCTAAAGCCCCCCACACTCCTTTAGATCAATCCATACAATTTTCCTTTAGCTCTTCCAACAACTATGTTGTATAGTGGCCCCCTGATAGAATACATAGTGATTGGAAGGTTTAGAAATGTCCTTATATTACATGGTTTTGGTAGAATAAAAGTTGATTGTACAGAAATTGTATAGTAAGATTGTAAGGTGTATGGGGGCCTTTATACAGATATGCTTGTGATCTAACCTTGGCAAAGACATGGCCAAACTTAAGCTAGCCATACACATATAGATTTTTGCACAGTCGATGATAGATTTGATTCGGATGTTCGATATCGTGATTGAATAATGATTGTGCCTATATTGAATGTATACACTGATTAAAATTTTCATGTATACTCAAACAAAATATTGTTTGTTTTATTCAACAGGAAATGGCTTCATTCAAATTTATTAGATCGAACAAAAAAGATTGAATTACATTATTTGACATGTCTGATAACATTAGATCACTTTTCTGTTTGATAACTTTTTATCAAACAAACAAGTTGTTCGGTACTCTATTTTCGTTCATCTGAACGATAAATCTTTCGTTCCCGAACCAAAATATCGAACCTAAAGGTGGCCATACACGGGTCTGTGCACGCTCGAGCGATCATTGTACCACGTTGCTCTCAAATGTTCGTCCATTAAACAGTGAATCGATGCACGCCATCTTTGCGTGCATTAAATTGATTACAATTTAATACTTTGGATGGGAACCCTGGTCCCCATCAAAAGTAATGGCAATCAAACAACCCTGTCTGCCCACGTCTAGCAGAAGGCTGCCCACTGTGTACATGTGATCGATGTTACCCATTCAAGGGCTAAATGCGTCATAATCACAGTGCAGTCTTGTGTGTCAGTTTTATGAATAATGTGCTATTTAGGTACATAACATTTTAATATTTAAAAAAAAAAAAAAAAATTTCAACTGTGCAACACTGTATGGTCCGCTATGTACAATATAGACACGTTTTTAAACATTATTCCATTATGTTATTAATTTCAGCCTTAAAAGCCCCAATGTAATAGTGGTCACTAGGGTGAACAAGTAGTGTTCTCCTCCGTAGGGTATTGTGTTTTTTCTTCTTATAAAATGTGTTTGTTGATCTGGAGCCTAATAATACGATATGAAATATATCATATAAAATCTATTGCTTTTGGCGGAGCTTTAGTTTGCAACTTTTTTTCTATTTGACAATTTGTTATCTTTGGAAAGGTTCAGTAAAGCGGAAGCACCATATTTATTTGTCTTGCTAAACTATCAATCTGAAGGAAAGCATGTCAAGGAGAACATTACCAAACACTATGTTTGAAGCAATTGCCTGATTTCTTATCCTCCTTTGTGAACTTCAAACCTTGTAGCATATAAGCAATCTAAAATATTTTTGGGACCTTGAGGACTACACTCAACTTTGAAACCGCAATTACTTTTAATGGAAAAATGTTACAATGCTCATACAACCGCGGGTGTCATAGTGTGTAATATCCCGTCCTATGAATGATGGTAAACTGAATGGACAAAAGAACAGTTTACCTGCCTGTGTCTCAGTAATTGTTCAATGAGTCTAGATGAATGTTTGTAACCTAAGCAACTGATTACCTAGGAAACCAGTTATTTGTCATTCTGTTGTTGTAGATGTCTCGGTGATCTGTGTTAGAGGAAATCTTTAGATACTTAATTGTGTCTTTGTAAATACTCTGATCAGCCACTCTGTTAGAATTGCCTACCTACTATTTTCTATTGGAGGTTGAAAAACATCTCCGAACTCTGAGAAGTTCACACTTTGGCCTTGTGTCCACCACGTCTTTTTCCTAGCACAAGACACATGACAGGACATTTTGCTTTTTAATGAATGGTGTCAACTTCCGCATCGTCAAAGTAACAACATGAAAGAAACAGTGGACAGAAGGCCTAATAGTAGAGATGGTCGAATTTTTCGACTTGCTAATTTTGTGAGCTGATTGCAAAGCCCCTGAAAATGGTATCCTCACCAAAATTGCTGGAGATGTAGAGAAGGGTTGTGGGAACATTTGAAAAAAAAAAGTATGGCTCTAGCACATGGAGTTTTTGCTTAAATTCAGTTCAAAGTTAAAGTCGAAATTCCGATTTTCAAAATTTTTACTTGACTTTGAACTTAATTTGTGAAAATTTCTTTTTCCTAGTGCACCCCCAACCCTTCTCTACATCTCCAGTAAGTTTGGTAATGATACCATGCTCAGGGGCTTTGCAATTAAGTCGAAACCAGCTAAATGAAATTCGACCATCTCTACCTAATAGTTATACATTATATGCATTGGGCTAGTATGCATCAAACTATACATAATGCATAGGTGGGAATGGGGCCTGTGGTAATGGAAACACATCCTTTATATATTGTGGGGCTACCATCCTTCTGAGTTTCCGCTACTTTTCCTTGGTTCAGTTCAAATGCCTTCATGACTATTGTAAGAATTTGTTTGTAAGCGATGGTTGACACAAAGTGGAGTGCTGTATATATGTTCAGACTCCTCTCTTTCTTGGCCAGTATCACAATAGCCAACAATTTGACTATAGTAGACCTGTTGAATTACTCTAGAAGGGACCTGATGCATGTCTATGAGCTTTTGGCATCTATGGCCCTGACATTGGTTCACTGGTTGTTCTTCCTTTTATTTATATTTTTAGATTTTTTGATAACTAATATTTTGAAAGTTTATTTTGTTATAAACCATAATTCAGAAATCCATGTACTATAACGAAAATGTTTAAAACCCTATGTGATGGAATGTGATCGTTCATTCTACAATGTTACTGGCACCTCCAAAACGGCATGTGCACTGCAGTGACCTCATGGCATTGGATATTACAGGACACCCAGCGTAACATGTTAAAATGAAGCCCACCATGTTTACACATGCGTTTCTATGCACTTCAGATTAATATTAAATAGACCTTGGAATATAATGCATGTCAAGGCATGACTTGTGGAGTGAATGTCTATTGTAATGATCACTACGCAGTGCATTTTTTCCTTTATATATTTTTCCCCACAAAAGTCAATCTTCAAGTGATGTGTTCTATATATCATGTCTACAGTCCACTCTCATAATGTATGAAAGCTGTAAGATATTGATTACTATCTGCCATTAATAATTATAGAACTTTTACAGTCAAAGATTAAATTTTTTTTTAATAATAATAAAATGGGAAGTAATTGTACTACAGTATATTTTATTTTAGTATGTCCTTTGTCTACAGAATTTATCATTTAATCATATTTATGACCTATAAGGCTGCACAACGTTCATGCATGTTGTCTCCATATAAATAGATGATGTAGAATTTAGTAAAAAGAGCAACATGCATAAGATTTGTGCCAGAGTTTGACAGAAAAGAGCAAATTCTAGTATTTAAGAAATTGATATGCTATAAGCTGAGAACATTCTTTTATGGGTGCTCGGGGAAGTTTTCTTTTATTACATTAAGCGAGATGTTGATGTGGTAAGAAGAATACATTGGAACTGAATGAGTATGCCTTCATTGTAGATATATTCCGTAGCTTGTGTTCATTTTAATGAGGGCAGATATTTTGCCAAGTAAAATTTTTTTACTGCTCTAAGCAATCTTTCTCTTTGCTGACTACAGAGCAAAATGGAATTATAATTGCAAGAGTAGTAAAAATCCATTAAGAATTTAAGAAAATGAGCCGGTAAGACTAGCGTTCCTGATTATGTCTCGGCTGGCAAAGATGGGGAAGGGCAAAGACAATGTATAACTCCCAGTGTTCATTTTTTAGATGTATACACTTATAACAGGTAAATGCTGAATTTATTTACCATAAGATATACCTAGGTTTTGGCAGGAAAACAAGGAAAAAATATTCTGAACTAAAAGAATTAAAATAAATATACAGAATATGTCAACAATGTAAAAAAAATCAACAGCTGTATTGCTCTCCTGATTTGTTAAGTTTGCATACTAAGCAAAGTATCCTGTGCTGCACTTAGATACTTGTCTATCCCTGACGAGCCTGCAGCGACTGGATATTGGCGGATCGGACAATTGTTTCAGGGTTCTCCTCTTCGGCTCTGATCTTTGATGCCACCGGGGGGGGGGGGGGGGGGGGGGGGGGGGGGCGGCAATGGCGGCATGTTATGGAGTGTTTTCTCTTCCTCACAATGACGCCGGTGATGTTAAGGGGGTAAGCGGGGCAGGGATTAAGTACTGCCATAAGAAAATGAGACCTTTTTACATCCATGACCTGGGAAAAGTGTCTCTTTTTGTATTTGGAACAGGATTAAAATGATGAGTGTAATGTCTTCTTCCCATTTTAAGTTCTGCTACTAGAATCCTTGACCTTGGCAGACTCATGGACGCTGTGGAAACATAACCTCTGGATGGGGTGTAAAGCTGGCCATACACCTTTTAGATCTCTGTCAGATATCCTTTAGAACTACCAACAACTATGTAATGCCGGGTCCTCTGCGATTGAACACAGGTAGACTGGACAGTTTAGAAAGTTCCTCATATTACATGGTTTGGTAAAACAAAAGGAGATCTAAAGGAAATCTGACAGAGAAATCTAAAGATGAATGGGGGCCCTTACTCTCCCTCCTGACTTCCCACCCCGCTTATGCAAACGTTGTGCAGGGTGGAAAGTCAGGAGGGAGAGTAACCCCCCCCCCATTCAGAGGTTATGTTTCCACAGCGTCCGTGACACCATCAAGGATTCTAGTACCAGAACTTCTTAATTTTAGGACAGGTCCACCATTTATGGAGTAATGTGCCCACTAAACGACAGCATCTGGAGAATTGTGTGTGTTTCATTGTAATATTTATACAGTGTGGGGTAGTATTTGCAATTTAATGCTATTTGTTTGTTTTCTTTCAGAGATGCAGCAAGTTTTGGAAAAACTGACTGATTTGCCCTCTTCAACAGGGGCAGAAGAAATTGATATTATATTTTTGAAAGGAATCATGGAAAATCCCATTGTACGATCTCTTGCAAAGGTAACTATATTTGAAAAGTTCTGACTACTGTAGTCTGTTGCCGATGGCATATTTGCAAAAATGTAACCATGGTGCCTTGTACCTTTATTGCAAAATAACTCTACAGAATAAAAGGCATAAAATAGTTTGACTTGTATAGATCCAATTAGCACATGCTAAGGGGGAGACGAGTCTTGAAGTACAGCGTGACTGCCTGCTTAAAAGAACCGCTTGTCTAACCAGCAGCCTGGCCTGCGTGATGTGCGGCACAGTCACGCCTAAGGAGCTATTTGCTCTCTATGAGCTTGGATGAAACAGAATTTCAGAGACTTCCATCATACAATAGTGTGTTTTCTCCCTCATAGTTGAGATATTCAGTTGGTTATTATGACTTTATCATGTTTGCTGTATTTTGATTGAAAAAAAAATCAATATTTTTACTCTCCAGTTTCACACACATTTCTGTGATGGTAGAACAGAGGAAAGAATGAGACTCCAGCACATTGTTGTATTTGACTTGTTATGGGTTATTTTATTACATGACACAGGTTGTACTGTACTATTTTGTGGTACACATATTTTTGTCCTGTTTAACAGGACTGGGTTTACTGCCTGATTAATCATGGTCTTCATCCTTGTCTATTGTGAGGTACTGTATTTATTTGAGTATAACGCGCATTTTTTTATACCAAAAAAAGATGGCAAAGTTTGAAT
>CM070036.1:115344950-115363468 GCA_036250615.1 Ptychadena robeensis
TTATACACTAGTGTGGCAGTGGCGCACCGGGGGTGTGCTGACGTTTTCTACTCCCACGCCGGAGAATTCTTCTACTTCCCCGGCGAGATTGGTCCATTCCCGTTGAAATCTGTCAGGCCCACAGGCGGCTGCTCCATTTTCCCAACACCCCCGGTCTTCTTCTTGCCCTAAAACTTCCACATCCTGCTCCCCTGCACAGGGGAGCGGAGGAGCAAGCAACCGAGGGAAACATGGATTAGCAGCCGCCGTTCTGCAGCCACTGCTATGGCTGTGACTTCCTGCTTGACTTCAGCTCCCACTTCGCCTATGCATTACAATGTCTTCCCCCCTGCTGGCCGGACCTGTCCCTACTGTGGATCAGATCCATTGACGGCTGCAGCCACTCGACTCTTTCCTTCAATGGATGGATACAATACATTAGCATATTACATACAGAGGAGGAGGAAGAATCTGAAACTGAGGAGTCGGGGAATTTATCGACCGACTCCACAGCCCTGTATTTAAATATATCTTGTATACTTGGATATTTGAACTTCCTACCGGCCACTGGAGCTTTAGGGCCCTTTCACATTAACATGTTTGGGTTAACGCAGGGTGCATAGCAAGTTTACCTATGTTTCCCGCAGCATGCATTTCTCAACTGCAGCTCAAGCATCACCTAGTGCAGCGGCATGCACTTATGCAGGGTTTATGATCAAGGTCTCTGAGTATCTTCTACTGCTGTTGCTACAGATTTGTGCACTTTAAATAAAGGGTTTAGCTTTAATTTAGATTAAATATTCTTTATGCTCTTCAATCTGACAGGTTGTTTTGGTAATGTGCACTTCATGTCTCTCTGTAGAATTCTTGTACAGTTCTGCGCTAGTTTTTTAAATCCTAACGACTAAAGGCTGCCATACACACCCCGACGGGTGCAGACAAACCAGTCCCGATATGCTCCGGGATACAAACGTGTATTATGGGGCCCCTTCAGTCGGCCGGCACCCTTTGTGTGCCGGCCATCAGCTTCAATGAAGACGCCGGTCTTCATTGAAGCTTATAGCATTGGCTTGCATCGGCCAGAGAATATCGGGCATGTCTGTTCTCTGGCCGGCCGAGCTGTGGGGCGACAGGGATCTGTCGCCCCATGTGGGCACATGACGATAAGAGGCCGATTTTTAACCTGACCGATGGCGTGAGCGTGCACACCCGTCGGTCAGGTTAAAAATCGGCCACTTATCGGCATGTGTATGCCAGCCTTAACTCTATAGACTAGATTCCTCACAGTCAGTCTATTTTCCCCTCTAAAATCAGCCAAAAAAAGTTCTATTTTTTCCCTTTACACTTGCCAAACCTATCTGGCTTGAACAGAGATAGGCTTAAGCCACTGAATTTTAGCTTAATGGCCATGAAAGGCAGCATAACTGTAGCCTGCTGTCCACCATCTTGTTCTAAGCATTGTGTAACCATGTTGGGTTAGAGGAAAATCCTTAGAGGATTTTTTGATGATTGTGCCTACTTGCTGAATACAGGACACATTATAATTATCACTCTTCCAAGTAACCAAAGTCACAGACCCTAGTATGTAGTAGGGTTTGTAGGTAGCGTATTTTGCAGACTGTAAGAAGCACTTTTTCACCCCCAAGATTGGGCTTAGGCCATGTTCCCACATATGCGATTAATCACCTCATGATTTAGAAAAAAAAAATACGGTATGTCTGCTGTAGTACTCAGTACAAAGGCAGATGTGATGCATTTTAGGTGCCCTTAGTGATTACAAGCAGTTGTAAAGAAACACCAGAGCATTTTTTGGAACTTTTATAAAATTGTTGTTTTTTTTTAAACTTCTTTCAAAATTTAAACTGTAGAAATGATGGTATAGCCATTTAAATATTTAAGCCTAAAATTTGCAGCTGAATTAAAAATTTTACTGGAAATATTAGCTGCTCATAAAAAGTTATCCTTTTAATATCCCTCTTCGTTCTTTTTGCCATCTGAGTTACATTAAAGTGAACCTAACATAGGCTTAAACCTTCCTCTGATGCCAAAAGTATTAAAACCACATGCAGGTACCGTCAAGGTGCTAAACACTGAGCTTATTACCGATGGTTAGTCTTAACATCAGTGTTTTTGGTTCTCCTGTGATCCTAGACCCAGGCTGTGAGGATCAACTGGAGATTAAAGGTGGCAATACATGGTTCGGATGTTCCATTGGATGACCGTCCATATTGAAACTGCACAAGTTGATTGAATCAAAGATCCTCCCAGCAAAAGTTAATTTGTGTATGATGATCTTATGACTTGTTCTATGTCCCATTCCTTTGATTTGGTTGGTACTGCTTTAGAAACGTGTTACATTTTTTTTTATTACGAGCATGTGGGAATATAGACAATATATAGAGAGTATGTGAAAAAAAGTTGATAAAACTTAAGCTAATGTTTTTTTACAGACCGTTCACATTTATCATGGCAGACAATATCTGCTGATAAATATTTTCACATAAAATGCACACTGTATTCCCCCAGTTGATTTCAACTGGAAGATTTGCAAACAAAACAATATGCTTGTGTGCTCAGTTCCTTTTTAGATATAATTACCACACACACGATTTTCGGCCAGGTGATTGTGGGAATGCGTACATAGGTCGATCCGCCAATAACTTTACGTGTATGTAGTGTATGGCTACCTTTTACTTAGTCTTTTTACTCAGTCTTAGTATTTTTTAGCTTCATTAAGGCTTGCCTGTTCCTTAGTCACAGCCTTCACTACCGAGCACTCCTCAAGATCAACAATTTCTTTACAGACACAAACACTTGAAAATATCTCATTTGTCATGTTACTCTGTATGATAGAGCTTGGTCATATGCCGTCTGCTATAAAGTCTAATGATGAAATGCATCTAAGGTGGGGCTATATTTATGTGAGAATAATATTTTGTTAAACACTGAAGAGTTAGGGCTTGTTTCCACTATACGTCGTATTGCTTGGCGGAGCACATAGACTTTACCTGCTCGGTGGATGCTGTGTTTAGACATCCGCTGATGCAGTTGCAATTATCCCATTCAACTAAATGGAGGCGATCAGCCACAATTGTTGCATGAGATTAAAATCACCTTGTCCCTGTGGCTGATCGTCTATGTGTAAACATAGCCTTAATGGGCACTCATGGCCAGACTATTCACATTAAACTACTTGTATATTCAGGGTTCGTTCACACTAGCCATGGTGCAGTGCTGCAACAAGGCTAGGGTTAATGTAAGGTACACAGGTTTCCTGGAGGACCTTTCACACTGGCCCCACGTTTGTGTTAACGTCATCAGCAAAAACCTGAACCGCAGGGATAGCAAAGCTAGTGTGATCTAACTTCTTTTCTGGTCTCCTGGCTGAGGAAAGATCATGCAGCAAGTGTTATGGCCTAGTGTTGATGAACAAGGACAGTGGACATAATGTGCCGGTATGGAGGTGCAAAATAAAGGGTCACCAGTTCATTCAATCACCGAGAAATGGGAACAAACTCTTTTTTTACACGAATTTGACTGGAAGACTCCACTGTTTTGAAGATCTGTGAGGTTTTAGAGCTAGTTTATCTTTGGAGCATACGAATTCCATTGGAAGCATTGCCAAAGCTTACTGGTAAATCCACAAATACCGTGGTTGACTTGTTCACACTGTCAGGAAGTCTGCTCAGAAATGGTATCTGTCACTAGGAGAGGAAAGCTGAATTGTACATCGGACAACCCATTACAAATTGACGAGGCTAGATTTCCAGTTTTGCACCGGAAGTACAATCCTACCCCGGTGAAGATGCACCTGGTGAAGAAAACAATGGAGATGCTGTACAGAATCATCAATATTTTGGCTCACACATTTATGGTCCATGGGTATTTGGATTGCGTCAGGGTTCTGATGTCAGGTATTTCTTCATATGCAAACGAGATAAGACGTTGATTCTTATTATACGCAAAGTAGAAGCAGGGTCAACAATACACTTGATGGGTGGCCAGCATATAGGCATCTTAACCAGACTGGGTATGATCGCAAAACTCTCAGTCACCAGCAACGTTACTTCAATCCAGATACAGGTGCCCATACTCGGCAAATTGAGAGGATATGGTTAGACCACAAGATTGAGATTTTAATATAAATATAGCTGCCATAATCGAGGATGATTGAAATAGATTATGTTCTTTTCCTTCGATATAAACTTGTCCTTAAATGTTCTCATGCATATTTTCACTTTTCCCTTCTCTGTTCTGTTGCAGGCACATGAGCGTCTAGAAGATACGAAGTTAGAAGCAGTTGGTGACAATAATGTGGAACTTGTACACGACATTCTTGAAGACATTAGTCCGTTAGCACACACAGATGAAACTGTTGAAGAATTAGTTAATATTCTTAAAGAGCCTCATTTCCAGGTGTGTGTGTGTGATATTTCATGTCTTGAAATGAAATGAGAGTATTTTTTACAGTCTGAATAATACATAGCTGGAATATTTGAAAACATTCTGACACCCACTCATGTACACATTTTACACTACTGTAAAAAGATTCATTCTTTACATTTTTAGTTATTCTTAAAAGAAAATATATACCTATTCTGTTTGCTCTAATTGGGGGGAATATTACTTTTTGAATAATACTTTCATGAAGGGTTGTCGAGGAATTGGGGGATAGTCTAAGAATAATAAAAAAAATTAAGAGCATGACCCAAAATCGTAAATAAAAAATACCAAAATTAAAATGCAACTTTTCTGTTACCCACTCATGGACATGGTCATTTGATTCATGAGTCAGGTTTTGCTCTCCAGGGACTTTTATGATACTGCACCAGCATGTCCTCTGTCTCCTGGGATTGTGACTGTTAGGGCTTGGAACTTAAATACATTTTGCATGTTAAGGGTGAATTTTTTTTACATTTTATCAGGACCATTTTTAGGAAACAAAACTTTTCATATGAGCTTATGATCTGAGATGAATAAATCAAAATTTTTTTTCATATTGTGTGTACTTTCAAGCGGAGCTACCACTAGAATTGGATCATTTCATGAAGGGCTCTAGATGCGGATAATAGTAAGGAATGCAGAAAAACAAAACAAAAAAAAAACTTACCTGTAAGGAGAAATTTATGAAGATCCCTCGCAGCCCCTCCTCTCTGTCTGGCTTGTGCCTGAGTGCAGTCCGGAACTCGCTGCAGAGATAGACGGGTACATTTCTCATTTTGACTCTGCATTAAATTGAATGAGATGTATTTTCCCATAAAAAAACATTATACCCCCCCCCCATCCTAGTGACCACTTCCGTTATTGAACCCTGTGTTAACCCCCGAAAGCCTGGGGATTAAAGATGGAATCTCTCATATGATTCCAGGGAACAGCATCATACCAGCTCAACTTTAAATTTACATATATATTTTTTAGATTTTGAGTATGTTTATGCTAAATAGATTTTGACAAGTGTACAGTAAAGAGAGGATCTTTTTAATGCGTGTCTTATATACAGTTATGTTTTAGAAGACCTTTTAAGAGCCATAAATGAGCATAATCCTCCCCTTCTGATCTTTTGCTGAAATATTTTGATCAGTTATATCTGTACTGTGGATTTGAGACCATACAGCAGAGCTTTAAGGATATCTGTGCTTTTTAGGATAACATGATTTTTGCTTGCAGAGTCTTCTTGAAGCTCATGACATAGTTGCAGCCAAATGTTATGATTCGCCCCCCTCAAGCCCAGAAATGAATTCTGCAGTAAACAACCAGATTGCACCAGTGGATGCCATCCGCATGGTTGGGATTCATAAAAGAGCCGGGGAACCTTTGGTAAGACATTCTCTGTTCACTTTAACTCTATTCTTTTTGATTGTTTTGTAAAACCTTTATCCATAACTGTAGAAATATTTGAAAGCAGTTGTTAAAGCATTATTACAATTGTATTTTTCTTTTTATTATTATTATTATGATTATTATTTTTGTTCTACAAGCGGTTCAGTGTACTCATGTAGTCTAAAATAAAGTGATAGTTTGCTTTGCTTTCCTTCTGTCTGGCCATTTGCTGTCATCCAAACCAGCCTGATGAGGTTTTAGTCTGGACACTCCATGTTCTCAACCTTCCCAACTTGTTCTTTGTTTCTAATGTCGTTCGTGCATAATTTGTTTTGGGTCATTATCTTGCTGTAGAAGATAAAGCAACTAGACACATATGAAACTACTGCATAGTTCAGCAGAAAGATGTGGAAGCTGATATGGTTCAGGATGCCACAAACTTTGTACAAGACACAGACCCTGGATGGAGCAAACGCCATACCATCACACTTTCTCCTCTATACTTGACGTTGATGTCGCACACTAAAACCATGTGTCCACTGCAGATTTCCTGAGCTGGACATACGTCCAAAGCTGGTAATCTGGACACGTGTCCGCTTATTTGTCCAGATTCCCCGCGGCTTGCAAGCAGTATTGATGCAGCAGATGAAAAATATCTTGGAGAAACAAAAAGGTGTCTTTGAGACACCTCCATTGATCTTCAATGGAGGTGTCTCCGGCGGGGCTGCTTTGAAGACACTTCCGCCCACAGCTTCAAATCAGCCCTGGGGATGCCCCACTCAGAATACATAGAGTGGACACTGTCCCAGCAGTGGACACAAGCCCTAAGGCCCCATCCTTGTACCTACTTAACCGCATACAAAAAAAAGTGATGAATCGAAGATTTCAGATTCATTCATCCACAACACCTTCTGTCAGTTTTCAGTATTCTGCTTGCAGTGTTTCATTTTATTAATATATATAACTGTTGGCTTCTGATTTAGTGGGATGTACAATGTCCTGTTATTCTGGAGTATTGACTTTAAAATCTGCATCTGACCATTCCTAGTTTAATACTTAGATTTTTAGGCTGAAGAGAAACTATTTTGTTTAACAGCAAGAAAAAACTATTTTCTGCCCAACATCTGGTGATTCTATAGATGTCGTCCTGTGTTTATGAAGCAATATCCATGCAATCATCTTGGTAATTTATGGTCTGCACCTGGTCCCTTCACATGGACTGCCGGTGGGAGGGTGGCTACTCAATTGTCTAATATCTGTTTGCATTGCTTGTCATAATGTTACATAAATATATTTGTCTTTATTTGAAAATCAGGGTAAATTTTTTTCTGATTACAAAAATGTATTTCCCACAAACCAAAGACTAAATTTTTTTTTTCATGTCAAATATTTTTGTTGTGTTTTAGCGATTATTTTAACCCCTATAGCAGTCGGCCCATGAACACGGTAATCAAAGCAGATGTTTTCCTGCTCTCTTCCCTTTCACATCCCTGGCGTCATCGATATGGGCATCCTTTTATGATTTTTTAATAGAGAAGACGTGTCCATGTACTTCACAGAGCATTTATGCTTTTTCCTGCTTTCAATAGATGTGGACTGTCTTCTGTGCCGTGGCTCAGAGAGGGAGAGAGGAGGGGCTGCACAGCACATTTTTACAATTTGCCATATTATCGCAGTTGTGGTGCTGATCATTACAAGTGAGAAGTGTTGGGTACCCTTTGACAACATTTGAAATAAGCAAGTCATACCTTGTCATTTTTTTTTTTTTTTAAATTACCACTTTGATAATGCTTTATGCATAATGCTTTAGTAGCCGATCCACATTTACACGGCAACAAAGGTTTGCATATCGTTCTACAAATATTTTGTTGAAGCACCTTTTGATTTATTTACAGCTGGACAAGAGAGAGGAAAAATACAATGTTAAAACAAATACTGTGTCGTCATACATAGAGGTATAGGGAGGTAGAAAAGTGATATGTATGGTTAATTACTGTATTTTTGGACTATAAGACGCAGCTTTTTACCCCCAAAATTGGTCGGAATGCTCGGCTGTGTGTGGCCTTGGCTCTCCCCAACTGTCAGATGAGAGATGCAGCCACAGCCAGCTTCCCCATCTGTACTGTACTGTTTCTACCAGCAGAGCCCTGCTGATAGAAGCAGTACAGCAGAGAGACATACATGGGAGCTGCCAGCCAGCAGCTTCCATGTCTGCCTGTAACTGCGATCACCGTTCTGTTCACAGCCGTCAAGAAGGGAGACAAACAGTGCAGAATCCCCCGCATCTCCTACACTTCTGCCTGAAGTGTGCTCTCTAGTGACACAATTTTTGTGGCTGAAATTGGGTACTGCAGGGGATTTTTATTTCAAATTATTTGAATATTTAAATATTTTCTGGTTTTCTTGCTCTAAAAATTGGGTGCATCTTATAGTCTGAAAAATACGGCATTCAAAATAAGCAGAGTATAGAGCAATCCTGCTAGCATACAGATCCCTGCAACAAAATACAACTTCTGATTTTATAATGTTCCCAGAGTATACCTTGTGTAGTACTTTTATTAAAAAGCGATTTACAAACAGGCTTTGCATGATTGGGAAGCTCTGATTTTTGGGTTGCTGTGGAGTGTTGGGCAGCCCTTTTTAAAATGCCCACCCCTCATACTGACCCTATTTTACTCTGCAATCTTTGCTCAGGCCCCATACACCCACTGAGGGCCCTTTTGGCCACTGAAATCACAGTAGCTGTGTAATCACTGCTGAGGTTGTGTGCAACTATTTATTATCTTTCTTAGCCCTTTTTAAGTGAATGGTTTGGGCTAGCACTGCCCCCTGATGTCTGCCACAATACGAATTGGCATAAGATTCAAAACATGCATGTGAAGATAATACATATTCATCATTGTATGGTTAGGACCTGCAGATGTTTCTGTTGACACTGACCCTGTGACATTTCTAATCTAGGGGAACTGATGTAAGAAGTAGAAGAGGAAACCTTAGAATGGTTGTCCCTAGTCTAGCTGTTTAGCTGTCGTAGTAGTTTCAATTTATTGCCCTCTGAACTTCTGGTCACTGTGGCCAGCACTGAAATGTAAACTGTAAGCCGAATAGTCTTGCTCAGGCTATAAAAATCCCAGAGGGTCTTCTCTGCCAAAAATTGACTAGATAGCCATTTGTCATTCTATTTATATAAAAAAAGTTACTTTTTTAAGAACATTGTCTGAGTATTTCAGTTTTATGTTTTATTGTATGTTAGAATACACCAACAATGAACACATAATTACATATTGCTAAAATTTTATTGCTAGATCACCTTTTGAAACCTTTACTTGCCGTGTCAGCCAAACAGTGTCAGCATAGATTTACTCGTATCTAAATTGCTTAAAAATTCTCGTATGAACACAGTTGTTGGCTGGAAATCTAGGGTCACATTTAATTCTGTGAATTTCTCTGATCTCTCTCCTGACCATGTCTATCCACAGCATTGGTTCGTAGTAATGAACTGTCTATGCTGACAGCTCTTCTGCTACCTTTTCCCATTATAGACCTACTTTGTCAAGATCTATGACAGCATGGTCGCTGAGTGGCTTCACCAAAATCCTGCTGCAGCCCCTATGTCCTTTGGTTACATTCTAGTCTCCAAGTGAAGAATGAGTTGAAGGAATCTCAGAGTTAATGGAGAGCTAGAATGCCAAGAGTGCTTAATTATTTACTGCAGCCAATTGCTGTACTCTCCCTATTAGAAAGATTCTTTTTGCAACAATACCTTGGGTGCAGCCTTTATGTATATTTATATAAATAAGTTTATCTAAGTGTTTACACTTTTAGAATTTAGTGATTTGAAAACTTTTAGATGTAATTTGGCTATCCACCATTGTGTTATTATATTATACTATTTAATATATCTTATATCTTGCATGTTTTTACAGGGTGTGACATTCAAAGTGGAAAATAGTAATTTAGTAATTGCTCGGATCCTCCATGGTGGAATGATTGACCGACAAGGTCTTCTTCACGTGGGAGACATCATTAAAGAAGTTAATGGCCACGAAGTGGGAAACAATCCAAAGGAATTACAGGAGCTGCTGAAGAGTATCAGTGGTAGTGTTACACTAAAGATACTTCCAAGCTATAAAGATACTGTTACCCCTCAGCAGGTGAGTGCCGCAAAGAATGCTTATCAAAGTATTTATCATGGATCTGTGGATCAGATTTTTTGTCTAAACGTGCCCGATCCGCAACCTGCAAGAACTCTAAAGAAAAACTCAGACTCCTTTACGCATTAGATGTTGGATAGCTGTACTTAAAGCAGACCTACCACCAGGAATCTATGTTTTCATGAATGGCACTAGAAGTGCCAATAATAGGGAGGAATGCAGTGAAAAAAAACCAAAAACGTACCTGTAATGAGCAATTTAGGAATATAATCCGGCAGTTCTCTTCACTTCCTGGTTCATGGTCTCAGCAGAAAACGGCAGCACGTCACAGCAGCACGTCACAGCAGCAGGTGATTTTTCAGTGTGAAGCCAACACATGAAACACATGGTGGTGCAATATCGCGGGTGGCCACTGGGGGCGTTCAGTGATCTTCTATGGGAATTTTCAAAGCAGCTCACTGAAAAATCACGTGGTGCTGTGACGTGCAGCCATTTTCTGCTGAGACCATAAACCAGGAAGTGAAGAGAAATGCCGGATTATATTCCTAAATTGCTCATTACAGTTAAGTTTTTGGTTTTTTTCACTGCATTCCTCCCTATTATTGGCACTTCTAGTGCCATTCATGAAAACATAGATTCCTGGTGGTAGGTCCGCTTTAATTCACCTTAGAGGTTCCCAACATGTGGCCCAAGCCCCTCTCTCTTGTCCAGCTCAGACTGGAAACAACTTGCTGAAAATGAGCTTTACTCGGACTGGTGAAATGTAAACAAGCTTCAGCGCCATCTTTTGGATGTTTTACTATTTCTTTGGTAGAGATGTTACTATCTGAGTTAATTACAAAGCCCCTGAAGAAGATATTGTCCACTATATTAATAGAGATATAGAGAAGGGTTGTGTGCATGCAAGTTATAAGGAAGGGGCTGTTACCCCAGGGCGGGAGTGTGGTGAAGTTACTTCCGGGAGAATACATTTTTATGTGGGTTGGGGGGCCTGGCTTTCCTTGGGCACAGGCTAGGGCAACCTTAAGTAAAAATACTTGGGAACGACTGTTCTAGAGCAGGGGTGGGCAGACTTTTTGACAATGGATTAATAGAGGGGCCAGGCTAAGAGCTGATGGATGGGATAATTTGTGTGAACTGATAGAAATTAAACGTGAAGTCATAACATGGTATTGGTCTTTAAAAGGTTTATTTTCATTTATTTATTGTGCAAATCATTCTGTTGCCTCTCTACAAACAATGATGTCCACGTGGTCCTACCACTGTTACCATCACACATTCATCACACATTCAAGTCAAAACCTACATTAGCGGATCATGGAAATGAGTTGTCTATTCAGCCTGCTTGCTCTCATCATCAATGATGAAGTCAGAGATTATATGTGATTGTAAAGCTGATATTTCCCCGGTTTATACTGCTCATCCCGGCATGTAGTGTCTGCACTGAGATCGGAGCATCCCACACACAGTGTTTACAAAATGTTGGCTCGTGTGCTTAAGCACATTCTTAACCAGTCCTCTGTACAATATAATTGGATGCTGCTTAATCTCTTCCTTATTTTGGTGTAGCATTTAGTTAACTTAAAGGTTTTTGAAAGTGGTCAAATGTCTCTGACCTGAGAAATGATGCTGCCATCCATATCCAAGAAAGTTATTTGTTTCCAGCATGAATATTGTTTCATATATTTAATTTTCAAGATCATGCAAAGGCTAATTAAGCATATAAAATGAATCCCATATGTCCTTTAATATTGCCTGTGTGAACATGCCCTTACATCGCTGCTTTTTTTGATCACATAAAATACAGAGAGTCTGGGAATACTGCGATAACAAAGTGTTTAGGAATCTGTTGCCACAATCCTTCTAGCTTCTTGTGTGTTTATCATATATGTATTATATACTTAAATTTTGCTGTAAAATGATGATCTTACAACTTTGACATGTATAAAATACCCTATTTTTCTACTGGTTACTGATGATTTGCTGGTCGGAGCTCTGTGGTCTGATCAACTGAGTCTAAGTTAAAGGAGGCTGGAGAGCTCCAGTTCCTCGCTGACATGATCACAGTAGAGGAAGTGAGAAGATCTAGGTGTGGATGGATCATTTCTGCTAATCCCTTTTTAATCCCCTGGGTGAGTTCATCACAGTTGATGCCGTAGATGTGCTCTAAATAAAAAATTAAAAAAAGCAACTCAACCTCCATAACATGGAGGTCAATGGCATCCCCTGTCCCTCCGGCTTCATATCTGATGTCATTGGGGGGGGGCAAGGATCGGCATATTAGGGAATCGCTGGGGGATTTCAGTGGACAGGTAAGTTTGCTCACAGTTAGCTCGAGGTGAGTTTTATTAGCAAAGAAACTCCCTCTATATTAGCAAAGTTAACTCTATGCTATAAACCCAGGAGGTTAAACTCAGTACCTGGCTTGGAGGAGAGAAGGCACGCCTTCCCACTATGAGTCAGACATTTTTCCCCCAGTACAGTATATTCTGGTATACCATTGCAATGATCAGTCAACTGGGCATACAAAGTTCGATATTTCATTCTGTAGACTGTAAAAAAAAAAAATCGGTAAATGAACTTGCATGCAGCCCTTATGGCCCCCACACATGTACCGAGTGGGGGCCGACAGCAGCTCAGATCAGCTCTGGAGTTGAGATGCCGGTTTCCATTGAAACGAACGGCATCGGCCAGAGATTATCGGACATGTCCATTCTCTGCCCAACCGACCTGTGGGGCGACAGGGATCTGTCGGGCCATGTGGGCACTTCCGATCGGCAACCGATTTTGCCACCGACTGATGGCCGCGAGCGTACGGACATCGGTCGGCGGCAAAATCAGTTGCCGCTCGGTGCGTTGGCAGCCTTTAGTACAGTGACAGGAGATTTCCAGAAGACGTTGCAGTGTAAGATTACACTATATCATAGTCTCACTTGGCTTATGTGTAATGACAAGTCCTGAAGATCTGATAACCTGCAGAGTCCTGTCTGCTCTGTGATATCGCCACAAGTACAGCAGTGTTAAGCCAATTGGTTCTAGAGCTTGTCATGCCAGTAATAAAAGCAGCAACAATCACTGAAGCAGACCGTGTTTGAGATGGTGTTATAAACCGATCGATGTGCTGCTCAACTATGGAAAGATGAGCACAGTCAATTTTTTATCACCTTTCACTTCATGTCTGTAAGTGGTTTCTTCAGGATGGAAGAATCTTAAACCTCGACATTTAGAATCCTGACACACACTCACAGCAAAAGTCTGATCAACTAGTTACATTCTATGGCACATTTTAATTATGAGGGCCGCACAATTTAGTTGATATACAATCATTGTTCATGAATATCAGATATAATCTTTAGTTTAGTGGTTCTCCACACACGCTGTGCAAACAATAAACTCTTTAATGTTTTATTATATTTGAAAAAAGTGGTCAGAGGGGAATAAGAAATTACCCTCCCAACACTATTTGTTCCCTGCACTAGGGCAGGGCGTGGGGACCTGATTATATTTTGTGTATCAAATACAGCAAAAAGTTAATTTTTAAGCATCTGAAAAAACAGTAAAGTCCATAGATAGTCGTTGAATGATCGCATAATGATCAAGATAACATGTCCATGTAGAAGAAGGTTTATTTAGTAGTTAATAAGATAGTTGTAGAGACACATAGTGGTCAGTTGACAAGCCTTTATATCACCGGGCACTCGAGATGCCTGTAGAATATGGTCCCTTGCAGATGATGATAGGGGGGTAATTAAGCACCTCAACGTGCGTTTCGAATAAGCTGATCTTCCTCAGGAGGTGTAGCGTTACCCAAGTAGAAATACACTGGGTGAAAAGGTTCTATATGGAAGGCTGCCGACGCACGAGCCCTAGGATAGGAGCAGAGGAGCACCAAAGCAACTTTGAGGGTATACGTAGTAATCAGATAGGGGAGCATAAAGGTATAAGGAGTTGGGTGTCCGTCTGCAGGTAAAGCGTGCTTTACCACCACTTACTCAGACTAAGTGATATTTATATACAAATGTTTTATTAATTATTGAGATTAGGAACTTTATTTTTGTATTTAGAACCTCCAGATTCTTTGTAAATCTACAATGAATACAATTGAAAAGGGTAACAACTAGAAGTTTGTAATTTTTTTCTGTTTTGAATTTGGTTTTATATTGAAGATACAAAAGAAAGTGAGAGAAAATCTCTATTAAAGTGAATTTAAACACACAAAAACATTAAAAAATAAACATAACTTGCCTACATTGAGTTTTTGTCCAGGGACAGCGACCCCTAACAAGGAATACTTACCTTTCCTGGCTGCTCGCTCCCGCACTGCCATTCCTGGAGTGTCCGGTCCTCCAGGCTTCAAGATGGAGGAGCAAGACACTTCCGGTCTCGCTCCATCAACCAATACGGATCTGAATTGGGTAATGCTCCGCCACAAGCATCGCCCTTCAGATGCTGCTCGCTGCGGGGACATGGGGGAAAGAGACGCCAGAAGGGACGTCTAACATCCCATGTTTCCTTGGGGCCGCCGCGGCACGTCGTCATAGGGGAGATGGAGCGTTTTGTGATTATTAAAGATTTACCAGGTAAGTATTTTTTCTTGACCTCTGATCTGCCATATTATCAGCACCTAGAAGGTAGAATGGGAGGTGGTAGATCCAATTTAAGTAAGGTAAAAAAAAATTCTTAAAGAGCAACCACATTAACACTACATTAACCTCCCTAGCGGTTTGCCCGAACTGAGTTCGGACACAGTTTGATTTGATGTCGGCAGCATGCAGAGTGCTGGGCGGAGAGCCGGCAAGCACGGCGGTGTACTCCGCCGCGATTGCCGGTGACATGAGGCACGAAAACCTCAAACCTCCCAGAGGGTTAACTTGTTAAGGGGTATGTTCCACTACATTTTGCTCACAATGCGGCAAAACATAGTGGCCCAACCGGTTTGAATGGGCGCGTACCCGCGATATGCCATTTAATTTGTTGCGCCATTTTAAGTGAATGGAGCAAGTACAGAAGGTGCATAGTGAAGCCCTAGGCTTAGGATTATATAACTTGCTTGTTCTGGTAACACTTGCAGAATTTTGATTTACCCATTACCTCATATAAGAGGTCATTTGAAGTTGGACGTATGATGCCTGTGAACATACGGATTTCCAGCTTCATAGTGTGCAGCATGTGAGGCCCAGTGGTTGATGTGGTGGAAGCTGGCAGATATTAGACTGAAATTATAATGAAGAAAGAATGATTAGAGTATTCTATATTCAGTTCATATCTCTTTGGTTGTAATCCCAGTGACTATAGTTAATATACTTTGACATTGTCCTTGTATTTCCCTGACGGGAAGTTGTTTTATGATATAATACATAATTAAATGAAACTGCTGTACCTTATTTTAAAAAACAACATATTTTTACTTTCAGGACTTGAATCTCTGACAAGGTCAGAACAGAGGTTAAAAATAGCAGCTGGTTGCATCCTTATTATCTCCTTCACAGACTGTTTGCTGTACTAGTTGCAGGTTTAACTGTTTCTTTAGTTGCCAAGATCGCACTAAATATTCTTTTTGTCATTATCCTTTAGGTATATGTGAAGTGTCATTTTGATTACAACCCATTCAATGATAACCTGATTCCCTGCAAAGAGGCTGGCTTAAAGGTTTGCAAAGGAGAAATACTGCATATAGTTAATAGGGAAGATCCAAACTGGTGGCAGGTAAGTACCTAACTTCTGTTTAATGTGTTCTAATACAGAACAAGTCATATGTGCTGGTCTGGTAAATGTTTGTAAATTTCCTTGCCATTGATAATAATGACAACAGTATTCGTTATAATGAAGGATAAGGATAAAGTGAGGGGGGGTAGTCAGGCTTGTTGAGTAACCCATTTGATTATGTTGAATTTATGTCAGCAGATGTCAGTTACAGGCTATAATAATATATAATCAGTATTCCCTTCTATTGTGTTATATGTATCGACACTAAACAAGGTATCCCAAATCCAGTGCATACGATAAGTTACAGTTCTGCCTTTTTTTTTTTTGCCTATGATGAAACCTGCTCGGTATCACTTTGAATTACCTGCTGCTTTCAAGTTTCCGCCCCCTACCATTGCTAATCAAGTAATTGGTGCTCCTGTGTTATGTATTCCAACACCCAACTAGCTGAACAGCCTTCCCATTCTCCTTTCATTCTGTTTTTTCAAATACAAGCATTGTCCGATCAATTTAGCAATTGCTGCTTTGTACTTGAAAGATTGTTGTACCTGTGGTTATTCAGTGTCTGATGTGTCAGCAGTTTCCCTTCTGTACTCTTTGTACTGCTGTGACTTTGTTTGTTTCTACACACAAAGAATTTTACCACACACTACCTGATTTTAGCTTCTGTTGGCAAGGATCTGCTCAGTTAAGGCTGAGTCTACACTAGGTGCAGTGCAGACGCCCGTGCCAGTCTATACTAGAGTGTTATAAGAGATGTCATGGTAGACGTGGCGCATTGGCCATTGTGGATCACTGACATGAATAGCGGTCCCGCCCAATGGACACCTCACACCAACGTGGTTTATGTGTAGACCCAGACTTAAGCCTTCCCCCACACGCAACGAGCTGCGGACGATTTTGTCTGCCAGAGAACGGACATGTCAAATCTCTGGCCGATGCTGGTAATTTCAAAGGGGACCGGCTCCCCTATTGAAATTAATGGCCGGTGTCCGCTGATGCTGTAAGTTGACGTCATCACGCTGCACTCCACCGCTGATCTGTCAGCCCCCCATATATCTTTAGATCACTCCATACAATTTCCTGTAGATCTACCAGCAACTATGTAGTGCTGGGTCCTCCCTGACATAGTGATTGTACAGAAATTGTATAGTACGTTTGTAAGGTGTATGGGGGCTTCACAAAGATCCAAATAGTAACTTTTCAATGGGATTCTTTGGGGGGAAAAAATTTCAGCAAATTTATTTTGGTTTGGTTACTAATGTTTATAAGTTGTTTTTTTTGTGTTTTAGCCAAGAAAACATGGTCTTGCAAACAAACATATTAGTGCAGGTTGATAATGATGATTTAGAACAGGGGTGCATAACCTCAGCCCAGGGGCCAAATCTGGCCAGCAGTGTTATTATATTTGTCTTTGATTTAAGAAATGAATGGCACAGGTGTGTTTTTTATTTGACATTTGATGTAACGTGTTATAGCATTACGCTTTGCTTGTTTCAGATTCAGTGTTAAGTTCATTTCCATATGAAGAGGTTATTTGTTACATCTGATGAGAAGGAAAAACAATCTACAATTGTAGATATTTTTTCCGTTAATATGAAGGTTAGCCCAGGACTTTGTCCAAGTTTTCTTTATTTTGGTTACTCTGTGTTGTCTTTGAACATAGAACAATGTGTGGTTAGAGCTGTGAAGCTGTGTAATGGCATTTTTGCAAAGTAGGAATTAAACTTACCAACTTCTTCCCAACATGTGGGACATTTATTAAATAAGAATTTTTATATTCTGATATTAGGAAAATATATTTCATATTCATAGCAGAGCATGAGTTAGATGACACCAGTAAACTTTTAGAAGAGAAAGAAGAATAGGTATTGTTGCAGTGCAGTAGTAGTGTCCCCCTTTTTCTAGATGGGAACATTATCTAGACCCCTCACTCAAACTATACCAGTTTCAGATTGAGGTCCATTTCACTCTAGGTTGGTTTTGGTTTTGGTTTTATTTTTAAATACAATATTTATTTGGTTTGGTTTTTCACACCAATCATACAGAAACACGCATCATTCACACGGAGATACACACACTGTCATGCAAAGACATGAATCATTCACATAACATAGAGAGAGACACACATCACATTTACACTACTTTCTGTCTGCAGCTAGTTCCTCCATGGTTTCCTGGTTGTGCCCCACACTTTGGGAACCACTGCACTAATGAAAAAAGAATCTCCTATATTTTCTTTAGGGGGTTTTAATTTGAAATCCTCTTACTTTAGTAAAAGAGTAATTAAATCTTTGAGATGGGAATCCTGGTATAACCTAAAATGTTGTTAAAGCATGTGTGCGTTTAAATTGTATTTAAATAGATGTACATAATAGCAGTCGAATTGTACACGTCTGCTTTTTTTCTTCCTCTTGGTTGGCCTTATGCTATGTGTCAAGACGCATTTCTCATTACAAGCCTGAGTAGCCTTCTGGCACGCAGACCAAGGCAGTGTGAGGAGTACAGTTGAAGGTGGTACACGCAGAAAGTCATCTTATGTTCATACATAAGGGGAAAAAAACATCTTCGATGCCAATAACCTCATATGAGCTCAAGCCAGACTACTGTATTTTTGCACTATAAGAAGCACCCCATAGTTTTGAAAAACATTGTCCGACAAAGCCATTCCCATATAAAGTAATTGTATAACATGGTCCTTGCTATAGTTTGCAGGAGCCACTCCTTTATTCCTCTATTCCTCTAGCCAAGCCGAAAGACATTTTTTCTACTCCCCCTGGCTATGCCATAAGGCAATGGTTCCCAAACTTTCCTTGCAGGGCCCCCCTTTTCTATTTAGGAAAAAAAAATTATTGAACC
>CM070036.1:115363534-115418362 GCA_036250615.1 Ptychadena robeensis
CCCCCCCCCCCCCTGGAATACCTTCACACCCCCCGGGGGGGCTCACCCCCCAGTTTGGGAACCACTGCCATAAGGCAAGTGCAAGGAGAGAGGTCTTTGTTTCATTAGAGTTTAAACCTTACCAGGTGTCTATACACTAGCAGTACCCATTCTCTGAACCCACTTATGGACCAACTTATGGTGAGACCCCTTTATAAATTGGCACTAACAAATTACCCATGAGCAGATATTTACTCATGAGAGGAGAGATGATTTTTTTTTTTTTTTTACTGCAATGCAGAATGTTAAAGCTATTTAGATGGAATGAGTTGTGTATTTGCATTTTGCAAAAACTATTTACATATGGGAAGGATTATATATTCGCAGCAACAGGCTGGGCTCACACCAGTAAAAGCTGTTTGTATTTTTGATAGCGTGATATAGTTGTGTATTTACATTCTGTATTGCTGTAAAATAATGAAGACAATACTCATTTCCCTACCATATGTACACCGGGGATTTATTTGGTTTGGGTTTCACACCAATCGTACAGAAACATGCATAATTCACATGGAGACACACACACTGTCATGCTGAGACATGAATCATTCATATAGAAACACAGACACACATAACATTTACACTGCTGTCTGCAGCTAGTTCCTCCATGGTTTCCTGGTTGTGCCCCACACTTTGGGAACCACCGCACTAATGGCGAAATTATCTCCTGTGTTTAAATTAATGAAGACAGACTAATTTCCCCTCTCATATGTACACTGGCGATGCGGGCTAGGAAACTGACTCCCCTCCATTATAATTGAGGTCTTTGGCTTGCGCTTTTCGAACAAACTCTGAATTAACTGGGTTCCTGTCAACCAGATAAACATATGACATACTGGTAGTGCTGCTTTTAGGCCTCGTCCACGTTCTGGATTCCTTGCTATGCCGAGTATTGTATTGTGTACACTTTTTTGCTGTCTGAACTAATTTCACTTGTTGTGATTTCTCTTGTATTTCATATATATTTCTTCTTGCTTTCCTCTCTCATTATATATTGCGCTTGCTGGTTTTCCTGTGGTTTTTCCTAAGATGCTAATCACCATTCAGGATTCCTTCTGTTAGCCAGTCAAATGTTTAACTGCTGTGTTAGAAGCTTTGGGTTGTAGCATCTGGAAATCCCAGCTGGCTGCAGCAGAAAGCTGAATGGGAATTGGCACGCTGCAGAGGAAAGTGCATTGCTTGGCTGCATTTTACTAATAATATTTGTATGTTGTACGCTTGATGTTTTATTAACTTTTTGTAGGCCAGTCATGTAAAAGAAGGTGGAAGTGCAGGTCTCATTCCCAGTCAGTTCTTAGAGGAGAAGAGGAAAGCCTTTGTTAGAAGGGACTGGGAAGGTGCAGGTAATATACCATTAAAACTGACACAGTTATTTATCCTTCGTAATCATGTTCTCTTATGAGCAATTCCCTTCTGATTGGCCAATAAAAGTTGTAAATATGTTTGCTAACCTTGTTGTAAAATATGTTAAAGCTGAACTCCAACCTTGCTTTTCTACAGGCCCCCTTACTGCACTGAAAGGCCACCACTGTTCAGATATATCCCACCTAATCTCTTTGCTGTAAGATCCAGCTCAGGATTGTGAATTTCTGGCCCAGGGGCCTAATATGGCCCGCAAGATTGTTATTTAAATTTTATTGAAGAAATGAATACCACAGATGTCTTTTATTTACAATTTGATGTCACGTGTCTTAAGCTAGGCATACTCGTGTCGACTTTTGCACGATCGATCTTGGATTCAAGATGCTAGTCTAGTATCGATCATATCACCGCACAGTGTGATAGACATTAACACAATTGATTTACAATCCATTCTATGGAACGCATGCGTAGTACAATTGCAAATATGATCGTAGTTGCGATTTCAAATAAGGTTCTACTTACTATTCTAAATACGATTCTGATTGCAAATACTATTATAATACGATTCCAAATACGATTTGTAATTACGATTCTAAATACAATCATAATAACTATTCCAAATACAACCGTAATTATGGTTCCAAATGTAATTTTAATTCCAAACGTATTCATGATTCTAAATTGATCAATCAAAATACCTAGAAAACCCGTCAGATATTTGTACAATTTACTAAAGTGTGACATGTCTGATCATTATTAGATCACTTTTGGTTAATCATACCAGGTGGGTAGGAATCGATTTTCCGTTTTTTAAAGTCGATCAAATGGAAATATCGAGTTGCGTATGTACACCTTTATAGTGTTCTGCTTTGCTTAAGATTCAATGCTCAACCCCCTGGGTATTACACACACGTGGCATACTTTTTTTTCAATTCTCAGCCCTCCCACCTTCACATGTGCTAGAATAACATAGAGGACAATGGGTCTCTGAGGCTAAACTGCTCAGGAGTTTAAGCAAAACTTAAATAGTTTTTTTAAATTAAAAGAATTTTTGTCATGTCTTCCTCAATTGTAAACATAGTCTTCTAATGGCAGCAGAAAGACCATTGGAATAAAAAATGCAATTTTTCCACTAATTTTTACGTGTGTGCTTTATAAATGATGAAGCTTCTAGCTACAAGGTTTCAAACTTTCCAAAAAACAATTTTGCACCTAGGAAATGAACCTTAACAAAAACCAGTACTTTTAGTAATAGACACTTAGTGCTGTAGAACTTCTGGCATGTTCTTCTATCTGTAATAGTAATAGTACTGCTTGTACTATCGTTTGCATATGAGAGGTAGTAAAAGACCTATTCATACATTTTTATTTTTATGAACCTTTTCTTCCAGGGCAGTTTTGTGGTACAATTTCAAGCAAAAAAAAGAAAAAGATGATGTACCTCACCACCAAAAATGCAGGTACCGTTCTGAAATAGTTCTGCTTTTTATAAACTTATATGTGCTGCCTTTTTATATCTGTCATCACACATAGTGTGCCGTCTCCTAACTGGCTATTACTCGCATTAATCCAGCACACACCTACATGAATGTTTTCACTTCTGCCTGTTTTGGGCTGCCTCACATTGTACTGTATTATTATACCTCTTCATAATCCAGATATAATGAAGCTAGTAGTTTATGGCTTATTGCTGTGAACATCTTGCTGCCAAAGTACAGGTTTACAGCTTTAATACTCAGTGCGGCTTTAAAATGTTTTCAGTAGCTGAATCAACGAGGCATACAAATCCCAAATAAGTAGTTTGCCATTAAACCAAGGAAAATGATGTTAAAGGGGAACCCTGAGCTGGAGATGTGTGTGGGTTTTCACCCCACACACATTTATGAAGCTTAAATGCTTGTTTTGTCTAGGGGGTGATGAATTGGGTTAATTACTTGGCATCCTCACTTACAAGCTTCTGGAAGTAGCTTTTAAAGCACCAGTTGTGCAATGTACAGAATGCATTTTAAAAGAAAAAAAAAAAACGGTGGTGAACCTTTTGCAGATTTAACGTTAGGATATGTGCGTTCTCATGTGTGTCCTTTTGTGTTATTTTGGGAAAAATATTTTAGTATTTTAAAATGTTTGCCTTTTATTACAATATTACTGGGGATTCTACAGGGAACCCTATCTGTTCCAAGACAGGCTTCTGTAGTTTTATACCTTTCCATCAAACATTAAAGCAGACCTACCACCAGAAGTACATCTTTGCATGAATAGCACTATAAGTGCTGATAATAGGGAGCAAAGATCCCTTGGAGCCCCTCCTCTCTTCCTGCCTCCTATGACGCGCGGCCACAGCATTGATGATGGCTATGACACACCTGTGGAGACAGCCCGATTGTAAACAATGGGCCATGTCTGCCATGCACCAACTTTCTGGATTTGTACACAATGGAGACTAGTCCTAAGGGGTACTCTGCTTCTATATAGATGGATAATTGTTATGTGTGTGTTTATGAATAAACGTTTGCTTACCTGATTCTGAATACCTCTTTTCTTTCCATTTCCTATATGCTAGAATTTGACCGTCATGAAATTCAGATTTATGAAGAGGTAGCTCGGATGCCTCCATTTCAAAGGAAAACACTTGTTTTAATCGGAGCTCAAGGTGTGGGACGCAGAAGCTTGAAGAACAGACTCATTGTCATGAATCCAACTCAGTTTGGAACAACTGTCCCATGTAAGTATTACTTTACTGTGACAAAGCAAAGGTATATATATATTACCATAATATTTTTTCATAAAGTATACAAAAGTACTACCCAGTTGCTTCCAACTAGACCTTAGAATCAGTTGTCAGTAGAGGCACTAAAGCCATTATTTTCATTGTGTACTAACTGATGGCCCTTGCTTATTTAGCTCTAAATTCCTACTAGATCCTAAAATGAAGGCTATTGGTGTATATTTAACTTAACACGGATGCTTTGGCGGAAGCAATATTTCTGTTTAAGAGGATCTCTGAGCTTTGGAAGCTGTGCTAAAACCAGATTTTTGCCTTTCACTTCTTGTGCCTTGTTCTGCAAGGTTCTGTAGAAGCAGAGCTTAGCGGCTTCATAGTAAACCTCTTTACCTTGCTCCTGCTGATGACTTCTGATCATCTTCCTGGTAGGGTGGGTGTTTATATTACCTCCTGATGGTTTACCCCAAACATAACTCATGGTAAGTTTGCTTACCCCCACAAACTCACCCAGAGCTACATTCAGGGCTATTCGCCTATCCCTGGCTAGCCCACGACAAAGGTCCACCTCTTTGGCATCATTGGCAGTGTTCTCCCCAGAGCAGATTGGCCGGGCGGCCCGCCCGGGAGATTTTAGTCCCCGCCCGGCACACAAGTCCTCCGCGGCGAGCAGCCTGACAGGCGGCGCCTCCCATTCTTCAGGAGCGCGCCACAGCCACTGAAAGACTCCGGCCAGCGGCACACTACCGGAGCCGCGGGCCGGAGTCTTTCAGTGGCTGCGGCGCGCTCCTGAAGAATGGGGAGGCGCCGCCTGTCAGAGGACTTGTGTGCTGCCGCTGGCCGCCAGCCTATCAGAGAGGCCGCCGGACCGGTGCAGGCGGCGCGATGACGTCATCGCGCCGCCCGGCTGAAAAAAAATTCTGGGGAGAACACTGATTGGTGATGCTGAAGAGATGCGGGGGTGGCGCCATTGACTTCCATGTCATGGAAGCGGCGCCTGCTTTTTTCTACAGGCCTTGGCATCATCGATGCGGAGGGAGAATCGGGGTGGATTACATTGTAATCCATCTCGATTGCCTGTGGCATGCTCTTTAGAAAAGCGTGCCACAAGCGTAATGCTCAGAAGGTTAAACGAATTGTAGCTGAGGTTGTGCAAAGTACAGGTCCAAAGAAGGGGCATTGTAGGTGAGATTCATGCATTGCAGATTGCTCTCCAGCAAGCAGCACAGTGATTCCTTTTTTATATATTGTGTAATCAGACATTTACCAACATGCAGATATGTTTTTTTTCTTTTTTTTTTATGTATTTATTTTTAATATTTTTTTCAACACTTATTTACAAGTTCAAAGCTTTTCTCAGGTTACTGGATAAATGCACTTTATACAACAGACGGGCAGCTTGAAAGGATTTATTGTGCTGCATTGTTGTAAACTTGTCTCGTATAGTTTTACCTCATTCTAGATAGTGGGAATCAATAAATTTCAGAATTCTAATGTTTTGACTGCCTGACTTTTCAAACAAAGAAATTTGTCTTTATTCACTTCTATTGGCCTCCTAAATAGATAAGTGTTCCAGCAGCATTAACTTGTGCTTTTTATATTTGCCTGAAGGTCAGCTTTAAATACCAAATTTAGGCAAAATGTCATCTTAGTTTACCATGTTTATGCGGTTAAAGTCTGTCTCTCCGTTCCCCACTGGTGTCGGTGCAGCAGGGACACCATCTTGAGAAATCATGTCTTTCCCCCTATATTGATCTATGGATTTAAGTAACCCCTGAGGGTCTGTGTCCACATTTATGTCCATTTGGTTATTCAATATGAAGGATACCCTTGTGTTGGCTGTTTGTTTTATGGAGATTTGGCCGATGAAATTACATATCGTAACGCGCGTTGGGGTGAAATTTTGACTATTGTAATTGTCTAACAGCAAGTGTAGAGATGTGTACATCCGCAACATTGCACATTGTTTTTTGTTGATATGATGGTCATTACTTCATCTTTTGCACTGTGTATAATAAATGTATTGCTTTTATATTGAGTGACCCGTCCCCTCGCCCTTGTCTATTCAAGGGGAAATTTGGGGTGATGTGCTTATGCCATCGTCCACTTCTGTCTATAGTTTTTGGGATGTTGGCCACTATACATCTGAGAGTGTAGTTTAATTGATTATAAAATCTTACAAATACCTCTGGAAGAGCATGACATTGTGAATGGATTCATGGAATTTATTTACCCAAAAATTTTACATATACAGCCTTATTCTACATAATAAAAACAAATCTTTTTTCATCATGGAAAAACTTTTGGATGGTAATGTATTTTCCTCAAAAAGCATTTTATTTTTTAAAAATTCAATTAAAATAAAAAAAATCTAATTTTATTTATTTTAAATCATTGGTTTTTATCCACCCTGATTCTCACGCACACTACACTCATGCAGGGGCGCAAACATTACATGCACTCTACTTGCTGTCTGTGAACATTCATCATTTACACAGACACACACTACACTCATGCAGGGGCATGAATCATTCACAAAGAGGCAAACGCACACACAGAGACGTAAACATTACATGCACACTACTTGCTGTCTGCAGCTAGTTCCTCAATAGTTGGCTTTCTGCTTCCCCTAGCTGCGCCCCCCAGAATACCTCCATGGCCCCAGTTTGGGAACCAGTGAAAAATAATGTGTGCTCCAACATATACCTGACAAGGCATCAGCGAATGCCAGAAAACCAACCCTGAGAAGTGCAACCATAACTGCAGAGCATCTATATGTAGTCAGGGAGTGTCTGCAGGATAGAAGATGCACATTGCCAAAATATATGAATAACTTAATCAGGGTTAATCCTGACTTGTCATTTTTGTTTATGATAAAAGCAAGGCAAGATCTATACCCAGTAAAAGTGCTGAATTGCACAAACGCTGTTTCCAGGCTTGCTGCACAGAAGTTTGACAGTAAAATATTAGATGAAATCTATCCAGGAAACTGATGTGAAATCGATGAAGCCAGCCGCTGCAGACTATGTCTGTATAATTCTTTGTGATTGTTTGGAAAATGGCCAAATGTTGATTATTTAATGTCGGTTATTTAGTATTTTTGCACAAAAGACCATTCCCTTTTTTCTAAAATGTTCCAGAAAGTTCATCAGACCGTGTCTTCCCTAATAATGTAAACCTTGTAGATTTGTGGATAAACGGTTCTATGTATGTTTTACCAGAAAACTAAATAAACCTCAATAATAATTATCATGTTCTGGTCAATTAGCCAACCGACTCTGCAGCTGTAGGGGAGAGTGTTGGCCATGTTCCTAAGGGTGGTCTTTATGGGTAATAACCATGTAAGCACTTGTTCTGATCCGAACAGTAATGTGGCAGTTATTAACCCTTATTATACTGAAATTCCTGACACATTCCCAATTCTCAGTAAGTATTCGCAATGCGTTTCCATCCCCATTATATGATATTATTTTTGGTTGCTTCAAATGTATATAATATAATATATAATATATAAATATAAAAGTAGAATTGTTTAATGTATTTAAAACGGTTTTATATTTTCCTGAAAGGTAAGTAGAGCTGTGTCTGTACTTTAACTTGTCCTCTGATTGTAGTCATTGTATGAAAAGAGAGAAAATAGCATAGTTGGAGTCATAGAGAATTGAAAATGGAGAAGAATAATGTAAGATGGTTCTTATTACTTCCTCAATGAGGTTTATAATATAGTAAACCTGTGCAGTAAATGCAGATCCAGTATTTATAGAGAACATAATGCTCAGAATTCATTGCTGCTTTTTTTTTTAACTTAATTTTGGCATTCAGAGCAATTGACAGGCAAGTGCAATAACCAGCTTTCCCTTTCTAAACCTTGTGCAGTCACATCACGCAAGCCAAGAGAAGATGAAAAAGATGGGCATGCATACAGATTTGTCTGCAGATCGGAAATGGAAGCAGATATAAAAGCTGGAAGATACTTGGAACACGGCGAGTATGAAGGGAATCTCTATGGGACAAAAATAGATTCAATCCACGAAGTAGTAATGGCTGGCCGAACGTGTATACTGGATGTTAATCCACAGGTAAATCATTTTTTTTGTTATTCTACAGGAAAATAAATAGTTTTCTTCCATTTATACAGTTCCAGGATATAGATAAAGGATGCCAAATCATCCCATTATACTGACCGTGTACTATAATTTTATCAAGTCTTTGTTTCTGATTAGGTGATTTAGTCCAATTAACTACTGAACCTGCAAAACATGGTTATGCCTGCATTTATTGTTGAATTTCATTATCCTGGAGTATCATGAACGCATATAAATCATAAAGCTGGCGTAGGTTCCAACTGTGCCTCCATTTGTTTTGTTTTATTTTTTTTCTTTACTGGTTACGGTTTGTGAGATTTTCCCTCACTTGAAGATACAGCTTTGTACAATCCCAATTTCCATTAGGTTTCAGTGTGTTTACTGGAAAAGTTTGCCTATGGATACAACAAGAAATAGTTATGAAGAACAAAAAAATATTCACATTCAAACAACGGATATTAATTGGCACAAGCTGAGAAATCAAAATGCTGTAGGCATAAGAACAAGGGGCAAGGATAGGGTGCAACAAGTCACGGGGTGATTGCTAGAGCAATGCAACCCTGCCCACTCCTTTTGGCTCATTGGGCTGTTGCAAAAAATTCAAAACATTGCAATATGTGCCCCAAAGGGGGAAAAAAAAACGAAATTGTAGAAAAAGTAGACCTTGGTGGCCCAAGGGAAAAGCTGTCAGCCAAGATAATGATGCAATGAAAATTCTGATGTGTCTTTAGGAGAGCAAGTGCTGACTTTGGGGCATCCAGCAAGCGCAAGCCCCCCTTTTTCACTCAGTTAGGGCAATGTTATCCCTTCACCATAAAGCCATGGTTTCCATGTACTGCACTGATGATGGCCAATAAGCCTGAAACAGCTGTATTCAGTTTGGAATAAATGGCTCTGTGCCCTAAGGCTATATTTGCGCTCTACACCAGCAGTTCTGGATGTGCAGTTGCTTGACTAGGGTGTTTAGAAATAATTTGCATAGCCCCACCCACTACCCTGAAGTGAGGCTTTTTCCCTTAACTTTTGTGATTTGAGGTTGAATGGGGCATGTTAAATACCTTCTGTTCTTTTTTGTAATTACTTACAGAAGGTAAAGGTCTATTCCACATATATGGAATTTTTTCAAACTTTTGTGCAAATCCCAAGTTTGCTGTGTTCTGTGTTAACAAAGTCACCATGCACCAGGGTACCTTTGTCTTTCCAATTCTGCATGATACTTCAGTGAATGAGTCAGATAACCCCCCGAGTAGATGTGTAAGAGCTGAAGTACAGACCAACAACTTCCCATTGAGACTGCTGAAATTGGTGACTATGTCCCAATACCACTTTTATATCCTTTCTCTGTTATGGGAGAGGATGTGATGTTAGTCAGGACCTGACCTTTCTGAAATTAATGTACCAAGACCTACATTTCGTCATTACATAAATCAGATTGAAGAAGTTAGTTGAATAAAATTTTATACATGCCAATATATTTTCTTACACTGGCATCCAGTATAAGTGGATTAATGCAACCTAGTGGCATCTGTATTATAAAGATAGATATAAATAAATGTGTCATATTTTTCACACTATAAGACACACCTTTTCCCCATTAAAATCAATGTGAGTGCAGCTCCCACACAGAGAAAGACAGATTAAGGAGATTGCATGCTCCTTCGTCTATCTCTCTTCTCTTTGTTGCTTATATTAGCAGGGCTTTGCTGATATAAACAGTATATTACAAATGGGAAATCCGGCCATGGGCAGATCTACCATCTGACAGCGTCTCCACCTCCCCAGCCAACTTTTTGCTGGCAGGTAGCCAAGTCGCGTATTGGGTCATCGCGTATTGAGAACATAAGACGTAAGCACTTTTTCCCCCCAATAGCGGGGGGTGTGTTTTATGGTCCGAAAAATACAGTATTATTATTTAAGTCCCAAACATCCTGGAAGCAATGGCTCTGCATCCAAGTAGACTGGATTGTGTTCTGGTCCATCCTTTCAGACATTAGACATTATTTCATATAAAAACATCCTGATCAGTTTTTCTTTTTCTTCTTTTTTTCTTTCAGGCATTAAAAATTTTGCGGACTTCTGAGTTTATGCCATATGTAGTGTTCATCGCCGCTCCAGAGTTAGAAACATTGCGTGCCATGCACAAAGCCGTGGTGGATGCTGGAATCACGACAAAGCTTCTCACTGTAAGTCACCGCTCTTCTAATTATTGACCTGCTGATTATAGGCATGCTCTGGTAACCTCAGCAGCCCATCATTGATTGCCCTTTGTTTCAGCCTCAATATAAAGCAGCAGATGCAAGGCATTTGTGATCCCATATATGAATTAAGTCATTCTTAATATTCTTTGCGGGGGTTGAACAGAAAATATTTTAATACCTGCCAAAATGTTTTGGAGACAGATCATGAGATTAAATTGAGTTGATTCCACATTTGCTTTTACCCAATTAAACTGCACATGTATTATATATTAGGGAGTGCCTGAGCCAAACTAATCCATAGATAGTAGAGAGCAGTAATTCTGTTACTGCTAAAACATTGAGTTTGGCTTTAACGATCACAGTGACAAGATATCCGGATCATTGGCTAGCGCTCTCCTTTGTGTCCTTTGATAAAAAATGAGGTGAGTGCTGCAAGCAATTTATTTGTATTAAACCCTGATTTTGGGACTTGGTGCAATTAGTCTGACAATGTGACATTGCAGTCATTTGTCCCCACCTAACCTCTGCATAAAAAACGATTTATAGGAAATATTATTCATCTTTGAAAGAGTAAGTAAAGTAAATGTTGAAGTAAGTAAAATTTAGGTTTTTTTTTTTTTCGTTTTATTACTGCTGTTTAGCCTTCTGAGTGTTACACTTGTTGCTCACTTTTTTTTTTTAAATGGTGTCACGTTACAATGTAATCAGACAGGATTCTCTGCTCTCCCTCCACCCCCCACACATCCCCGGCATCATTGATAAAAAAAGCCAGTGCTGCCTCCATAACATGGAGCTCAATGGCACCGCCCCCTTTTCATATTGCGTTACCCTGTTCAATCACTGTTTTGTTGATACTAATGTAAATGTGCAAAATCTGTTTTTATGTAAAGCATAACCAATGCATATTTCGCTATTTAAGATGCACTTTTTTCACCCCAAAATATGATATCTGCCTAAATAAAAGAAAATTAAAAACTGAAGCACAACTATGTGCAACTAACGGCTATTTAGTGGCAGCGGGCGGTGGCACCTTTGTAATCTGTCCGCCTGTGGACCAAGCACTATTAAGCAATCAGAGGGAAAATCCACTCGGGCAGTTCTTCCCTCTGCCTCTCCTCTTGTAACTCAAGCTCTACCATGCCTGTTATATTGTGGCATGACCTCTGGTATATATGGATTATATGCACAATTATACTTGTCAGATTCTGTATTTAACGCAAATGACAAAGCTTTAGTATAGTACCCATTTGTTTTTTTTCCTCACACACACAGTTGAGATTTAATAATGGGAGATTATAGCAAAAGGTTATTTGAGAGTACAGTAAAGGGTGAAGCATTGACAGTGTAATGGCAGCCAATTTGTAATTAACTGTTGCAGGTTTAATAAGGATGGTGGTGTAAACAAAGGTGTCTATAAATGTCAGTGGGTTTTTTTTGTTTTAACATTGGCTTTTCTTACATTTGTAAGTGCAAAGATTATAAAATTTAAAGATTATAAAAGATTTTGGAGCAGATTGTTGTTTGCCTCCAGCTGAACTTCATAGACTTTGTAAAGCCCCCCATACACATTAAAATATTACCATACAATTTCTGTACAATCAACTTTTGTTCTACCAAAACCATGTAATATGAGGAGCTTTCTAAACCTTCCAATCACTATGTATTCTATCAGGGAGGACCCGGCACTACATAGTTGGTAGATCTAAAGGAAATTCTATGCAGTGACCTAAAGGTGTATGGGGGGGGGGGTTAAAAAGACTGAAATAGTTTCACTTGTATTTTACCACTTATTGTATTTTTCACACAATAAAATGCACCTTATAGTTTTGCAGAAAAAAAGTCAAGAGTCAAGACACAGCCATTCACATATCAATATATACATACAGCATGTTCCAGCAAAGTCTAAACCATACAGTATTTACTCTATATGCCTCCAGTGAAGCCAAAAGGCCAGTGCCAGGAGGCAGTGCTTTGTTCCAGCAGAAAGAAATCTCTATGAGTAAGCCCCCAAGCTGGGGAGAGATTTTAATTTGTAAATTTATAACTTATAATTTCCGCTTTGCTGGACAGCTCCATCTATTGATGAAAAACATTACCATCTTAATGCTGTAGACAAATTGGACGAATGTTTATATGGACACGTATCTCTTCATTGTGCTCCTCTTTCTTTTTTAGGATACTGATCTGAAGAAGACTGTGGATGAGAGTGCTCGGGTTATGAGAGCCTACAACCATTACTTTGACCTCAACGTTGTAAACGACAACTTGGACAAGGCCTTTGAGAAGCTCCAGGCAGCTGTGGAGAAGTTACGAGTGGAGCAGCAGTGGGTTCCAATTAGTTGGGTCTACTGACTTCTAGAGCTATACATTTTATTAACCAGTAATAGAGACACTACGAAGCGGGAGCTCCTACAGAGGGGTAACCTGGGCTCCTTATGTTGTTGTTTCCATGTAAGGATTGAAAGCATTGTACACTGTTCTGAATTTTTATAGAACACTTTGAAGGGAAAGTGTACTTAAATATGTAATTTATTTTAATTTTTATAACTTTTTAAAGATAATCTTTCTATTCATAATACATGAAGGAAATGCGTTGAAGCATTTTTAATTTGGTACGTATGTATTTTTGTTTTTCCATCTGAAAAAGTTTTTCATTAACATTTTGGTCTTACATTTTCACTGTGATTACAAAGGATACTTGAAATAATTTTCTAAGTCTATGTCGTTTGATACATAAATGGATTAAAATGTATTTGTATATGTCATCAAAACATTTTTATGTGAGAAAAATGCAACAGAACTGTAACTCGTTGTGACATTTGTGTTCTACTAAGATCTGACTATTTTAAGTATGATCGGGCTGCTAAAGCAGTTAAAGGGCAATACCCAATATTTTTGGAAGGGGCCTTTGTTTTAAAAGTATTATGCAGTATGATAATAGGCGTGAATGTGCAGAGGACTTTAGTTGTCTTTGGTCCAATCTAAAAGCAGGATGTTTGATAACTCAACACTTTTGCCCAACTTGCTAGGTTTTTGCCAATTTTATGCCAACCAACTGTGTCCCCTCCCCACTACAATATATAGTAGTACAGTCCCTCTATAAAACTCTGCATTGTTTGAAGGGAAGGTTTTTGGGGGTTTGTTTAATGTTGGTCATGTGATTGGTGTAATAACGAATGATCAACAATAGGAGTGGCTACATGAAGAAGTCGCTTTGTATTCATGTACATTGAACGTGCCGATAAAAGGATATTTTTCCTTTTTTAATCTGGTTTCTTCATTGAGTAATACCAGTAAGTTCATATGGTTAGGGGGGGAACTGTTTGCTACTCACAATGGTCCTTCTAAGAAGCATGTGTATCTGGTTCATCCAAGATTCATCCCTGGTAAAGGTACCTATACCAGGGTCGATTGCCGAACGATTGATTGCATTATAATTCATAAGGATCGTTTGGGAATCGAACATGAAAACCCTTGATTGATCTAACCTGCTGAAAGAAATGGAACCAACATGTTGTTGGTGAATCCCTGTTCAATCTGCATTATTTTGAATGGGGACCAGAGTCCACATCCAAAGTGATGTGCATCAATTCGATGAACAATCATTCAGCGATCCACTGCGTCATCACGCAGCTATCGTTCACTGATCTTATGGGTATCGACTCCTGTATGGGTTCCTTAACCCTCTGGGCGTTACAAGCTTTTCGCACCATTTTTAATGGCACGAAAAGCTGTTTCCCCCGCAATCGCCATGATTGCCCAGGCTTCTAGACACCGCCAGTGTCAAATAGATGCCGGTGGTGTGTGGAAAGGAGAGCGGTGCCCCCTCCATTAACATGGAGGTCTATGGCACGCCCCATCGGCGTCATAGATGGCGCTAAAGACACAGGGCCGGAAGGGCTCCGTGTGTCTGCGGCTCTTCTACAGAGCCGCAGGCACACGGAGAGGCAGCGGTTGTGCCCGATCCTGGCACGGGTGCAGTTTTATCAGCGATCAAACTGTGCCCAAACTGAGTTCGGGCAAACCGCCAAAGAGGGTTAGCTGACATTTTATGAAACTTTGTTGCTGTCTTTGTTCCTTTTCGGTTGCTTTGTCTTATTCCTGCTTAACAGTGACAGACAGAAAAGGAAGTGAAGGGGAGCCCCTTTATCATGCAGCAGCAATAACGACTTGTCTTATGAACTAAATTTCCTCCACTTCCTTTTTAGGTGATCATTGTCATAGGAGAAAAAAAATCTTCTTAGTTTCATAATAGATACTGTAAACTCACACTTGCTGTTCATACCTGAAACAAAAATGTTTTGGCTAAGGTTGGAGCAACAGGTACACTTTTCTGTTCATGCTGAGCACACAACTCCCCATGTCATTCACTCCCCCAGCTGCTCTGTGTGGCATTCAGGAGCAGGAGATGCCACCCTGTAAAAGCTACGAGCCACTCAAGTTGTATATTACACAGAGCTATGAACTCCCCCCTATAGGAAAACTGCAGCGTATGTGCCAGTTTCGGCACCGAGAGTGATCATACATACATAGGATTACCAATTTGATCACTCCAGGCTGTTGAATGGACCCGTGAAATGTTAATGAGAAGTTGTAAGGCATATGCTGCTTGTGAGAGTCGGTTTAAAAAGAACCTGCTGCTTTGCCCTTCATGAGAAAAGTACAGGCTTGCTTAACTGTATCAGAAAGGCTTTGGCTTATCTAAGTTCTGATAAGCTATCCTTTACATTTTCAGTGCGAATTATGCATGGGGTAATTGCAGTCAATAGGGTCAACAATCAATGGGGGATCTTTAAATGCATGGAACCATAAGGATTTTGTAAAGCTAGCCATGCACTGGTGGACCTTTCACAATCCATCGAAGATTTGATTGATGCTAGACTGATCATTGACATTTTAAATCAATTTATTGTACCACCACACTCCATCACCAAGTAAAAGCAGATCGATCCCTTTAGGCTAAGGCTCCACTACAGAATGCATGTGTTTTTCAGTACAAATCAGCCGCGGGTGCTTTCGCCGTGGTCAATAGGCTGTCAATGGGCTAAAACCTGCAACAAAAGCACACTCGATCGGCTGGACTACAATTTCAGTCTCTGTGATTCAACAAAAACAAAACGTAAAAGTAAATAAATAGAAATAAATGGCTCACTGTTATCTCAAGTACATGCACAAATGGATGCACACATGATTTATGGCAATAGATGCCACAATGAGAGAAACTTGCATGGCCAATATTTACAGCATCATATATGTAATATGCATTTTATGGCTTGGTATCTGTTAACCCCAAACAGTCATATCTTTGTGTGTTAGTGTTTACTACAATTAAGATGAGTGTATTTGTTTTTAAGAACTAAAGGTTTAGGTTGAACAAACTGTTTAAATGAAAATATGCAACTACCTGCTTTTATAAAATGTTTGATCTTATTGTCAAAAAAACACATCTTAACTTGCACTTTTCCAATAATATCCCTGATATTTTCTGGATTTATAGAGTTAATGCCAAACTTTAGGTGCAGTCAGCATCACACAAATGGTTTTGTTTTGGATAATGGAGAAGTCTCATCAGATTAGCTGAATAAGGAGGAAGAGTCAATTTTTGGGGTACAGTTTAAGTATTTCTGGCGGATATTACCATCCTTAGACTTGCAAATATGTTTCAGTGAATAGCCTACTTGTAATAAAGGAGGTTACTTTATACCAGATACTTTACTGGATAGCTTCAATTAATTATTAAAATTAGATGACCAGCATATCGGGCATCTCTTTGGTAATCCTAGCAGATGTTATCCTGCAGGGTACTACTTCAAGGGTGTCCTCCGCTGGATTTGAATGACTTAAATAAGAATAAGTGATTTTCCAGTCAATTGGTTTTTGGACCTCTGCGGAGGAGTCTTCCGTCAAATGAATAACCAGCCATTTCTGTAGCATGTTACACCATCTTGGATCCATTTGTTGTAGGATTACTTGTTTCTCCTTTTTAGATATCTTACACTGCCATATCATCCATCATTGCCTTTATAACTACAAATCGTGTGAGACGTTTTATATTGATGTGTGTGGTACAACATTTCATCTGGCTTTTACTGTGCCAAAGTTACCTCATGGTGTTCTTTTATCCCATTGTCTACCTGAAACACAATATCTGTATAACTATTGATAGACAAAGGCTGGTCAGATTTTCTGCTAACACAACAATGATCCTGGTGTCATGTTTTACAAGTTTGGCTTTAAAGAACTAGTGTTACGCTGGCCATACACCTTTAGATTTCTCTATCAGATTTCCTTTAGATCTACTTTTGTTTTACCAAAACCATGTAATATGAACAATCAAGTCTACCTGTGTTCAATCGCAGAGGACTCGGCACTACATAGCTGTTGTAGATCTAAAGGATATCTGACAGAGAGATCTAAAGGTGTATGGCCAGCTTTTTTTTTGTTGATAAGCTGCAGATTTTGTTGTCAATGGACTTTGAAAAGAACTTTATATTTAAATAAGAATAACATTTTTGTTGTTGAAAATCTACCTTTTCCATCCTTTTTTTTTTTATGCTGAGATGCCCCACGAGCAGCCAGTAAACTAGGCCGCTCTGAGTTTTCTTTGTTTTTAGTTAAAACCCATAAAATCAGAGGCCAGCCGAATAAGTACCACCAATGTATGCGTCCTCCCATAACACCTTTAATAGGTTTACTTGGAATAAACTTAAATAAAGCGTCCCATAAAGCACTTTATAACATAGCTTTACTGACTATGCCAGCATCATAAACAGCTGCTTTTGAGGTGCTAGCTCGGTCCAGTCCAGGATTCCAGTAGTCTTGCATGAGCATCGAATTGTCAAATATGTATTAAAATTACTAAAAACTATAACTTAAATTACTTTTTTTATATATATATATATATATATAAAAATATTTTTATTAGTGTTTGGCCCAAAAAAATGTTGCCACCTGGATTTAACTAAACCAAATAGGTACAAGCCTCCTATTGGATTAATCTGGGGTTGCTGCAGTTGGTCAGGTCTAGGTTCAGTAACAGCATGTGCTCCAAGAATGAGGTCAGCTGACTACCTGAATATCCTGAATGACCAGGTTATTCCATCAATGGATTTTTTTTCTTTCCTGATGGCACGGGCATACTCCAAGATGACCTTGCCAGGATTGGGCTCAAATTGTGACAGAGTGGTTCAGGGAGCATGAGACATCATTCTCACACATGGATTTGCCACCACAGTGTCCAGACCTAAACCCCATTGAGCTGTAGAAGGCTTTGCTTTCATCCATCAAGATCTTGGTGAAAAATTGGATGGTAATAAATCCTATGACATTGCAGAAACGTATCGAAGCAATTTTTTTTGGACAGTGTATTTTGGCCGATTTTATAAATAACAAGCATTTGGGGTAATATATGCAGAAATGGCCAGTTTTGCCTATGCAGCAGTTGCTTCATGTCTTCATGAAGATAAGAAATACAGATTAGTGTACTGCATGCTGTTATCTACGCACAATATTAGCCTAAAATGTACACTGACATGAATTTTATTCAGATTCATTCTGAATTCTCTCTGCTATTAGTCTTTTCTATATTACCATGCTGGTGTTAATGAAAATTACTATAGCTTTTATGCTATTTCTCTTTTCTGTGTTGTCAAATTGTGACAAAAACAAAACATAATTTCATACTTTAAAAATGTGTGATCATTATCAAAAACACAAATTTTTACCATCCTCATTGCCCTATTTTCCATCGATTGAAATGTATGATTTTCATTTATAAATCTGACCTGTGAGCACCAACACCTACAATGCTCATCAACTTTTCTCTTTTAAAGGTGTCCTCTGTCCCTTTTCAGAAGAAGTCTCCTTTTATGGTGTCAAACTGACCAATAAAAGGCCATTGTTCTGCCATATCTACAATTTATCTTAAAACCTATATCGGTGGTTGTCAATGTTTTTAGAACCAAGACCACGGAAGTGACGTCTCAAAGTGTATTTGGAATGGGGAAGTGCTAATGTGGAGTGTCGCCTACACTTTCCAAATACACAATCGAGTAAGTGTAATTTCCTCTCCCTTCCATTTTTCCACTCTGCTTGTGCAAACGATGTGCAGGGTGGGAAGTGAGGAGGGGGGGGTAACACCATAGGTTAGGATGTAGGGGGCGTTACTCTTCCTTTTCAGTTATCCCTGCGAAATGGTCGTTTGACCCCCGAGGGGGTCCCACAGGTTGTGAGAACCACTGACCTATATGATGACAATACGTATTATTTTGGTCATTTAGTACTTTGACTAAGCTAGTTATTTTTTCCCTTCTACTGTAAGCAAAGCATGGTAATGTTCCTGGCAGCTATAAGGCCTGTTCAGATCAGTTATTTTTTTCTAAGGGAATGCTTAGCTTGAAGTGGCAGTCCGCTTGCATGCCAATCCAAAGCTGCTCAGTGTTTGTTTTAAGATCGCATTGCTCCAGACTGAACATTATATTAAACACTCCGGCATGACGGCCATTGACTTCAATTGCCAATGAGAGATTTTTTTTGTAGGCCTGGAATACCCACCTGCCAAGAAACATGGGAGCTGGATGCTTCTCTGTTTCAGCGCCCATATGAACAAACACTTAATTAGTTGGATCTGCCTTGGGGCTACATTTTGTGGTTATTGGCTCCATAAGCAGTTAACATGTTATTACCACTTGACTATCATTTCAGTAAGAAAAGGAACACTGTTTGAGCAATGCTGCCAAAGACGGAAAGCTTCTGTTGAAGTGTTTTAAAATTGATGGCCCGTTATGTTGCAGTTTGTTAGGATCCGCGCTGAGCCTGTCCCTTGGTGCTTTTTATTTCTGTCCTGGAAAACCTACTGCATGGCAGGCTTCCTTTTGCAATAATTATTTATAATGGCTGCCATGAGGTCTGTTATCTCTTTACGTGTTTAATAACTGAAAATGTTAATGTCCCTGGTATGTATTTTGGTGCTTCTGTGCATAATCAAATAGTAAATTTAGGGTTTGGTTTATGTTAATTTGTTAAAGCAGACCTACCACCAGAAGTTTATCTATGCATGAGTGGCACTAGAAGTGCTCATACTCAAAAACAAATCTCCCTGTAATGAGTAATTTAAGAAGATCCCTTGCAGCCCCTCCTCTCTCCCTGGCTCTGATGGCCTCCAGAATATCCAGATGTTTCTGAGCAAAGTGACAGCCAGGTAAATCCCTAATCTCAGCTCGGTACACACACATGTTTTAATAGAAAACCGTTATAAATGCCCCCCAGTGATATCAAGATATTGAGCACCCTAAATTTCACCCTGGAAGCCTGGTGAATAAAGATGGATTCTCTGCAAACAGCAGGTTAGTATGTTTTTTTTTGATTGTGGCGCGCTAAGCTATCATGATACCAGGTTGAACTTAAATTTTACATTTAGATTCGTTTAGATTTTCAGCATACATCTGCTTTAATCACCTTGCCTATCCATTATCCAAATGTAGAGCAACCAATCACTTATTTTCTAGAGTAAAATCACTCATTTTGTGTTCGCTGTACTGCTACTTTCTAAAACAAAAAAAAACATGTTGTACTTGCAAGGTGGGTGGTGGCTTGACATCTCCAAAGAGAGTACAAAAGTCTTCTACAGTTCTTACAGATCTTTTAAAATAATTTGGAATAAGGCAATACAGTATAAATATTTGTAACATGATTTACGATAATGTCCTGCAGCTGCATGTATGGCGCAATTGGAAACCCTGATCAAAATGTTTTGTTTTTTTTCTTGATAAAGACTTGAATACATTGTCTATTTTCGTCATCTGAAATATCGAGTCCATTTGAAAAAAAATACACAAAAGGTGATGATCCTTAATGAAAATAGACCCTGTTCCCCTTTCTATAGTCTACAAACCCCTATAAACATGATAAACTGTTTCTATATCTTGAATAAAATATAGTATGTCTCTCCTGTCTCCTCGCCCAGACAGGAGAGACATACTATATTTTATTCTTGATTTCTGTTGGGATGTGGCAAACCCTTTTTTCTTTGTGAATAGTACCCTTAAATCTCTTTAGCTGTTTCTATATCTTGGCCATGCCATGGATTACAGATCGTGCCCCATAAATGCCTCTGAGGGAAGCTAGGCACATAAACCACCCCCACATGTTCTGATGAAATGGTAAGCACTACCACAATGACCATTTGAAACTGCAAATTTAAACGATAAATACCCAAATAAAATAAATATATGTTGGGGGTTGCTATTCGTTTTTATCCAGTCCCGCAGACAACATATAGCCATCATGAGCTCATTCCCTTATCTGTTTCATTGTTAAGCTTGGTAAACACACACGTCAATGGCCGGTTCAAGCACAGTACGTGCTCACGGCCATCTATCTGGCCCATATCTAATGCAGCCATCCCTGTTTGCAAGGATTGATTGGTCCTGCTCGAAAAGAGGGATATCGGACATGACCATAAATCACAATTGATGTCCATTGCTTTGCATGGGGACTGCGGGGTCTCCATGCAAAGCATCATCGGAGCTGAAGACCCAGCTCCTTCGATGTCGTGCAGCAGCACGTCATTGTGCTGCTGCTGGCAACCTCATATGGCTCATATATCAAGCCATGTGTTCCCGACTTTATTGCTAGCACCTTGTCAGTGTTTTGTATGCAGATTATCTGGCCTCTATGGTGACCCTCCCTCCAGTCTATGTTGTTATACAGGGGGTTTATTTTTAGCAACCTAATTTCTAATTTTCCTGCCAGCAGTTGTACTTCAGGTTGAAGGTGGACCCATGGTGTCCTCATTTACAATATAGGACTACTTTCCCAGCATTGTATGGGAAGCCTGATACGGATGTGTTTAGCACCGTAGTGAAGAAGCTGCAGGAGGTTGATCACCAGAGAATAGGAAGCATGCAAGTAGAAAGGAAGTAAAAAAGCTTTCTACTGTACCATTGGCAAAAGTGAGCACCCTATAAGATGCACATTCCGCTTTTGGGGGATAAAACCCAAAATCGATGCGTTTTCTGTTGTGCCTCCACCTGTGCCTGTATTGTAGCTTGATGCAGGGCCTTTTCGAGGAAGCTACAGCCAAGCGCGATGACGTCATTGCGCTGGGCTGGAGCTGCCCTCATATTGAGCTGCAGCGCTGGCAGCCCGTCCATTACATTGGATGGAGACCCGCAGTCCCCATTGAATGTAATGGATTTCGACCAAGGTTTTCCAACATGTTGGAAACCTCTTAGGTCGAGTTCCTTCAAGCAGGATCCATTGATCCTGCTCTAAGGAACCCTGGATGGCTCAAATCTTGTAACAGATTAGAGCAACATCGGGTGCCGTGCTCTAATCTGCTTCTTCATGGAGCCATGTGTACCCAGCTTAACCTTTCCTTTGATTGGCATTTCACTTTAAAGACTTCAGTAGAATGAGTTTTAATTGGTTCTAACAAGGCATTTTCACCAGTAGTAATTTCAAGGATTACTTTGGAGGTTAATGCTAATTGTAAAATAAAATTGTGCAGTTACTTGTACCAGATTTAATCATGTTGCCGCTTCTTTAAACAAACGATAAAACATTACCAGTCATTAAACATTATGGGATCTTGGCTAATACTTAGATAAATGGGTGACTGGCACAAGACTGCAGCATGTTTGAGGCTCAGAGTGCCATCCACCCATCCTTTCCACTTTAGTGTGATTGGGGACCAAGGCCTAATGTAAGATCTGAACATTGGCCCTGTAGTTTAAACAGATTGAGGTGCTTTACATTGCTGTAAGAAAGATACATGTACCACCAGGAATCACATTTTTTAATTCTTAATTAAGTTTTTGTACAATGTGGCGGTTTCTTACACCGTTCTCTAAGCTGCCATCGTATTTTCCAAACAAATGTGTTGTAATGGTGTTTTATGGTGTTCTAGATGTTGCTTATCTTTCCTGAAAACCCCATTTCATGTGTAATGCTTTCAAATGATGAACATGTCATTGAATGTTGTGTACAGCCCATGGTTGTGTGTTTCCATAAAAGGGTAACGTCACCCTGCAGTGTTTTTCTCATTTTGGTTGGATTGGGGCAAGGTTTGTTTCTCTACCAGGTTGTAACTATGGATAAGCAATGAGATGCAAAACATTAGCATGCAAGCTGCAGTGGCTTGGAACTGAGCCAATAAAACGTCATAGCTTCTGAGTTTGGCTTCGTCCCAAGTCCTTGCAGTCTTTGTGATATTTGCATGCTAATGTCCAATTTTATGTCATTGATCATCTCTAGTTGTTACTTCAAACTGTGCCTCATACACGTATCCTATCCTTGACAGGACAAGGTTGGCTTTTGGCTGAGGTACTGTTATCACCATTTTGAATGCATACTTTTTCCTAGTGGATAGGACATGTGAGCCAACACTGTCCTATAGCCTGTATGGGGAAAAACGGCTCGGCTTATAATACCCATAATATAGTTCACAACTAGAAATTCCAATATTGTATATGCTGCTGTATCACTTACTTGACTCATCACGTTCAGCATTTCTAGGTATTTAAAATCAAAATTTGAGTTCCTTTGATTCGTTATTGAAGAAATACTTAAGTAGTTAATCTCTTGACTCCTGACACCAAAGCATACGGATGGATGCTAATGAAGGAAGCTTCACTCCAAAGGACAAATCGCCTGGTTTTGTTTAGAGCGAATTCTGGTAGCTCATAAATAATTATTGGCGTGTGTTTGAAGTATGCTTTCAGATATTTAACCGTTGTGGTTTTTTTTTATTGCTGACATACGCATCCATAATGTTAATACATTGTACGAAAATAAAATTCTAATTCTATATTTAAGCTTGAGATCTTTTTTTGTGTGTTTTTAAAATTGCATCATTGTACTGCCTCATAATGTATTTATTAATTTTCGTACTATAAGACACACCCAGTTTTTAGAGCAGAAAACCGGAAAAAAAATGTAATAATTTTTCACGTCAATTGGGTTAATGCAAAGGATTTAAATAATGCTATATTAAATTCAGCCAGTAGATGTCACTAGCAGCAGTATACACACACACAGCACATGATGTCACCTCTTCACTGATCAGAAGGAGGGGGGCAGGAGGCTGCCCAGTCCTCTGTTCTCCCTCTCTGGCTGGCTGTTTCTGTGTCCGTGGGAGCTGCAGTGATTGTAGTTTCCACAGACAGGAGAGAGGTATAGATGCCAGTTCATCCATTCTCTCTTCATTGCCTATGCCAGCAGGGCTTTGGGCTCTGTTGGCATAAGAAATTATACAGTTCAGATGGGAAAGCCAGACACCGGCCAGCATCTTTCAGCTGACGCCTCCTCCAGCTCCCCGGCTAATCTCGTCGGGAGGGCTGGCGGGGTTGCGCATTTGGACCATAAGACGCAGACAACCCCCCCGATTTTGGGGGTGAAAAAGTGCGTCTTATATTTTTAAAAATACGGTAATACTGTTTTCTAAGAATCTCGGTTAGAGCCAAACTCCAGGCTGATATAATATTTCTATATTAAGGGCAATTGTGCATTCACTTTGAACAGTTAAACAATATAGCACATATCTAGTCTTAATACCGAGTTTTGGTTTTATAATGATTTTCCTCTAAAACGAAGAAAGAGGGAGAAAAGCGCCGTGAAGCAACCAGGTGCTAGCACACTATACAGCATTTAGAATCTATTACTTGGACACAGTAGTTGGCAAGCTGGTAACATATTTTGAGCATTGTAAGATAAGATGTACCCCTGTATACAGCATGCGTTCAGGGGATGCATGAGTGTTTCCTCTCTCTTCTCTGATCACTCCTCTCCCCACTTCCTGTTCCTAAATATTGATAGATGACACCTATGAGGAGGGAAAGCATGGAGCGATCAGAGCCGAGAAACACGCAGCACCTGCTGAAGCTTCCAGCCAGTGTGTCTCATTCTGATCACTCCCTGCTTGATCACCTCCTACATGCCAAGGAGAGCAGAGATCATGGCGAGGCACAGAGTGGAGAGACGCTGGCTACAGCTTTTAGTAGCCAATTTTTCTCTGTGAGTGCTCTAGAAGACCCACAAATGTTTCCCCCTGAATTTGGGGATAAAAAGTGCATCTTCTAGAGCCCAGATGCCCAACCCCTCGTAAGCCTGTCCACCTATCCCCTGCTGACACATCCTTGCCTGGTATCTTAGAGCGGGAAGAGGAGGAGAGATTCGGCTCGGTCTGAGCATAAATGAAAGCCAATAAGCAACCCAGACAGTGCCTGAGCAAGTCCCTCTCCTCCACTAGGTGAGTGCCTATGCTCCCACTATTTTATTAATAAATGGGGGATGCTTGTATAATATATATTGCAGAATATAACCTCTGAATCAAAATGTGCATCTACATACTACATGTTACCTATGCTTGAAATATCATTAAAAAAATTATGCATTACAATTGCAACCAAAGTGAAAATGAAAAGTTATATCAATGATATATTGCTTTATATATGGATTTTAAACTGTATTTACTTTAATACACTGCTGATTAGAGATGGTCAATTATTATTTTTAAATCCGACCATTTTGATGATTTCGAGTTAATTGCAAATCCCCCGAGTATGTTATAATCCCCAAACGAGATGATAGAGAAGGGTTGTTGTGGGTATACTACTTTTATGCGAAAACTACATGCACTAGAGCAAAATATTTTTTTTTAAATGTTCCCACAAACCTTTTCTATATCTCCAGCAAAGTTAAGTGATGATATCATTTTCAGAGGCTTAGCAATCCGCTCACAAAGTTAGCAAGTCAAAAAATTCCACCATCTCTACTGCTGACATTCTGAACAAGCCGATAACTCGCTCCCTGACTCCTTTATCCTTCCTAGCCAGACACCATGCCTAAAGTATGCTCCGTATAATAGGGGGCATCGTCCCCTGTTTTTATTGAGTTGAAAACAACTTTTTGTCATTGTTTAACAGTACAATAAGGATGCCAAGCTGCAAATGAAGTAGAATTATAGAATTTGGAGAAATCCTTAGGTCCAATTATGGTGGGAGCTCTGGGACCTGGACCTCTGCACAGATGAGAGATCATCACTCTCTGATCATCAATCTAGGATTGAGTATCTGAAATTGAACTCTCATCTTAGGGTCCCCATACACCTTTCGATTTCTGTCAGATTTCCTTTAGATCTCCTTTTGTTTTACCAAAACCATATAATATGAGGGACTTTCTAAACCATCAAATCTACCTGTGTTCAATCGCAGAGGACACTATACTAAATAGTTGTTGGTAAATCTAAAGTATATCTGACAGAGATCTAAAGGTGTATGGCCAGCTTAAGAAAGTACTTTACTACAGACCACTCTTGTGAGGATATCGGTTTCCTGGGTTTCCCCTTCATCTTCAATGTAAAGGAAGTCTTCACCCAATCATTTGCCCAATTATGTTCTTTCTACAGAGGGATTACCTTCTGATCTGTGAGTATGTTTTGTATCCCACTAGTTTATCAATTATTCGTTTAATAAGAGTATTTATTGTAACTTGATATTAGTGCTTTTTTATAGTTTTGGGGAAAGGCGGAAACATTGTAGTTTTTGCTATGTTAACTATTGTTCACTTTGTGTTTATTTGCAATTGTTTGTTGAGTAATCATAAGATTTTTAACACAATGCAGCCTGTCAGCACATGAAAATTCATCAAAACTTTTTTTTTGTATGAAAAGCAAACATTGTGACATTGTGGGGGTGATAAGGCTTTAGATATGCAATTTTAAATCGTTTTTTCCCACTTGTTGTTTTGGTGATATGCATAATATATGTAAATATAAAGTTCTTATGTCATTAAATCTTATATCAAGGAGAGGCTGATAACTGTTCTAGCTTATGTTCCGTAGTATGAAGTAAGTATGTCTTCGCCGATAGGAAAGCAAGACCTAGTAGTTTAAGGTTTCTTTGATGCTGATCTGGTAAGAAGAGAACTGTGATCGCTGTGCCCAAAGACACAACGGTTCAGTTGACAACACTGCCTGTGTGTCTCTCTGCAGCTGATCTTCTGAACTGAACTGTCGTACAAACCCAAGTTGTTGCTACAATGGCATGACCTACCCAACCACTGGGGTATATAATGATGTACCGGTAATTAATTACAGGTTACATTTATACTATGAACTCATGTGTATGCGGTCCTCAGAGAATCCAAGTCTGCTAATTACACCCTACAGAAGCTGTCCGTTTAGATCAATTTGTAAATTGCATTAGATAATTGCAAGATCCACTAACCAGCCATGTTAGAAATGTATCCATGCAGATTTACAAAATTTCTGGCGATCCCTTTTCAACAGCATTTATAACCAGCGCATGTTCTTAATATACCGTACACTTCGAGGATTCCTTTCTGCCACCTTGATATCTAGGATTTTCCTAAAATACTTTATTTAATCATGGTTGGTTGTTGGAACATTTTTTTTTTGGTTGATGGTGTTTTTTTTAGAATTGCCTTTATGTTGTGACAATGGTGCATAGAGCCATCATTGTATTTTAAATTTGACCTCATGACCATAGTCTTCTAATCTCTAAACTAGGCACACACGGGTAGATCTGCAAAAAGATTTGACTGCAATCAATCCACGTGCGTGGTCACGGTGATTGATTGTGCTCTAATCTGTTTACAAATCTACCCGTGTGTGCCTTCCTTTGAGCGGGATCAACAGAGCCCAGAGAAACGTGAAAAACATGTTGGAAAGCCCCATCTCCATTACTTTGCATAGAGACATGAGTCTTCATGCAGCTGGCAGTGTGAAAGGGGCGGAGCCAGCACTCCTCTCTCTAAAGCTGTGAGAGTGAGTGAGAAGCAGGCTGGATTTCTCCAGTTGTGATTCACACATGCTGCAAGCTGGGAAGAACAGGTCCCCATTGAAAGGGAACCGATGTGCCCATGTGGTGCACATTGATTTCCCTTCAACTTATCCCCGATCAATCACAGCGTGGTGACGTCACCATGCTGTGATTGGACAGGAATCTACCTGTTCTAGCTGTGCCTAGCTTTAGAAAACCTGTGAGGCTTAGGGCCTGGTTCGGTGACAGGGAAGTGTGTTAAGGTAAGCAACCAGAGTGTAAAAAAATTAAAAAAGAATGGACTTTGCTGAGATGTATCTAAATTTATCCATGCTCTGGGCCAATCATAGGAGAGATCTCCTCTGATCCTGCTGCAGGTAATATTTACAAGACAGTTCTTACCTGTCCTATCATAACAGTGGCCTCTAGACACCACGACTGCATGCAAGGGTGCCACTTTATTTGTGTATGAAAATTACAACGCTTGGCCATTTCAAAGAGCCATCTTTTCAATTGGGTTTCTTCATATGATCATACTTCCACTGAATTAAGTGCCACTGACGATATCAGGGGCGGTCCTAGGCAGATTGGTCCCTTGGGTGAGCATACCCTCTGCTCTGCGCCCCGGTCACTGCCAGCGAGCTCTCCCCGGGTGACAGCTTCATAGGAGGGGGCGCTAGGGGGGAGGCATGGGAAAAAATTCTGATGCCTAGGTGCTACCCCCCACAGCATGATGCTACCCTGGGCAACCACCCATATTGCCCTTATTTAAAACCACCACTGGAAAGGACATTTTCTTGTTTATTGACCACCAAAGAGTGTGACCAACAATCTGTGTGGGAACAGTGTCAAGGTTGTCCATTATAATGCATTCTGGAACTTAGGTCGATCTGGAACAACCCAATGTAACTATACCATAAATCACCCATGTGTTTTGGTCTATTTTTTACTCATAAGTGCTACATTTAGGTTCACGCCCATGTTTCTTGTTTGTCTTACCTCGTTTCAAACCATCCGAGCACTCACTACTTCTATTTTCGTATGTAGTATGACTTGTGGTGACCCCAATAGAGACCTGCAGGGCAATCTATTGCGGTGTGTTATTGTAAACGGGGCATTCCCATTACGAGGTTGTAGTCCTCAAAAATTCAGGATGTCATTGATTTCTGAACACGGTCCCATCAGTCACCTGAATCTAATGAGCATCTACAAGTGTCGTGATTTCAGCTACAGCCAAGTGGTTTGCTACAGGAATACCCAACAAAGTGGCCAATGAAAATATCTCGATAAATCCTCCCTGTAAGCCAATGAGTAAGCCACTGTGCCCTTTTACTGCATAATCCAAAGTGGATCAGCAAAATTGTGGGGCAAAGAAATACACTACTATAGACTTTTCAAATCCTCATTTTTAACCTTGGCCAACTCTGATATGCAACTGTCCTGGTTTGCACACATAGCAATGGTTATGGTATCCATACAAGGGTCGTTTTTTCCCCAATCAATCGCCATTCACGTCGAACCATCAGCCATGAAATGTGTGCTGCCCACCCTCAATGATCGTCCTAAAAAAGTGGTAATCAAACCTTGATCCAACATGTTTGTTTTTTTTGTCGATAGTTTGTCAATCCAAGTACGTTGGTGGAGACCCTTGCTTTCCTCCTGCGAGATTGTTCCAAAGTACGCTGTAGCCTTTTTGTTTGATTGTTTTTAAAAAATTTACCTTTTTGGCGATTAGCTCCTGTAAAAATCGGCCCCTAAATCGGTTTCCCAAGGTGGTGTGCCATCGATTGCAAAATGATCGATCGCAGACATCGGGGCGTCTATGGCTACCTTTAGAGTTACTCATCTCAGAGGCTTTCTTCCAGAATTGCCTTTTTTGAAGCTGGTGAGCACAATTAAACTGTGATCTTACAAAGTTCTTTTATAGCTTCTCTACAATAAACGTAAGCCCCCCATACACCTCTAGATCACTCCATACAATTTCAAATTAAATTTACCAACTTTAACAAATAGCACAATGCAGATATTTTTTGCTTTTAAATTTACCAACAACTATGTAGGGCCAGGTCCTCTCTGGTAGAATACATAGTGATTGGAAAGTTTAGAAAACTCCTCATATTACATGGTTTTGGTAGAACAAAAGTTGATTGTACAGAAATTATATGGTAAGGTGTATGGGGGGCCCTTAACACTATGTAATAGATAAAAAAAGAAAACTGGTGCTCGGTCTTAATGACTCGAGATGACTTATGACTCCTTACTGGTGGCAAGACCTGATTCATTATCATTCTCTGCTCTTCCGTTTTAAAGGTTGTGTAACGAATAAATCCCTCACTAAGTTTTTCAGGATAAGCTAAACTGAATTTAGAGGCGATCTGGCAAGCCAAAGCACGCTTTTATTAGTTACGGTAGATATAGATGTCCTTGTCAGTAGTCCAGTCCTGGTGACATTATACCTGACCCCAATGCAGTTAGAAAGGTTATCTGTTTATTTAGCTGAAATGTAGAACATTTGTATCCATTCCAAAACGTTTTCCCCGGACCTAAACCGCTGTTAATGTTTCTAGTATGAAAGCTCTGGCCAGCCTAGGTGTTTAAAGTAGGTAAAATATAGACACAGAAATACAAATTAACAAAGCGGAAGCAAAAATGTGCTGGAATATGTTTCATGAATATTCCCTTTGTTTCAATGAGGGAACATTTTAATGCAAAGACATTTTGTACAATTTTGCACTTTCAACTTTGTGAAAACAATTTGGGGAAAGTACTTTTTCTCCCTGCGTAGCTGTATCTGACCATTGTATGTACAATGGTCCAAAAACTATGGCTGGGCAAGTTTGGTTTAAAAAGAACTTGATAGGTCTGCACAGTCCGGACCTCAATCCCATCAAATACAGTTGTGTTCAAAATTATTCAACCCCCACTGAAATTGAGTGTTTTGGCCATTTTGACATTGATTGTGATCATGATTGTGTCATCTTGTTTACAATGAAATGAAAGAGGCACTTGTAAGTCAGACAAATATAACATAACATGAATAATGAAATAACCACAAATGTCTTTTCTGTGCTCACATCATTATCAGTTTTATTCAAACCCCAAATGACATTCATTCTTAGTTCTTAGTACAACATCCTTTTCCAGTTATAACAGCTTTTATACATGAAGCATAGCTTGACACAAGTGTCTTGCAGCGATCTACGGGTATCTTAGCCCATTCTTCATGGGCAAAAGTCTACAGTTCAGTCACATTCTTAGGCTTGCGCGCTGCAACTGCCACCAGAAATTCTCCATCGGATTTAAGTCTGGTGACTGCGATGGCCACTCCAAAATGTTCCAGCCTTTAATCTACAACCATGCTCTAGTGGACTTGGAGGTATGCTTGGGATCATTTGGGGTCCAACACCTCCCAAGCCTCAGGTTTGTGACAGACTGCATCACATTTCCTTCCAATATCTCCTGAAGAGAATTCATGGTACTTTGCACTCGCTGAAGCTTCCCTGTTATTGCAGAAGCCAAACAGCCCAAAGCATGATTGACCCCCCGCCATGCTTCACAGTAGGTAAGGTGTTCTTTTCTTTATAGGCCTTGTTCTTCCTCCTCCAAACATAGCGTTGATCCATGGGCCCAAACAGTTCTAATTTTGTTTAATCAGTCCACAGAACACTATCCCAAAGCTTTTGTGATTTGTCCACATGACTTTTGGCATACCGCAGTTGACTCTTCTTATTCTTTGGAGACAGCAAGGGAGTGCGTCTGGGAGTTCTGGCATGGAGGCCTTCATTATGCAGTGTGTGTCTTATTGTCTGAGCTGAAACTTCAGTACCGGAATCTGACAAATCTTTTTTCAGTTCCTCAGCAGTCACACGGGGACTTTTCTCCACTTTGCGCTTCAGGTAGCCCACAACAGTTGAAGTCAAAAGTGCCCTTTGCCTTGAATTTGCAAATGATGCTTCCTATGGTGTCTCTTGGTATGTTTAACATCTTTGCAATCTTCTCATAGCCATTGACCTTCCTGTGAAGAGAAATCACCTCTTCTCTTGTCTTCCTGGACCATTCTCTTGACTTCACCATGTTTGTAAACACACCAGTAAGGCTAGGTTTACACTGTCTCTTGTAAGGTCATTTTCTGGTCTTTAAAATGAAAGTCAATGAGGTCATTTAAACAACAGAAAATGTAATGTCGTTAACCAGCAGTATGTTTTCTCTTCGTTTTTTGTTTGGTCATTAACCAACCTCATTGACTTCAATAGTGAAGCTCTGAAAGCGACTGCAGCAAGTTTGCAAAGCTTTTTTCACTCTTTTCAGTCTTTAAAAAACCGACCTGGGAGTGGCTATCCCTTCTTTCCAGGCACCTTGCAGGGTCAGGTGATCTCCTGTGGCTGCTTGAAGCTCACTTTCTGCCCCCTAGATGTTTTTCAGTCTTTAAAGCTAGAGTACATTTTGTACAAAGGTCTTTGCTTTAAAGCCATTCTGCCACTGGAGAGCGTCTAGGAAGCTTTAAACGTGACGACGCCTAAATGTCTAGAAGGAGCTGAGTATCACAGTCATTTTAAATCTGCCAAATTGGTGCTTATTATGCTTGATCGCTGCTCGTTGACATCCACAGGTGTTTTCAATACCTGATCGAAAACGCTTGAATGAACCTCTGTTCTTAAGTGTGGTAGTCTTTAAGGGGTTAAATAATTGTAATTGTGTCAATGAAATCACAAAAAAACATTTTATACTGTATTACAAAATCAATTGATGCCATATAAGTTGCATTTGGTTCTTTAAAAAGTCCTTGTAAGATTTCATTCTGAACACAATTACAAATGTACACTGAATTCCCTTAAACCCTTTACAGCATTGGGGATTGAATAATTTTGAACACAACTGTATGACATGAACTAGAATGGAGATTGTGAGCCAGACCTTATGGGCCAACCTCCATGTCTGACCTCACATCAGCTCTTCTGGATTAATGGGGGACAATGGAAGCTGCTTTGGGCAGGCAAGGGCATTTCCTATTCCATGTTGAAACCTAGGGATTTAGAATGAAATTAAAAATAATTTTTAAGTGATATATTCTATGCAGATATTGTGGGTTTGGCTCCAAACACTCTTTTCGCAACACCAGTCTAGGAGACCTGTTTTTACAATGTTTAAAGTAGTATTGGGTCTTCTGTGATTGAACACAGATAAGCTAGCCATACATAGTCGGATTCCATGGCCGATCGATCACCTATCCGATCGATTCCGGCGATCTCAGCGGGAATCGGAGGTCTGATCGATCGGCCAATTAAGTCTGTCCGATCGCTACATACCACCTTGTCCCACGGATTCCTGGACGATTCCATGTCCGATTGCTTACTTCACAAATGGCAACTCCCCCTGATGTGTGCTGAATCGGATCAGAAAGACCAACATGTTGGTTCTCTGTCGGATCCGATTCTGGGCCCCCGATCGATCGGACGTGATCAGACGGACAAGGTGGGCTTCACGCGATTCCGGGACGATCGTTTCGCGTGCACGCGCCCGGAATCGATCGTCCCGGAATCCGCTAGGGAAACGGACCCGTGTATGGGGGCCTATAGACTTGATGGTTTAGAAAGTCCCTCATATTACATGGTTTTGGTAAAACAAAAGGAGATCTAAAGGAAATCTGACAGGGAAATCTTAAGATGTATGGGGGCCCTAAATAGGTGGTGCTACTCATCATGTTATAGTTGGTAGGTCTGTATGACTTTTGAATTAGTAACATGGCACTAGTGTGGCGGACAGAAGTTCCCTCTGACTTTTTAACCTTCAAGTATTTATTTTGCATTCACTCAGAACAGGTTTCCTTTGTATTAAACACTGTATAAATGTTAGCCAGGATACACAAATGCACTTAAATTGGTCTGCCATTCAACATATATTTGAATATGCCTGCACTGGTCATAATCAACCTGTCCTAAAGCTCCAAGGTGGTAGATAGTACTCCCTTTAATTCATTATTTGCATGGAGTGTGCAAACATTTATATATATATATAATATATTTATAATTTTTTCTGGCTTCACCATAATTATTGTGGATCTTCAGAAAAGTGAAATAGCTGTGCATATATAACTGGGTATTACTGCTGACCTGTTTGATTTGTCTGGTAGTGTGCAGAGCTTAACAGGCATCTAGAGCATGAAAGATCATCTATTCTGAAAATAAAACATAGTGCACTGATGAACACATAGCACGTTTATAAAACTTTAAAGACAAAGTCAAACAATATGTCTGAGAGCAGTCCCACCTGCTTTGCTCCCTGAGTGCGCACCGCTGGTAAAGGTCGGTATTTATTTCCAGCCTTTTTATATGGCCTTAATGTACCATATGTGGAGTTTCAGTATAAAGGTATGAAATGGTTCACTAAAGTGCATATTTATCAAATATATATGCTTTTGAGACTTGAAAATCGGTGTATAAAATACTGTCATCATTTTTCGAATGTTTTTGATTCAACAGTTCAACAAAGGGCTTGATGAATGACCCAGAAGGGGAACGTCCAGCATAGATTAGACTTTGAGGTGGTTCTTTAATGCATGAAGCCCAGAGATGGTGATGTAAAGAATATGAGGAAGGAAGCCAGGGTCCTGGCTGGTCACAGCTCTCATGTTTTTTTCATTAAGTTCCAGTCTCATGTTGGATAGAGAGAATAAACCCTGTACAATCTGAAATGTGCCTTGGTCGATGAGATCAGCCAGCTCTGGTTCTGCCCTTGAACAAAGTCCTTCATCTGATGTGATGTTCAGCTAATTAAAAAACAGAACACAGGAACACAGTTAATCCCAGAGGCCTGGAGGTTATGATTTATAGCGTTAAACAAGTACTTGAGTTTAATCGGTTCTATTGAGGCACAGCCTGCGGCAAAAACGGGACACTTCAAAGTTTAAATGGCCTGATGGATCAGGATCACAATGAATTGCATTGGCATCATTTGTGTATTTTGTGTGCTACAATATTAACATGTCCCTTTTAATTTTAACTGCTACTTCTAGGATCAAGACGCTTGTTTTTTTTGGAACTGAAGGGCACAAGAGAAGATCTCATTGATGAAAACCAATTTTGCATCCTACTTATTAACTTTGAAGATGTACTGTATTTTCTACCCCCGACTTTTCCAGTTAAAATATAGAGTTTGGGATATACTTGCCGTATAAGACCACCCCTCTTCCAAAGCATACCAATAAAAATTTTTTTGCAGATGTGGGTGCTTCTTTTGGGGTGGGGGATGCTGTAGTCTCTATCTTTTGTGCCTGTGATTCAAATAGGCAGAGGCTGCTGTCAGCCAGTGTGCAGTGTGGGGCGCACAGGTCTGTGCACCAGACATCCGGGTCCTTCGAGATGCTCTACGGCCCTGGCATCCGGCGTATAAGACGACCCCCAACTTTTGAGAAGATTTTCCTGGGTTTAAAAGTCATCTGAACAAATGACCTGTTATGTATGTGACCAGGAGGCTCTCCTTTGCATAGGTAAGGAGTTTGGAAAATTGTGCCAGACCAAGCACAGTACTGCAAAAAGATGTAAAAGTGTAATGATACTAGTCTGTCCACAAACACATCCTTCCTACACGTCACATAATCACTGCAGAATTTTTTTAAATATTTAATGACAAATCCTAAAAGGAGATGAAGGAAACGGAGTTTTAAATTGATAAAAAATTATGATAAAGATTATGGACAATTCATTAACATATCTGCATGTGTCAAAAGTAAAGGTGGGGATACATGGTTAAATTTTTCAGTTCTTTCATAAAAAAAAACAACTTATCCTTAAAGTGGATCGTTTGAAAGCTGATACTTTTTTACCTGTATTGATCAACCAAAAGTGATGGAAATAGAACATAAAATCAATCGAGCGGTGATCCGACATAATGGTAAATTTCGAGAGATCGTTCAAGTATCTGTCTTCTTGGTATTTCGATTGATTTTGTATCCGATCATATGATGATGCATGCAACGCTTGAGCCCAACTCACATACAGTGCTGATGGAAGAGCCGCCCGTGGGCAGATCTGCCACTGTGTGTAAGTTGGGCTGGAGGAAAAATCCACCCACGGGCAGGTCTCTCCTATGCCCTGTGTAATCAGATGGACTGGCTGATGCACACTGCTCAGTGCTCTCTGTGTGAGAGCCGCAGCGCGAGTGGGAGAGATGCCAGCTCTTTCATCTGACTCTGCTCTACATTGTTTATATCAGTGGGGCTCTGCTGACATAAATGAAGAATTACAGATGTAAGATCCACCCATGGGTGGATCTTCCATCTGACTGCTCCTCCGCCTCCTGGGTAAGCCTTTTGCCAGTAGTGCCATAAGTACAATAAGATGCAGGGTTTCCCCCCAATTTGGTGTCTTATGGTGTGAAAAATGTGGTCAACTTTTTTTTTTCATTTGTGTAATTAGGTTTCATCTTTATTAATGTTTTATAATTAGATTATGTTTAAGGTAAACTCTATATACAAATATAGAAATTTGGAGCATCAGTTGCCACTGTATATATTTTGTAAACTTCCAGAAGAGACAAATCTTGGGAATGCACTGGTCCCTAACAGACATAAGAAGCCTGTGGGTAATTTAGCCTAGACTAGAACGTTAGTGTTGCATTGACCGACCCTTTAAGCAGATCATGCAAAGTAGGTCACCTTACCTTTTATGTCTTCTATTTCTAAGATGAAATCAACATGATTTAACTGCTCGGCTAGATCTCCCCTTTCAGCAAGCAGGTCCTGAGGACATGGTACCAATTTCTTATTGGTGCCCTTGTGCCCCAGCTGAACATTAGGCTATTGCTTGAATTGCTCATATCTTGTGTTTCTGCTTCCAGAAGAATTGTCTGACTCAAATAACTATAATAAGAAAACCAGTGCTATTAATATAAATGTGGCGAAATGTTATAACCTTATTACCAGGCTTTGTAGAGACGGCAATAACGTTTCAGTCTGATGGTTTTGTTCTGTTAGTCCTCCATGTTATCCTTGAGATCTAATACGCAGACAAGTTGCAGATGGATTTGAGCTGCATTTCGAAAAGCTGTTCTCCAGCCAAACCTGTGTGGTCGGACTAAAGTAACTAAATGGGGGCTCAAATTACAATAGGATCTGTAAACATAGAGCGGGATGTACAGCTGTTTTGCCTAAATGCCATCAAGTAAGTTTTTTTACTTTTTGATTTTTGCAGTACAGATGTGCTGACCAGAAATGATAGTTTTATAGAAAAGTATCCCAACACCTTAGCTGGTACTTACCGGTTCTCATCATATATGGTTGGTGGATTTGGGGAGTGAAGAATGAGTAAAAGGACAAGGAGAGAGAATCTCCAGAGGCCACTGATTTACCACTGCCCATTGTAAGTTGCCCCTTTACACAATGTGGTTATTGTTGCAGCTAGTATTGCAATAGTTTCAGATCCTATGATACATTGCCTGGGAGAAGGACCAATGCCTGTTAATTTTATTGAAGACTGAGGGTAAGAAAACCAATGTTCACTGTGCAGATGCCTAACCAGATTGATGCTGGGTCTACACGAGGCAGCCCCAGAAACCATGGGTGGTGTTATGGACGTCTCCGTAGCAGCCACCACTGTATAGAACGTTAAGGGCACTGTATTCGCCATGTTGCCAATACAGGGCCCTATACATTCTACACATTGTTTACCAATAGGTGCATTGCATGTAATTTCCAATAGGGAAATCAAGATGGACATCTGCACTACGCAGTTTTCCCCAAGATCACCAGAAAAAACATAGTGTAGACCCAGCCTTAAGAAGTATAAGGCCAAATGTCCACTTGACGCAGAATGGGCACCCATTCTGATTAATGAGACTGTGTCTGATCCGTGTTTAAAGTGCAGCGGGCCATGCCTTGGTTGCGGGGACACTCAGTGTTGCCAGAGACACTTGCATTGAATATCAATGGACGTGTCTGCAAGACAGAAAAAAAACATCGGGTGCGACTTTTCTCCATCGTTATGCTAATTGATAGGGCATGCTCCCGCTACTGCAGCAGATACATGCCCTAAGCAACGGGCAATCTGCCTGCCGCGTGACACATGGCCTACTTCAACTTCCTGTCCCATTGAGGACACAACATACATGCAGTAGGCAGAAAGAAATATAGTAAGAATACCCTGAGAAGGGTTTCTAATCCTTGTATAAGGAAACAGAATGATATTGTTGCAGCCTATATCGCTATTACAGAAATTTCACATCCTGCTGAAGTGATCAACTCCAATTCTAATTCTTCTATTTCCCTCTACAATCACTGAACACAAAGAATGAATATAGTGGAATGTATGTTATGGTAGCATATTTGGTCAACTGTATCAGAATAAGAATGCAGAAGTCATAGATCATCTACATAATTCTTCCTGTACATTCTATTTCAATAAGCTGTCTACAGTATTTAGACCTCAGGACTGTGAAACCTGGTGGTGGTGGTTTATGGTATCAATGGACGATCCCTCATTGGAAACTTAGTGTGGGTAGAGGCGCCTGTAAAATTCTTTCACATTTAAGTCACACATCTGGCTGTTAAGCCCTTGTTCACACCTATACATTTTAATGTGCATTGGCCAATGCACATCCAACCAATCGTATCTAATCTTCACTTTGCATTAAATGTATAGGTGAGAAGAGAGCCTTATTCCCATTGTTCAGTCATCTATAGAGTGAAGCCATTTAAGGGGGGATTCTCTTTTCCATATTAGAGTAAAACCAATGTAGGGGCTGTTATAACATATTTATCAAAGTGAGTAAAATAAAAAGCTAGAAATATCATACAAATGTTCCTAAAACCATGCACAGAAATGACAGCTTTCAGCATGATGTCTGGCAGAACCTCTACGCTGCAGGAGGATTTCTACTTCAAAAGGAATACACATTAATAAAGACGCCACTTGGAAAGTTCTTTTACGTTCAGGGACTTTCTCAGTTGGAATAAACTCCGGATTATACTCACCAAGGCCCAGAGAGCTGGCAGAAGCTGAAGTTTGCAGCAAGCACCGAGTATTGCCAAGGCGGTGTCTGGCATTTCTGTGAAACAAACACATAGATCAATATCACATTACACAGCAACCAGTGCGAGAACTGCGAGGAAGATGCTCTTCCAGTATGTAGACCTCGGATTCTAATGGACTTTGTTGTAGAGCACAAGTTGCATGTTAATAGGCTGTGACGGAAGCAGCCATTTCCTGCCTTATGTGCTTATAGCTGCATTATGATGCGGATATACTAAACGATTTCTGCTTTATTACCACAGAGCTAAGAAGACCTCATCTGAAACAAACAATGGATGCTTGCATCACAGTGTAAATATTTTGGGAGGTCTCTTTAACCATAACTGATCCAAATGGGAAAATAGATTTGTTTGTTTGATTAAACATTTAAATCTGTCTATTGTTCCTTTGCTGTATCCTGAAATACAGGTGCTCCTATTTTGAGATTTTTATGGACATGCAAGTGCATTTTCTGGTATGTATGTCTGGGGCTGTGTCACACCCTTGTGTATCCACCACATTGTGCAAAACAACCTCAATAAACCACGTTTTTGATTTGCTTGACATGGCATTGACATATGTGGGAGGCGGGGTGCATTCATTGAAAATCTAAGTTAATGTGCGTGCTTGCCCACTGGTTGGTTTTTTTCCTGCGATCAGTGTGGAGTTCTATGGCTGTCACTCCTGTGTTTACTACCTAATGTCCGTATATCTGCAGTGTGTAATCATGAGGCTCTGTCTCTGTCCAATACCATGTCCAATACCATGTGTTTTCAGTACGTTTTTTAATGCACCATAAACGCATCCATTGCTAGTCAACCCACTCAATATCATGTTATGTCTTAGAGCCTAAAGCCCCCCATAGACAGGCCAATTCCCGGCTATAGCTGCGGGCGACTGAGCCGAACACATAAAGGTTGGTCGCCCGCAACTACAAGGAAGCCCACCTTGAGGATCCGACCAAAAAAGCCGGCAGGTTGGATCGCACGAGGATCCGTCCCATTGCTTCTTTTCTTGGCTGATCTTCTGATCCTGCTTCAGGCAGTTAACTCAGAGGGTTAATTGGCTACAATCTGACAGGAATCGCGTGTGTTGGTGGAACACACAGGATTCCTGTCAGTTCTCTAGCCGACTTCTCACAGCGTGGTGACGTCACTGCTACGGAGTCTGCTACGAGACGGCTACGAGACGGCCAGATTCACTGTTGCCTTTGACTGCTAGTCTCAGAGACTGGGTGCTGGTTCTGCTGTACTCCTTGCTGGAGGAGAAGCGTTACCCGATGACTATGCCCTTGAATTCTCACTTGACTGACCATTGTCTTGGTTTTAAACACCAACAGTGAAGATCAGCTTCACCAATTACTGAATCACCCATATTGTGTTCATAGCAGCCAATACATAAAACAAGTTTTTTAATCCTAAATGCAGCAAGAATACAATTCTACATAACGCTACAGCATCATCGTGTGAAATTTAGTCTTTTTCAGAATTTGGTCCAGTGATATCCCCATCAGTAAGTGGCTGGGAAAAGGTGGCATTTTCCTTCCAGCACTTTGCAAATGACGTGAATCAATCTAAACTGACATGTAAGAGCTCAATCTTTGTATAAAGGATGATCATGTGGTACCAATCATTACAGGTAGTTAGTGTGTCTCATTGTAAACTGCATATTGATATGAGATATGTTGGCCAATAGTGCCAAGTACCTCTGGGTCATGATGCTTTAGTCTAGTATAGCAACTGCTAAGAGAAGGCTTAATACCATGGCAGAGGCACACAGCAGAATGAGTAGTTAGATAATTATCCAAAATATTAAGAATAGGCTTTGATATGAGTTTAAAGCCAAGAAAGACATGGGGGGCATCTAAGGGAACTTCATACTGTCAAGTGGTCATGGTAACATAGAAATAACAGATGTGCCCCTACGAAAATGTAAAAATATTTCATTTCAAATAAGTGCTGTAATATTCTAGTCTTGCTCTTGTTAGCAACAATAAATTATATGTTTTAGTAAAATATTAAATTTTAAATTATATACACACCAGACTATAAGATGCACCCCATAGTTTTGGAGAGAAAATTTGAAAATAAAAGTAAAGAGATGGAAGCACAGCTATTCACATATAAAGTGATTATTTTGCATTTTCAAACATATTAGACCGGACTGGACCTTGCCGTATTCACTCAAGATTATAGATGGTCAAATTTGTTTTTTAAATGTCAACCATTTTGACGATTTTGAGTTAATTGCAAAGCCCTTGAGAATGGTATCAACACCAAACTTGCTGGAGATATATAGAAGGGTTGGGGGAGTAATACAAAAAAAAGTATGGCTCTAACACAAATAGTTTTTGCACAAATTAAGTTCAAAGTCAAGTCAAAATTTTGAAAATTGGAATTTCGACTTTGTTTTTTAACTTCATTTATGCACAATCTACATGTGTTAGAGCAAAACTTTATTTACAATCACAAAGTTAGCAAGTCGAAAAATTCGACCATCTCTACTCAAGATTGCTTCAGCCAAGCCAAAAGGCCAGTGCCAGCAGGCAAAGCTTATTTTTTACTCCCTCTAGCCAAGCCAAAGAGCCAGTGCCAGAATGAAACAAATTAAAAAATCAAGTCTCCTCTGATGCAGAACTATTGCTCTATGGATGTTTTCAAATAATTGTTTTTACGTATTTGGACCATAAGACACACAGACAAAAAAAGTGCATTATATAGTCCAACAAATATGATAATTCTAAATTACATAGGAACCTTAACTCTCAGTGTATTCACAGGGTTAATACCTAACTTCCGATTTTACCAAGGAACTTGGCAAGTTGGGCTACTTTAGCCAGAAAGAGAACAGTGAAGCACGCCGCTTTGAGAACGTGGATCTGACTATCCCATTCATTAGAAGAAGTGGGCACATGGCCTTAGTAGTTGCTTTCAATGGGCAAGTGATAAGTAATTAAGTTAGGAGAATAGGTCACAAGGCAACCAAAGTTCCTTGATTGTAAGTATGAGGTGAAGGCAGATGTCACACAAGGGCTGTGGTAGCACATAGTATAATATTCAAATAATGATCTGACCTTTTTGTGTATGGGGCTGTATTCTGAACAGGAAAACTAGTTCAGAAAGAAATGGAAGCACCATTGCTTACCAGAGGAAAATATGGCAGATGCTGGAGGTTGACATTAACCTCTCCACCGGTGGACCAGCTGAAAGCCGTGGAAACAGGCAGTGTGGTAGGTATGTATATGGATGGGCTGCGTCAACATCCCTTCAAGATGTGCAATTAACGCAGGGGGTATCGACACAGCCCTCAATTCCGTGGAACCTTAGCCTAAGACAGTGGTTCCCAAACTGGGGGCGCGAAGGTATTCCAGGGGGGTGTGGGCTCTTATTCTTAACCTGTGTTTGAATAGGTAGGGGGGCTCCATAATGTTCCTAAATAGAAAGGCCCTGCAAGGAAAGTTTGGGAACCACTGGCCTAAAAGAACATAGTCTTGTGGAGTCTATTTAGCTTGTTGGCCTAGCTTAGCCTTACACAACATGGCTTTATTGTTTTAAATAGTATTTGTCATGTTTTGCCATTTATACATTATATAAATATTGTAACACTGGTATTACCATTCTAGGCTTCACAGTTCCTGAAAACAAGGGCTTTCATAAAACTGTACCCCGAGACATTCTTGTCTTTAAAGTCAGCTATGTAAATGTCACAATTATTATTTAAATGTCTAAAGTCTCAAGGCATCTATGCCAGGGAAATTGACTTTGGTAACGTTTCTGCTTTCCTTTTACATTTAAATGCTTCAATATGGCTCCCAATAGATCTTCAAACTCATTTGATGCAGAGGTTTCTGCAAAGTTCCTTGTGCATTCTGTATGAAAACTCTCTTCATTTCACATTCAAAACTTAGTTATTTATGAGCAAAAAACTGCTTTATTCAGAAATCTGCTGGCCTTGTAGTGTGTAAAGAGGCCAATTTGCTCGGCCCACTTTGTATCAACACTACGGTCAGACATTGATTACCATTTTTATGTATCCTACTCAAGGGATATGCTGTCTAGACAGATGAAAAGTGGTTTTGTATACTTCCATTGGTTTTTCTCTAAAATAAAATAAATGAACACTTCACTCACAGTCAAAGTGCATTTCATACGTTTATTAAAAAAAAAAAAAGTGTGGAAAGTGCCACCAAGACACAGGAATGTCACAATGATTGAAACACAGTCCACTGTGAATGAAGGAGGATGGAAGGTAAGCAATGGTGCCCAATGTTTAAGAAATTATCAGTTTTATATACTTTCTTTCATGTAGATCTAAATTATTATATGGTTTAATTTGCTACTGCTGAGCTGGTTTTATCCTAGTTATAGTGTTATGATTTTATTGCTTTAATACTTTCTAAACGACCAACTCATGATGCATATGCAACATCAGTATTCAGCTGCTTGCACCATAACTTTTCCTACTGTCCTACTTTCCTACCTAACTTTTCCTACTGTGGTCTACATTTTTTTTAGGTATGTGACTGAAGCCAAATCTAATATTGAGCTCCATTTTACAGATGGCATTGGATCTCACAGAGAAATGGTAGAGCCTTGTATGTAGTATGTACATGTAGGAATTAGAACTTTTTTCCAAATCCCACAATGTGGTGCACATTCTAGTGCAAAGCCCGCATTTGGTGTTTATGAATGGCCCCACCTATCAACAATACAGAATCGATGGAAAATCAAAATTTAGGAGCTAATAATTTGTTAATTCAAGGTAGGGGTTGACCCACAGCAAAATGTATTATTACTTTCTATACCAAAACATATGGACCAAGCACCCAAAAACGGAACAGTCACCCACGGGCTTCCAAAGTGTGACCAAGTACACCTAACACTGAGTGGAGACAGTGTTCAAGCAATAGTGTCCACACGCCCATTATCGACTTCAGGTTGCTGGTGAAAAAACAGAGCCGGCTAAAAATTGGTCTGAAAAAAACAGCAACCCAAAAAGTAAGTGATTATTACCACTTTGAGCTATCATTTATTGTTAACCGCTCCTCCTAACAAAAGGACCCCCCCCCCCTCGATTTTGTTCTGTTTTGTGTCTTGTTGCTCGTGTCATTGCCTATTTTTGAAAAAAAAAAAAAAACCCTCACAAGCTCGCTCTTAATAACTTGTTAGCAACAGATGAAGGAACAATGTTCAAGCGACAAGTATGGAACATAGAAAAAGAAAAAAAAGTTCAAATGCCTGAAACTTTATAAACCAGTCAGCAATGGAATATTGAATTCCTCTTCAGTCACCAATTTCTTTAAATATGAATTCTAGTAGTGACCGTTCAATCCTTAATATTACTTTTTACTTTATAGGTAAACTGTAGTACAATAAGTATGAGTATGTACTATAGGTAAACCACATACCTTACAAAAGGAACTCTTGTTTCCTATGGGAAATAATCAAGATTGACTATAAATATGAAAGGAATGGTTTCACTTGGACTCCAAGCTCCCATGAATTGAATTTCAGAACAGAGTCTGATCACCCCACTGCTCCCATACTTGGTACAAATGCACGGTGGATACCAGGGTAACCTACAACAGTTCATTACTAAACATAAGAATAATTGGCTAAGGTTTTCTGAAGATCCACCGGCAATTCTGTTCTTCAAGGGAAACTGTTTATAATACAAACAAATAGAGGCCGGTGGGAACTGGACAGCCTGTTCCGGAATCACTATTCTGATTTAAGTATTTAAGTGGTTCCACTGTTTTTTCCCCTATTTGCACTTGTTTAGTAAATTCAACCTGTAACCTTTTGTCCTTTTTAACCGGTGTCTGATGTAATCCAAAACAATACTGATCTCTGTGGGAATCTGAGTGACTCATGGAGCTGTTTAACATCAACTGAAGGTAGCTTAGGGAAAGTGAAGAAAAGTGGATCACTAAAGCCCCACACCCACAGATCGATTTTCTGTTCAATTGACTAACAAATTGTGTGCATTTGCGGTGGTTGATTGATCCCGCTCGAAGATAGAGTTTTTCTGTTTGATTCCTGTTCAATCTATCCTGTTTAAAGAAAGGTCCATTGAACAGGGAATGTACGTGCCCATTAATCCTAGCCGATCGCCATTTCTTTGGATGGGGATAAGGGTCCCCCATCCAAAGTACTGAACAGGAATCGATGTGCAAAGTGCTGCACATGAATTCGCCGTCCAATTGACAAACGCTTGAGCACAGTGCGGTGACGTTGCCACTCTGCAGTAGCTCACAGGTCGATTGAACGGGTATCAACCCCTGTGTGCCCAGCTTAAGACACAGCAAATTCACCATCTTACATTTCCAGTGAATGGAAGATGACATTTAATCAATTGATGGCCAACAGGAATAGGGATTGTTAGCTACATTAACACTAAACATTCAAGACAGGAGCAACATGTGCAGGTGCTATAGGTCCTTCTTTAACCAATAGTTAATGGTTCCAATAAAAAGAGAAATTTCCTCTCAATGCCCACCTCCTACCTGATGAATGCAGCAGTAAACTGGGGCTGGACATGTAGACACACATACTTTAGTGTTTTACAGAATGTGAGACGTGCAAGCAACGACGTGCTTGAATGTGAATGTACAAAAACTAAAAGTTGCAGCTGTATTTTATAGTTCACCTGTCAGGAGAACAGGCAGCTATCGCTGACCTTTCCTTCTAAAAATGCTAGTCAAAGACCTGGAATAATTATGTAATTTATATTGTTAAATGATAAATTTGGTACCATATGTTTTGGACCTTAAGATGTACTTTTTTTCCCCTAAAAGTGGAAAGTGGGGGAAATGGTCCGAATATGTGGTAAAAGAATATTTTTTTGGGGTCTCATGCACTCACATGGGTTGTCCAGTCAGCCTCTTAAATGGCTGGCCAGGACTAGGTAATGCCGCTCAGTGACCTAAAAGGCAGGCAAGGAGCCCATAATGGCAGGAGAGACACACATAGTCAGGGCGGTTACATACTTACATTATTGTTACATCGCGTATCTGCAGAGTTTGGCTGTCAGCCATAGAGGAGAGAGATGCATGCAGCCACACTGCCAAAACCACATTGCCAAAAATGTCAACCAAAAACATTTGTTGGTCTCAATGATAATGAGAGGGCTTGGCAGTTCCTTGTAAGAGTTTAATACTTGGTTACCTAACCCTACCTAAATGTTCATGTGACCTAGGCCCCATAGTAGACTTGTCAAGTGCCACACAATTAACTGAAGTAGATGTCCTATATATCCAGCAATAAACTGTCCATTAGAGGATACTGACTCAACACTCCTGCATTGGTTTTGATAACAGTCACCTACTGTCCTCAGGTCTCTATATACCTTAATAATCAAATTTTCTGAATGTTTGATACCTCGGCAGGCCATTATTTTGCCTTTTTAAGCTAGTTCATTGATCATTGATCTCCATCCCAAAACAAGCTTACTGGAAGAGCTTACATAGTTCATGGAGAAAATAAAAGAGGTAAAACTACTTAAACAGCTGACGTACTAGGTCAAGAATATGCATCCCTAATATGTGGCTGCTGTAGCTGAGGAACAATTTTAAGAATGCTAACTACATGTTAGGGGTCTGTTGTGGCAACACGAAAGAAGTCTCATGAAAAATATGTATATGCATGTATTCAAATTCTGCCAAGTGTGGGAGGAAGTATAATGCAAAAAAGGATATGAAATGATGTGCTGCCAAAACATTTAATAAATCTGCTTTTTAGCAGAAAGCTTGAAAGAAGAAGAAAATTGAATTAATTAATTACCGTCCAATGCACTGGTGAGGATGTGGATAGCTGTAAGCAAGCTTTTATTACGGGGCTCCATCAGCTGCTGGTTTGGCATATCATACCCAATGAGGTTGAGAATCTTCTGGACTCGATGTCTCTCAGATGACCCTAACTCATCTAAGAAGGTCAGGCCAGGCCTGTTGCCTACACAGATCTCCTCTACCTACAGGAAAAACAATTACATATTGATTTTTCAAATAACACAAAATGCTCAAACTACTATAATATAAGATATGGTATTAGCACATTACTTAAACTATAAGGTGATTAACGCACAAAAAAAGTTTTATTTTCTATATTTAGCCTTAAATGAGATGTTCTCTGAAAACACAAGCTGAACTGGGCTGCTGTCCCGGCGATATGAGCCACCCCTGGCCACCAGATCTACTTTATACAATGACTTTTCGATATGCTCCACCAAGGGGAGGAGTTCACTCCTCTATATATGCTGCAATACATAGCAGGGGACCTGTTGAGGTGAGTTCCCCCCTCCCAGTGTCACTGACAGTTCATTCTGCTATGGACAGGGGTCATGTCAAGATCAGCCACCCCCCTTTACAGTGTCACATTCTGCTATGACACAGATGGCGGGGTTACCCCACAGGTACCTCTTTACTGATGACTCTGCCCCCTATATCACTGCGCCTGCACATGCGCAGTACCAGCTCGACAGGGAGGCACATCTCAATAGAACACCAGAACTTAACTGGAACTAAACCTTTTAGTGTTTATATCTCGATTGCAATTCTCTACTTGCCCAAATAATGTTTTACTTACACAGCTTCATCCCATCTTGCAGGAAAGGAATGTAAAATGTGTTGCTAAATTGCTATCTGCAAATTCTAAATATGATTTTTCCTCTATAGTCTAAGATTCTGACTAAAGGTGGGTTTACACGTCAAGATTTTTTCGTCCGACAGATGGACGATGAACGATTTTTTGGTTCGTTGTACAAAAATCTGAAACGGCCATTTGCTCCGATGGATTTTTTTTGTTCGATATCGGACAAAAAATCGTCCACAAGGTGATCGGACATGTTGGTAAACTTTCATCTGTCGTTTATTTTTTGTGTAAAAAACGAACGTCCTTATTTCACTCGATATTTTTTTCCTATCACTTCCTAAAAAAGATTTTTCATTCGTGTTTCCAACGATTATTTTCATTCGATATTTGCGTCGGTTGTACAAAAATCAAAAAAAAATCTAATTACCTTCGATAAATGGACGAACGAAATCCGATAAAAAAAATCTAAAAAAAAATCGAATCTGAAGTTGAACGAAACAAAAATCTTGACGTGTAAACCCACCTTAAAGCTTACCATCCAGATTTTAATCCCCCTGTACTATTTCTATTTAATCTACCAATACCATGAAGTGTTCTTCCTAATTGGATACAGATTGATTAGATAGCAAGGTCCTTTAATTACATTACTTTGTATGAGGGGACCTTAAATGTTCCTCCAATGATCTCAAATCTATTTGCTTGACCTTGTTGTGGCATATCAATGAAATAAGAGAAACTAAGCTCATTCCACAAACATGATCAGGTGAAAGTTAACAGAGATATGGAAACAAAATGCTTATGTAATTGGATTTATGAGGGGAACTTGGCTATGGGTTTTGTTTGATAAGCATTTTATTAGTTCAGGTACACTTGTGAACATCAAAGATTCAATCTGTTATAGGGAACATCTAAGTATGTTTATTGGATTTGGACTTTTTTACTGCCCTTAATGCCATCTTACGTGTCTTTATGCTGTTCTATTGCATTAAACATTTTGGTACACAGTACCATACCCCTTTTTAATAATATATTTTTGTTTTAAATTAACAATTTTACAATAAAAACTGGTAAGAATAGAAAAGAATAAGCAAATAAGCAAAAACATATGAGACAAACCGGTCACAAGAAAAATTATATTACACATGGAATATCTTATATAGGTTTCAAATGGTAAAGTACCAAAGCTTATATAAATGGTGTCAAAATAAAATGGAAGTAGTAATAGTTCATAAATAATAAATGTATAAAAATTTAACTACTACTTGGTAACTAAATAACAGTACCATACCTTATTAATCACTTCTGTGTACTTGATCTTTCTGTAGGGCTAATAAGGATTGTATGTCAATATATTTCACAAAAATTAAATACAACGGATAAACAATGCAAATTGTGCCCATGGAGTACCCTGAGAAATGTATTTGGTCTTGAACTCCCTCTGAACATTTGTCAGTGTACACCCGGTATATAAGGCTAACCATGTACTCGTATGTAGTTTTTGTGAGATTTACTGTTGCCTCTAGTGCCTAACACAGGGGTGCATTGTCACCTTTTTGAAAAGATGCTTGTTTCTGCAATGAGTGGACATAATGCCTAGTGTCCAAGCATTGCTTTGGGAATGATGCAGTGGTGTAATAATGACACTGTGCGCGCATTATTATGTAGTCAACCGGCAGTCTCTAGGAATGATCTTTTTTAATTTTCTGCACTTAAAAAAAAAAAGCTAACAACCTCCCTGTCATACTTACATACACACATTATGGCCATCATTAGCTATTTGTTCAGTTATCAAGCTACGATCAATCATGCATCTATCGCATGAGAATCGAGTCGTGTATGCTACTAGACTTGCATACCCAACACATGCATACCCATAAGCTAGTAGTCTAAAGACGAGCCGGAGCCAACAGATGGTGACGAAGTGCAACGCACCCTATGTGCTGCCCATTAGTTTGGACATGGGCACTGGTACCCATTCAAACTAATGGCATTGGCTACAGATTTACGGACATGTCGGTTCTCTGGCCGACCCAGCTTTGGGGTGACAAGAATCTGTCGCCCCATGTGAGCACCCACGATCAGTGGGCGATTTTGCCGCTGAAAAATCGCCCGCGGCTTGGTACGTGTATAGGGGCCTTAAGGCCATATTCTGAGGAATATATCAGTTCAGAGATAAGGGGTACAGAGGCTACAGATAATAATAAGAACCAGTGTGTTATTTAGCTTATCTTGGTAGCAATTCTACCATATTTACTTTATTTGAAACCTACATCCTATACAGAAATTCATGGACTGCTTTCTAAACTTACATTTATTTTAGTAAAAAAAATTTACAATCCCTTATACATAGTTGTTGTACATCAAAAGGCACATATGATTCCTATGTACTAATAATTTAGACCAGAATGAGAGAATATAAGTGATATTTATTCTGCACAAGAAGACATAATATAAAACAAAACCTTAATTATACCCTTTCACTAAATGAAACATGTTCTACCACCACAGATAGTCCCCCCTGACCCTGCTGAATGCTAATATTTCCTTAAATACATATCCTAAATTTGAAAAGTGTTTGGTTGTGTTTTAAACAGCAAATATGTTTTAAAATGTAGCATTCAATTAGCAATGTGCATTAATGTCGTAACAGAAATTGAGATGAAAATGCATAGAGATGGTTAGAGTTTATAATCATTATATTTTAAGGCAGTTTATATAGTGTATATATCCGCGTTATGGATTTGCAGTTTCGAAATCCTAAGACCCACCAGAAACATAATATCTGCATGTTTCGGTTATATCAGAAAACACAATGGTCTCCATTTAAACTTATTCTTGAGAGTGTGCCTGTATATTTTTAGCTAGGACATTATGTGGCATGTTCTGCTTGGGTAAGGACAGATATTAATAGCTCCTTGTACTTTATTAATACACTGCTGAATATATGGATGGTACAAATAGTAAATCCACGTTGTTTATTGTCTTAAGTCGAACTGAGTGGAAAATAGACTAATAATAAGAATAGTTCTGGATCTTCTCCTGAATTATATTTGCACAAAATAAATAAATTAAAGCGATGAAATGTTGCTTACTGTCACAGGAACCTACAGATAAAGTTTTGTGCAGAAAATTGAGTCCTGAGGGAATTGCATGGACACTGCGGCATTAAGTAAAGCCAACCCTGCAGCATTCCTTCATTTACAATCAGCAAGTCAAATTTTTACATTTCCCAGGGGAATGGAGAATTCAAGACTTAAAAGCAGCCTGTAAGGACAAGAATATCTTTTTTTTTGGTAGGTGCAGCCTCTGAAGTCTGTAAATGATGCTCCTTTTTACTTTGAGTTACTTGCTGATATGCATGTGCTGGTTTTGGGTCATTGACTTGCTAAGTAATGAAACAAGAATGATAAGCTGGAAATCTGCATCTTCAAAAAACTATTAAACAATAGCAGCTCCTTTATCACCACCTCCACCCTAAACTACCACCACCGCCAACACCCAGCAACACTAAATAAAAAACATATTAAAAACAAATAGCAGCTCCTTAATGAAAAAGGATAACTGTACTTATATGCAAAAAGCTACAATTATCTGCATTCCCCTTAATATGTATAGAAAATCTTAACTGGACCCCACTTAGAATGATGGCATACACAGAACTTGTCAATGCATCTGAATGACTCTTTAATTCCAAGATAGACCTACAGTGATCAACTCTCCTGAAGTTAGGAAGTACACAGGAGGGAGAGTTCCAGGAAGCCAGAGTCAGGAATTTTAGTAACTAGACATTTAAGCCCAGAATCTGGTGTATTTTTTTTAATTTTGGGGGTGTTGTTTATTTTTTTTTATGGTACACAGAACTAACTGCCACTAACTAACGACCCGATCCCTAAAGGATGCGGGAGCACGCACGGCATTGGATTCTTTTAGAATCTGTAATTTGACAGTCATTCCTTGTAACCTACTTCAATTGACCAAAGTGATTAAAATTCAACAAAAGTAACCGTACCATTAACGGACATGTTGGTAACTTTTGATCATATCCGAAGGGCCTTCTTGGTATTTCAAATTGTATCTGATGATACTATGGTGCACACAAGGCTTAGGAATGAGATCGAACAGTTTTGAATCCATCAAACATGGTAGTACGATTGCTCGATGTTAGGCAGATGAACTTTCAATCGCACAAGCCGATAGTATCCAAGAGCGGTCAAGTACAAGTTGATGTGTGTATGGCAATACATGAATACTGTAGGGACATTAGATTGTGAGCTTCTTTGGGAGACAGTAATATAAATATGTGCTATGTAAAGTGTTTTAAAAGTACAGCTATACAAATATCTGGCAAGGTTTAGGAAGCTGACATCATTATTCTGTTCAAGAAGTCCATGCTTCTTAATCACACAAAGTGGACTTTGGTTATAGATGAAAAACACATTTGTTGTTTGCCTTTAATAAAGAGTCCTCCAATCTTACCACGTCCTGTAGATGAGTGATTGTTTGCCCACCATCTAATATTTCAAAAAGCAGATAATAAAGCTGTGCACGTTGGGCTTCAGGAAGGTCTCGCAGTACAGAAAAGGACGTTGTTAGCTCCAGTATCTCTAAAAAGCAAAACAAAGAATCAAAGTGACTTTATGTTGTAATGATACAACAGCTTATGAAATAAGAATAGTATTAATATCTCACACTATGGAACAGGCTTTTAGAAGATGAAAACCATTTAATGGATTTGTTCCTGCCGTACGGTTCAGTGAATTTCATGTTAGTCAAACAATCTGCTTGTGCTGGTTGCCTCCTGCTGAGTCTGGTGCTTTGAAACGTTGTGTGCATTACGGCAGCAAACATTAGAACAGTAGCAATGGAAAACAGCTCTGTGACACATTGCCATCTCCTGCCAATGCCTTCTTCATTATTTATAACAAATTTCAAAGCTGTGCGACATACATACTCAAAAGTCAGCAATGTTTGTATTGGGAACAGGTTATAGAATTAAATCTATCTAGGAGGTTCACACAGTGTTTTATTTTCATCCTACTCCACAAATGCCTGCACTGACCCTATTCAATCCAGCAGTCTATTCACAGCCATTGATCGTCCACAATGCATCCAAATAGGGTGATCAGTCCAAGCCATATTCTTCATAAGGCAGTGGTTCCCAAACTGGGGGGCGCGAAGGTATTCCAGGGTTTAAATAGGGAGGGGGGGGGCTCCATAATGTTCCTAAATAAAAAAGGGGGGCCCTGCAAGGAAAGTTTGGGGACCACTGTCATAAGGATTCAACTGTAAGATATGACCACCCGCTATCCACTGTACAACAACAAATCTGGCCCAGGTCGTGTCAAAGAACCAATAACATGCCCAATATACATTTCTCTATGGGACTACAGTTTAAAGGAAACTTCTTTGTCCTTCTGATGGCTTGCTTCTAGTCCTCACATGTTTGCAAAGGGAATTAAAAGAAATTTAATGAAGAAATGAAAGTTTTTAGGACAAGTTTCTGGTACATTTGATTTTTGTTTGAAACTTTAAACTTTTCAATTACAGCTTCACAAGAGAGATCAATTTTAACTGTCTCAATTTATGGTTCTGCAACTAGGTCTCTTCCTTGTAAAGGCTACGGAGACTTCTGCTCACAGAATTTAGTTTTTCCTTCTCCATCACTTCTATGGCTCTATAAAACATATCATCTTTTTTAAACTTTTTTCCTCGTCTACTCTACGATCCCTTACTCGAGGACTGACAGAAGGGTCCGAAAACTTAAAGGAAAAACTGCTTACATTTCCGTTAAGGATAAGGTTTCCTAACCCTCTCGCCAGCATGCGGACATTCTCTACATACTATATATTTAACCAGTGGTATTTTCTTCCGATGCTTTATGAGTCAAACATGAAAATCGAATGCAGCGCACAGACATTTAATGATCTTAAATGTGAGGGCAGACGAAAAAATTCTGGTCTGGATCAGGACATCAGCAACACATTAGCAGTCCTCCCATCTCCAGAGACAAAGATAAAATTGTTAATACATTTTCATTAGGAGTGGTGACAACATTTTCACTAGCTGGCTTTGTGAGTTTATTGCAGAGCTCCTGTACATGATATCATCAGTAATATTGCTCTCTAGCACATGTAGCTTTTGCATAAAAAAATTAATGAAATGTGCTCACAACTCTTCTCTACAACAAATCGGGGGCTTTGAATATGTTAAATATAACTGACATTAGAATCTTCAGAAAGGTTTTTGTTAATGGTAGAGGATATTTGGATGCGTATCCAATGAGCGCAAGCTACCCCCCTTTTACTCCTTTAGGACCACATCAGCCCCACTACACAGTACATCCGATAACACGGCCCCTTTAAATAAATGGGCTGATGTATAACTAATGCGCCGGGGCACATTGGTCATACGTCATTATGACGCATGCATTGATTACCAATGGATGCATCACCCGTCAAGCCTCAATTGCGTGGATGTAGACGCACACCTCTGTGTCAACATTAATGTGACAGAGGCTTGGACCAAAGGATGGGGGGTTTTGACGTTCTGTGGAGACAGCCCTGTCATAGCCCCATTGCGGTCAATGGGTGGCTTCTACGTTAAAACACTGCATTCAATTCCGGGTGTTTGATGCATAGTAGAGTCAAAACCTTACTGGGCAATAGAATATATATGATCTTAATGCTATACATGAATGCAAAGAGGGATGTTATGTAAAACAGATTTTTATACCCTTATTCTATACAGAGAACTGCTCTCCAGAACCAATCTAGGTGGAACTGCATCCAACTCCAAGATGCTACATCACAAAAAATAAAACAAGAAACTAAATCTGTAGATCATCACTTTTTTGCTCCTGTTTAGGTGTCTCAACACCAATCTTTGCTTAATGTATAGTAGAAGCACCAGTTAGACCCAGAAACAAAGTCAAACTTGTGGAGTTGTAACTTCATTTTTCAACAGTAAAACAGAATTGAATTGCAAATAGAGCCACAAAAAATATTGAAGAAATAGGAGGTTATTGACTTTATGCAGCACTGCACACAATCGCCAGCTTCAATAGCTCCCCATGTTATCCAGTGTAGCAGCTGATGAGCACTGTACGTCAGCGATTTGTAGCTTAGCAATGTTGTAATTATTACGAAGTTAAATCAGATGGGCAATTGTGTTGTCTGTGTTAGAGCAAAATTGAAATGCCATCTACTGACCTCTATGGAATCCTTGTTTATACTCAGTGATCACACAAATGAAGAACATCTATCTGGCCCCACAATCAAGGGGGTGATATTACTAGTGGAAGGTGATTTGTAGCCAGTTGTCACCAATACCCATGTGACATGACAGTAAACACAACAATGTGTACATACACCTTAGCTTCACCCATCATACAAAACACACGTTACCTTACACAGAAAGGTTAGCTCCAGATGAGATTCGTGTTTCTTTCTCTAACTACCTCAGTGCTTTAGGGATATCACTGCACTGGGAAATTTACAACCCTTAATTATTGCTTTGTCTATTCCCAATTAGTACTTCTACAATGAATGTATTGGTGTCTTATGGATGTTACATTGGGATTAAGGGATACCTCAATTATCATTTAAAGGACAAATTCATACAACTGTGAAATCGACTTTATAAAATCCTTGTAACGGTATTTGGAAAATCGATGCATACAATAAACTATTCCTCTGCAAACCTGGCATAGTAATGAGGATAGCAAAGGTTTCTGGAACATATTTTTGAGCTATATGTCCTCTGGGCCATGCTTTTATCGGAACAGACATTATATGAATATAAAATGTACATTCACATGCTGGTAAGATGGGCCGGGCATGCCTGCCTCTATTACAGCTGGCAGCATAATCAATAGGTAATATTAAGTGTAAGCTGAGATACCAAGACGCAGCAGAGGGGAATGAGAGACAACAGACAACAATATTATACCACCAAATGGGCGACTAATGGGTTTCAACAAGATTCCAGGTCCCCCAATTCTGTCTATTGTTCATTTACTCAACACTTTCATCACTTCCCACCAACTCACACTTAT
>CM070036.1:115418372-115433508 GCA_036250615.1 Ptychadena robeensis
CAAAAAAAACATAACTTGACATTGGTCAGTGTTCAATATACTTTAAAACTAAACTGTACTTACACATACACAATATGGTTATACAGTTTTCCACCAAATGAATCTTAAATGGAAATTGGACCTTCTAAGTAGGATGTCCAGATACAGAGCTATTGTCAATGTGGCAATTTTATACAATACTGATGTAACCTCCTGTTGTCTAGAAACAGTTAAGAAGGTAGACAGTAGAAAGGGCCTCTGATAAGAGAAAGCTCACCAGTGGCCACAAGAAGTTCCTTCTATGTCTGTGGTCCTGACATTTTTTGATGAACTTTAAGAAAAGCAGATAACTTTTTTGTGAAAGTCCAGTTATCATTTAAGGCCTACCTAGTCCTTTGGGGATTCATATTTCTTGCTGGTTTAGAATAGGCCAAGCAGATAAGCACAACAAGCACAGATACTTTTCACCATCAATAATGCAAGTTATTTTATAAAACAAATTTTAAAATATTATAACCTCACCTCTCTTTATAGCAGACAGAGACACACCGCTTACAACAGTTTTTGTATCCGAAGAGGCATTAATACATCCATCGACCACGTCCCAGTCACATAATGACACACCACTACCCAGTAGTTGTTCTGTCTGGAGATGTTTTTCATTGCTTTTTACTTCATTTCTCTCAAAGCCTCCTTGTTTTTCAGACAATAAACAGAATTCTGTTGGGAGAAGAGAACAATGTGATACTGGGAATTTTATAACAATTCACAACATTAATAAATGAATGTATTGTAACTCAAACAGATCATCAGTATCACATCAGTATTATGTTCAGTAAAGCTGTGGTGCGTTTTTTGGCCACCAAGGAACATGCTAACATAAGCACTACCATGTCCCTTAGTGGCTAATCCTCATGTTACACTTTTGCACTTGTGTCTCCCACACACCTGTATGGGAGATGCTTGCACTGCATACATAAAAATGCAAGGTGCTTCCAGGAACGTGAGCTGTTGCACAAAACCGTAATTGTAAACACAGGGCTAGTGTAAAAGATATTCAGTGGCTTGCAAAAGTTGAACTTTTCCACATTTTGTCACATTACAGCCACAAACATGAACAAATTTTATTGGAATTCTCTGAACACACCATCCCCACTGTCAAATATGGTGGTGGCAGCATCATGCTCTGGGGGTGCATCTCTTCAGCAGGGACAGGGAAGCTGGTCAGAGTTGATGGGAAGATGGATGGAGCCAAATACAGGGCAATCTTGGGAGAAAACCTCTTGGAGTCCACAAAAGACTTGAGACTGGGGCAGAGGTTCACCTTCCAGCAGGACAACGACCCTAAACAAAGCCAGGGCAACAATGGAATGGTTTATAACAAAACATATCCATGTGTTAGAATGCCCAGGCAAAGTCCAGATCTAAATCCAATCGAGAATCTGTGGCAAGATCTGAAAACTGCTGTTCACAAACACTGCCCATCTAATCTGACTGAGCTGGAGTTGTTTTGCAAAGAGGAATGGGAAAGGATTTCAGTCTCTAGATGTGCAAATTCATTCATGTTTGTGGCTGTATTGTGACAAAATGTGGAAAAGTTCAAATACTTTTGCAAGCCACTGTACAGGTTTCCATAGGCTTGAGCCAATGCTAGCCGCACTGCATTGTAGTGCTGAACCGGGCTGCAGCTGCAGGATGTCTAGTGCAAATAGCATAGCTTTACCCTCTGTTCTCCCTGATAAATTACAGTAAGATTGCTGCAATGCCACAATCATAGGGACAGAGAAACTTATGTGGAAGAAGTACTGTAAAATAAGAAGTGCGAGACCCTGAAAAAAAAAACTTTGATCATACACCTCATCAACTCGACCACAGATTTTGGAAGTACTTACCACCACCTTCTATCACCCAGAATCACTAGGAAATGAGTGGTGACCTTATCAAAGCCCTCCACACAAAGATGAAATGTAGACAATGGTTCAATTGGGATCCCTTCAGCTACTCGTGCAACTACAACGATTTTCTCTCAGACTCTATTACCAGCCAGGAACGCAAGGAAAATCCCCTTCTTCCTCTATTCTGCTTTCCCTTCGCAAATCTTAGACTCTCTCACTCTGCTTCTCCTCTTGTTTTCCTTTCGCTTTTCTTCAAATGAGGATATTCCCCAGATTGTTTTCCTTTTTTGATGTATACAATTATTAGGCTTCCAGCTTACTGGCGAACTTACACACATTGTTACCTCTCATTGCAGATGTTTTATTTTGTTGTGATTTGTTTTCTTTCAATTGGATGTTCTCCATTGTTAGAATCCTTATGACTACTTGCAGGATTTTAGAAAGGATGACATAGGGATTACTAAATGCCCTGATCTATTGCCTAAAGGATGCCAGGAGATCTAATGGATTTTTTTTTGTTTGCACTTTTGTAATGTTGAACTTCCGACAGGGCATTTACGTTGTCCTCCACTTTTTGTAAATGTAAACACAAGCAACATAAATACAAACCACACCACATTTTATGGTATCGTTTGACAGTGCACATGATGTGAAAGAGCCCCAACCTTTGCTGTAGAAAAGATATATAATAGAACAAGGGCAAGTTTGGGAGTGAGGGAAAAGGTGCCCATGCACCAGACCTAACACTTCCCAGTTGTGGAGTCTAGGCAATCCACTGGACTTTTAAGGCACCAGTAATTGATTGTGTAAGTAGATAAATAAAAAAAATTATTTGTTGTTTTAGTAATGTTTCAAGAACATATACAAATCATCATCACTTAGGGCAGTTATTGGTTGTAGAAAAAGATGAGCATTACATATAGGCAATTAGCAGTCTTTAGTAACGGCAGCTTTCACAATCTCTCCGTTAATGCCCACTTTAAGGCTTACAGTGTATTTATAAAATAAATAAGTACACCTGTCTTTGATTTCCCTTTGTACAGATTTTCATCCGAAAGAACATTTGATTCCATTGATATTATCTAACTATAATCCAAGAATGAGTGCAGCACCAAAACTGCTACCTCCATAATTCATATCTAAGAATATATGATTCCTACCATTTAAGCAAAAAACAGCCACATAAAAACATATTATGAATGCTTAGAAGATGTTTATAAGAACGGTTCTTGTGCTGATAATATATATTCATTCTAAGAGAAAACCATTCATTATCCTCACACCCTGTCAGACTTCACGCTGTTCTCACCACAGGCTGAGGTAGCAATGGCATCACATACTGTGACAGCTGCATAGAGGAGATGGTGTACAGACCAATATATATATATACACAACAAGACTCCTCCCACCTTTCTATATTGTGAACGCATCAAATAAAACATGTATTTATGTCAAAAAAATTTTTTACCACTTCATACATCATCATTTCTGTAGAAATGCCATTGAATTATTGCCTGTAGTAATGTCTTAATCTCAATGGCTGGAGTCAATATTTATTTTTTTATTCAACCACCAAAAATGCAGCAAGCTATATGCACAGCCAAGATATGGCAGCTCCATTTTAAAGATTCTTTTGTGGTCTGCAATCCTGTTCTACAAATGGGCTAAGGGGAGTGTTTTCTTATAAATGCACCTACCTAAAAACCATTATGGTCAATCAGATGTCTGATCAGAGCTTTGTGTCTTATTAAATAAGATGCTGGAATTAAAGTGTGAATAAAATACAATGTGTATCTTCTTCATTGCTTAACGAAGCATGTGAATGGGCTGTTGGATATGTCTTTATTGACCAGAATGGGAAAAGGTCAATGAAGTCATAAATCCATCCTTCATACACATGTAAGATAAGCACAGGTTTCAATGCACACAGTATGGTTCTGAAAAGCTTTTTAGCATGGATCACCTGCTTTCAGAACACGCACTAATCTCTGAGACTTCGCTAATGGATGCAGTGAAGTGCCCATTGCCTGCCCTGATGAAAACTAAATAAACAAAATAACACCAAATGCTTATATCTTAGAATTAGAAAAAGTAATGTGTGGGAGCATTCCAAGCAATACAAAGCACTGTTACAAATCTGTAGTTGAATCTCTATTGTTGCAAGTGATACTTATGCTAGCCATACACTCTAAGAGAAAAATTAGGATCCATTAAAACAGACCAATGTATCCCGATGGCGGTATCGGTTTGGATCGTAATATTCGGCAAAAAAGCTTCCACATTGAAAATACAATTTAGGATCGTATTTTTTATTTTTTTTACAAGGATGTCATCGAAATTCATCGCCGTTTATATCGGCCATTCTGATGTATTTTTTTTTTTTAAAGGGGAAGCCTCGGCAGTAATTGGTCGGTAAACACTATGAAAACAGTATGAAGTTTCCCGATGTTGCCAGACCAATTAAAATTTTTGAACATGTCCAATAAATTACGATCGTAAAAAATTGGCAATTACGATCGTAATATATCGGTTGTACCATGTGGACATGTGCGGATTTCAGGACGATAAAATGCATTCATTGGTTGTTTTTTTTTTTTTTTATAAAACATTTTATTAGATTTTCAAATTTTTCCAAACAAAGTCAGCAGTACAGCCATGAAAAACAGTACAAATAGTAATGCAGCAGACGTGGCGTCCGCTAAAATAGCAGAAAAACAATGCTGTAGTACTAACAAAAACAGACAAAATCGACAATATAGCAGAGGGGGTGACTCGACACCCTGCATTCTCCGGACCTAAAATGGCATCATGGGAAAAAATCCAGCAGAAATAGATAGTCCGAGCAACAGCTTACAGACAATAATACAATGTCGATATCAACACATAAACAACAAAAGGACCAAAAAATCCAAGAAACAAATACACACTTTAACAAAAACAACAATGCTGTTCCCCCCTACTTCCACCACACAGTTCGCCATAAGCCGGCACATAGGGTAGTCCCAGCTGGGCATAGGCTCCGAAACTAGCTAAAGGATTAAGAGCCTATCCTGGAGCGGCGACAGCAAAGCGCACTAACAAGGAACCCCCGCACTAAGGAGACGAGGCGACACTGTCCCCCACTTCCCTCCCCACCAGCTTCAAAACCCCCAGGGTATTGCGCAAATCGTTGGTGGCATTGGAATACGGTGGCGCTACATCAGTTGTTCATTTCTTCGGGGGAGAGCGTCTTACCAATGTATTTTGCGCCATCTCCTAAAGAATCAGTCACGACCCATCTGTGGCTTGTGCTCTGCAATAAACGCTCCATACGAACAGGTCCGCTGAGCGAGGCGTTGGAGCAGCGGTATAGACGGCGGGGTGGGATCAACACATCTGCATGACAAAACGCCTGCAGCGAGGAGCCATAGTTGCCCGCCCACTGGTAAAGCGAGAAGGGACATCCGTCTGGACAGAGTTATCCCAAGAAGCCAAACAATAGTAGACAGTGGATCTAAGCAAACTCTCCTCCCGGGAAAATAGCATGAATATATTGAAGAACCTCCCCCCAACACGTTGATAGCCGGCAGGACCAGAGACATTGGTGGTGAGGGGCCTTTTCACAATCCACCTTTAGGGCATGTCCCAGGTGATGAAGGTGTGGCAGAGACCAGTGGGCAAATAAGGGTAAAACCCCAAGTGCGGGGGGGGGGGTATGTTATGTCTCCTCTTTCTGCAATGGATTTCGTGCCTTGTGTTCTCCTCCCCCCCCCCGGTAGGGCGGGAGCACGACAGACTTTTCTCATCCCGCCACGCCAAACTCATTTTCTTCCGAGCTATAAAGCTTAGAAGGATCCTCCTTCATTCCAGAGACCCCGTCCCCTTCTCCCCTTCCCCCCCCTTTTTTTTTATATCTTTGTTTTAGGGCTTTCCATGGGGCCTGGGAGTCCTGGTCGTGTGGTGGGTTGTGCGAGTCCTGTAAGATTCCATTCCCCTTCGGGCGACTGTACATGAGTGACCGACACGCCATATGTCTCACCCAGTTCGTAGGTGCGTCCATCGTACGGCCAGAAGGCTGCAAGAGCCGGGAGGCAAGGCTGTGGTATGAGAGCAGGGCTGGCGGAAGGGGGTCTAGACGAAGTACTACAGGGATTGCACTTCTGTGGGAGGGGAGCATGGAGTTTTTTCCTCCGGTGTTCTGTGAAAGGTAGTGGTAGAGTCGGGAGAGAGTGATGTCGGCGGTTTGGCTGTTGTAAAAAGGAGTCAAAGGAGGGGGGCTTGAAAGCCCAAGTCCGGCGACAAGCGCAGAGAACAGCCAAGCCTAACAACCTGGTTGTGGTAGAAGACATGCGAGGGGGGCAATGCAAATCTCTCCGCCAGCTGGGAAAAGGATAACGGTGTGAATTTAGATTTAGAAACAGTTGAGCTATCATAGTGAGTCCATGAGCCGCCCACAGTCGTACGCCCCAGAATCACAACAGTGCGGCATGGCTGGGTTACCAACAATTGGCAGTCTCTTGGAAGCTCTGAACGGCAGGTTCAGTAGGTTCGTCTCGCCTCCTCCACGCCAAACCCAGTGTCCCTAAACAACACAGAACTTTTCAGGGGAGGGGGAAGGTCGTGGCAGGGGGCAATGTAGTAGAGCTCCCAGTGCCCACGGGGCAGCGATGGCTTGTTCCATAGCCGTGTTGGAGAAACAGGACGTGCCTTTCAGCCAGTCAACAGCATGGCGCAGCAAACTAGCCACATTGTAAAGACGTATGTCGGCAGACCCAACCCCCCCTCCAGCTTAGAAAGAGTCAATTTTTTGTATGCCACCCTGGCTTTCCTCTTGTTCCACAAAAATCTTGCAAAGGCACTCTGGAGCCTCCTGACATCTACATGCTTTAACAGCAGGGCAACGTCTGCATCGGTGTATAAAAGTCTGGGAAAAAAAGGACATCTTCAGCAGATGTGCCCTGCCACAGCGATAGGGGAAGGGAGGCCCATACATCCAACCGCTTACAAATACTGGCTACAAGGGGATCATAATTGAGATGGAGTAGAGCGAGGAGGGAGTCCTCCCACTCGTATGCCCAGATATGTATTGATTGGTGGCAATAGAAAAGAAGGGGGGGAGAGAGTTGTAGCCCACGACCCAAAAGGACCCGTGATAGGGGCAATATGACACTTTTGGTAATAATTGATTTGGAGGCCCGAAAACGAGCCAAAAGTAGCTAGGGAATCCAAAATAATAGGAATGTATCTAGAAGGGGCAGATCTTGTGAACACCAAGAATATCATCCGCAAAAAATGCGGGTGCGCAGGGGGGTATCTTCAATTTAGGGATACCATGTACTGAGCCGTCGTACAGTAGATGTGGAGAGGGGTTCCAACGCCAGATTAAAAAGGAGAGGGGAAAGTGGGCGAACCCTGGCGTGTGCCCTCTTGCAGAGGGAAAGCATCGGAGACCTTGCCTCCAGTCCCAATCCTAGCTCTAAAAGCAGAGTACATTTGTCGCAGGAAATGGAGAAACGTGGGTCCCGGGCCCGCAAAGCCCATATGCTGGAGCACCAAGAACAACCAATGCAGTTGATGTTGTCAAAGGCCTTGGCCGCATCAGTGACAACAGGACAACTCCTCGTCACTGTGTATTTTGGCATATGCCATGGCAAGTAGGAGCTTTTGGAATATTGGCCACTGTACGATCTCCACGTACAAATCCCGTCTGAGTGGGATCAGATCAAAGCAGGAGAATGTAGCCAATCGGTTAGCAACTATTTGGAAGAGGCGTTTTCGCAGCCACATTTATTAATGAAATGGGCCTATATGACCCAGGGTCCAGTGGGTCTTTATCTTTTTTTTAGGAATCAGTTTAATGCAGGCTTGTGTGCGCAGGTCGGAAAGTATGGGCCCCCTCCCATAACGAACCATATAAATGCAGTGTAGCGAATCCCCTATTTGGCGGGAGCAGCAACTTTAAAAAAACTCGAGAAGGCAATCCATCAGTGGAAAACGAGGCGCCTTGTTAGTGTTGAGGAGCGACTTAACCGTCCGTAGTGAGATGCACAATCATCTAGCTGTATAGGGGCGTTCAACATAATCCTAGGGAATTGGTATGTAAATACGAGGCAAGTGAGAGAGGCTTAGGAAGTCAGCCCCCCAGGTTAGGTGGAGCGGTGAGCCTTCCCTAATACAGGTCCTGGAAATAGGTTTTGTTTTTTTCTCAAAAAAAGGGGGAAAGGCAAAAAACTTGCACTTGATATCTTTGGGATCGTGACAAGTCACCCCCAGTCGGTTTTCCTCAACCCGCAATGTAGGACTGCTTAACCCCATCCCTTGTGAGATTGGCCAGCATACTACCCATTTTTATTGCCGAAGCGGTGCAATATGCAATCTAAAAGGTGGGCGTCCTTGAAAGACTCCACTGCGCCGCCCACTTATCAAACGATTTGCTGTGGGATTACCAGAGTTCCCTATTCTCCCTTGACGGCACATTTGCCTCAAGAGGCATGTGCTTGGTAAGTTGCCTATGGCCCTCCAGATATCGCTTTACGGCCTCCTTGCGTTATGTGAGGCGAACTCAATAATTTTGCCCCTCATAAATGCCTTGCCGGCCAGCATCCCAAAAAGGGTAGGGTCTGAGGTGTGTGTTTGATCATTAGCATCAGAAATATTCCTCCCACTCAGTCAGTACATCGTCGGGAATTCTTTATCGAGAGCAAAAAGGTTCTGGCAGCTCAGTCAGCGGGGAAGAAGTAGCGGTCAGGGTCTGAAGATCTATTGAGATAGGAGCATGGTCTGATATCACCAGGGGGTTGATATCAGAATCTAACACTCCACGGTCCATGGATGGAGACAGCAAGGAAATAACCAGCGTGCTAATGAGCCATGAGCCCTGGAAGACAAAGGTTATTCTGTGTCCACCGGATCCGGAGCCTCCACACATCGGTAAGACACTTGCGTCAGTAAAGAAGACAGTGAGAATCGCAGGGGTCTGGTAGTCAGTCGGAAATGTCACGCGTGGCTGGGTGGCAGCCTTGCGATCCATGACGGGGCCAGACAGATTGAGATCGCCACCTAGAACACATGTTTTGCTCGTGCCGATGTCACCCATCCAGTCCATGTCGTGGAAAAAGTCACTGTAGGGGAGTTTCGGGGCATATATTAAAAAGTGAGATACATCCTCAGCTACCTGAAGTCCACCCGGACCCCCCTGCCTCCGGAAATGCTTAGTAGACAAAGTTTTGCATTGTAGACCCCGTACCGGAAGAGGACTAATACACACCCTTACGCCCATGGCCGCCGACCTCCGGACCTCACCCACCCACATTTTACACATCCTGTGAAAAGTCGCAAGCAGCCAGATGAGTCTCCTGCAACATAGCAATGTCAGCCTGAGACGTTTAAGATTGTCTCAGGACGCTGACACGTTTTTGAGAGGTGCGCAAACCTTTATGTTTCAGGAGACTTCCCCGCATGCTGGCTGTGGATGGTGACAGCATGAACAGATGACACAAAATCAGAACATAAAACATAGCAGGGTAGAGCGTGAATACATAGCAAGCCCATCATAGGGACACGCCAGAGCATCAGCCTTAGGTATCACAGCAGGGCTGAACAGCAACACAAACAACATAAACTAAAAAACTGGGAAAACGAAAAGGGCAAAGGCCAGCAAGCCATATAACACAGCAAACCGCGCGGAAATAGGGCCAACATAGAAGGAGAGGCGGTGAGGACTTCGCTTTTTTCTCATGATCATTAAAACAGAGTGACAGGAGATGGCACACCGGACGTGAAATATAGGGCTCCTCTAAGGAGAGCTACGTGGGTGGGGGGGCAACCTGAGAAACCCATGCAATCATACTCTACCGGTACAGATGGGAAGTCCCCGAACAAGTCCAGTCCATTGCAGGCCAACGGTCAAAACGAGATGATCCACGGATTACCCCAAAGGCAAATACGGCACCATCACCCGCATCAGGATCAGCGCATAGTCAGGTGTCAAGCAAGTCCTCGGGACGACGTGAAGGCCATCGTCCGATGCAGCGCAGCACATGGTCCTTGGGTTGACAGTTTCTGCGGTCAGGGACCATCATCATGCTGATCAATATCAGGGATTCCAGAGGAAAGAAAGTATCGCATTACCGGCATCGTTGAAAGGAGTGGTTGTTTCTCCGTCTATGGTTTGGAACGGAGGCAAGGAAGCAGAAGCAGCAGGTGGAATAATGCGAGTGTAAACCGGAGTCTTTTATGCTAGTAATCCAGGAGACACACCGTAGAGAAAGAGAGAAAGCCTTGCGTGTTCTTGGAGACCTCCGAAGAGTTAGGTCGAAAAGTATGAGGAGATTGGGGTTGTATGCACCATCAGACGGTGGTTCTTGAGGAATGACTGTTAAGATGGACGCCTGTCGGCATAGTATAGGTATTTCGTCAGTATTCAGGGCGCGGGGGAACTTCTGGTGAGGTTTGGGCGGGCAATGCGATGCAGCCGTTCCACTTTGCAGGCCTCAGTTAAAAATAAGGCAACAACTCACAACAAAGTCGAAATCATTCCCATCTAGGAATGACCTGTTGAGCAGATTTCAGAACACCGTGTGCAAGGTTTTAAGGGATTCTGGCAGGCCAGGTATGCGGCAGGTGTTACTGGGATACGTTTTCCAAATCGTACGCTTTTGCATTCGCCTCCTAACCTGCTGCTGTAACTGAAAGGATGTGAGCAGTATCTGATGGGAACGTGTATCCTCAAGCAGGGAGGAGACTATGGAATCCAGCTCTGAGAGAGACGCGGCTTGTCCTGCCAGTTCTTGTTTAAGGAGAGAGGATCGCGTTGGTTGCATTGCTGGCAATCTACAGCCTGCTGAATGGTGGGCTTCAAAAGCTTGGCACTGCGTGGGCGATGCGGCATATGGCCCTCGTCCTTCTGCTCATCATCGGAGTTTGGCGCGTCTCCTGTGTCCTGCATCGCGGCCATCTTGGATTTTTTGGAGCACGGCGTGCTCGGGCCGCGGCGGCCCTGCAGCTTCGATCTGGACTTCGGCGATGCCAGATACCGGTCCATCCCCGATAGCGGAGCTGAGTGAGGTGAGTAGGGGTAGATTAGCCTCCAGAGAAGCGATTTCGTAGGCAGATTTCAGTCCGGGATGCGGGAGCTCTCCTCCTCTGCCTCCACTACATGAGGCGCCGGAACCGGAAGTCCATTGGTTGGTTTTAATGGATCCTAATTGTATGAGTGTATGGCCTGCTTAAGATTGGTTTGTTTCTTTGTCTTGACAAAGGCCTTGATAGCAGAAGTCACTGTCATAGACCTCACATTGATGTTAATACCATTCTAGCTATCTGACCAAATCCCACAGATTTTCTGGTGGATCAAAACCTGAAGACGAAATACTGTATGACCCATAATTTCCAAGGAATTGAATCCACTTAATTATTTCTAATGATAAAATCGACAACTAAAGCCTGCCATACACACACCGATTGGCGGTCGATTTTGCAGCTGACCGATGGGAGTGCGCGCTCGCGGGCGTCGGCAAAATCGGCCGCCGATCGGGGGTGTCCACATGGCCACAGCTCGGCCGGCCAGAGAACGGACATGTCCGATGTTCTCTGGCCGATGCCGGCCGATGCCATTTACTTCATTGAAGACCGGTGACTTTATTGAAGGTAACGGTCGGCACACAAAGGGTGATCGCCAATGTTGTCAGCTTGGAATAGCAGCGTGATGACGTAATCACGCTGCTTTTCAGAGCTGATCTAAGCAGCTCTGTCAGCACCCACTTGGTGGATGTATGGCAGGCTTAATAGATAATAAGAAGGCATGGTGTCTGGAGATAAACTACTGGCCGGAACTTTGCACAGAATATGTCTACGCATTTCACCCTAGAGGTACAGGGCTTCTTCAGGACAGCTCAATATATATGACAAATCGGTGAAGAAGTTGATCCAAAAGAAGTGATAAAGGCTTTATGAGGCAAATATAGATGTTAGGTTAAAGCTTATGTAAGAAAGCATAACTCACAGCATTTAACCAGTAAATAAATATAAGTAATAAATAATCCATGAATTTGTATTGTCTGGTGGGAGAGTTTATTTGAGATAACCCCATCGGACTGACCATGCTCTGCTTGCTGGTTAATTGTTTTCTGATCCCTAAATAAGGTATGATTAAATTCACTGAATAGTTGTTTATATATTATATAAATATATTGTACAGTTCAGAAAAAAGGGATCACCAGCAGTCGTGTGATAAACAAAAACTATTATATTCACAGAAAACCACAAATTAAATCTTGCAGAACATGAAGTAGTGTTATTGTATGCATCATTCCAAACAAATATCCATTGGTTTTAGTAGTAGCAGCTCACCCATGATGCTCAGCTCACCCATGATGCTCAGTCCTTCAAGCCCTCCCAGGCTTTCCATATGAAACCCAAAGAGAAAGTTGGACTATACGCACAGGCTACACACCTGACCTCAGCTCTTTTAGTCTACACCCTCTCTGTCTACACCCTCTCTCTGACACCAGAGCTTTTTCAACCAGCCCTCCTGTCTGGCTTAAAACCATTATCAAACCCAGGAGTGTAACCCGGGTAGGAAGGCCCACCCAGTTTCTTCCCTTCCACTCCAGAGTCCGGGCCCTGAAAAAAACAAAACAAACAGAAACCATCTTTGCCACATTTCCTGGACTCCTTAGCCAAAATACGGCCGGGACTACAGCCCATAATATGGGAAGATATATTTCCCATCCAGGATTCTCTACAGTATATACATTTTTTAATATAATGGGGTCCTTTGACCCCTAGTGTCTCAAGTCTACAGATATGTATATAATAAACTATACACATTATATTTAAACAAATTCATGGATCATTATTACTTATATTTTATTTCTTTACTGGTTAAATGTTTCTTTTTTTCATTACATAAGCTTTAACTTAACATCTATATTTGTGTCAACGCCTTCACAGTTAGTTTTGGATCAACTTTGACATATATATCAAGCATAAAATAGTCCCAAAGAAGTCTCAAGGGTGAAACGCATAAACAAATTCTGACTGCTTCTGTGCATTAAATTGATGAATTATGGAATGTCCACTAACTACAGTTACTTGTATACCATCCCAATAAGATCTAAAGGATCCAGGAAATCCAGGCATTCAATCAAGATGGCCCACCCCAAAATTGTAATTTACAGTCTTGTATAGATACTTAGTATCTTAAAAAAAAATAGAATTATGTATGAATAAAATGTAATGGCTTTTAAATTCCTCATTTTATTCTACTGCGTCATTTTGGCCCCATTACAAATACAGGGTAGGGGGTCCCACCATATTCTTGTTTTTTTTATGAAGTCTATGAATTTTGGATGGGACACACTACTTAAAATGCCACTTAGGAAGAACAGTAAATCAGTATAATATGGTTACTGATATGATATATAGATTAACTTGTATTAGTGTCTCAACTAACAGCCAGTAAGGGAGTTACAGAAGACTTCCCCAAAAGTATCTAGAAATACAAAATCAAGAGCTATATAATATTTGATTAAAAGCCACACTGAAGTCGTAATAAATACTCAAATAAAGCAGCCCTAGAAAGTTCAATCATCTCCAGTTTATAATCTCTGCCAGTTCATAATAGCTGCTAAAATGGTAGAAATAATAATAGGTAATATTGACTCCGTTCTGCCAATATTTGTTATCACTTTTTATTAGCGTAATTTGTCTGGGCATTTATATACTTTTTATTATGTCTTGTGTTCTATTTATTATGTAATAAAACCAGAAATGTGGAATAGTTGAATATTCAGGTCATTTGGTTACAGTACTTCTACTGTAAAATGAATGCAGGGCAGTATATTTTGAAATGTTATACATTGCTGACCCTGAACACCAAAATTATGTGCAACTGGAAGCCAAGCAGAATAGAACTTCCAAAAATATCCACACGTTACAGGTGCTCTATTCCAACAAAGGTTTACATTCAAACTTCAGTTGAAAAAGCACAAGCAGAGTATACCTGCAATAGGTCACCCTGAAGACCATGTACCCCCTAAGGGTGTTGCTGGAAACATTCTCTGCTTTGGGTCAACAATGTATAAGTAGCAGAGTGCAGGGGTTAGGCGAATGTAACATACTGTGTATAGGAGTCAAGTACAGTGCAGGGTCAGATATATTTAAAAGGGTCTGCAATGCAGAGAATGAAGAATTTGGAATTATACATAGTCCAATGAAGAATGCACCAGTTCACTTTCGGTCACCAGGTGAACGGCACACAGGCTAGCTGCAGGGGGTGGGGCCAGCACATCTCTCTCTGTGAAGCAGAGACCCAGGGCCTATTGGGAAACCGGGTCCCCATCAAACGGGAAGTGATGTGCCCATGTGGTGCACATTGATTACCGTTCAATTGACCCGCGATCAATCACAGTGTGGTGACATCACCACGCTGTTATTGATCGTCGGTCGAATGCATACCCAGCTTACCCAGCCATGTATGCCCAGCTTAATGAAACCCTGGGCATTCCCAATCCACAGGTTAAGAGTCACTGCATAAGAGTAATACTGTATTTGTTTAAAGAAAAGAAGACAATTTAAGATTGTTGTTTAAATGTTTGTATGATTTTCTGAACTTTTATTGGTTTATCCCAGTTATAGACGGCAAAGCATGTACCCCTACGCAGACACACACATACATTTAGAAGTGAAATTGTGTGGCAAACAAAAGAATTTAACATAGTATTATGTTATGTTAGTATTACTTTAAATCTTCTTTTGCTTAGCAGGTCCTCCTTCCTTCAAGTATTTAGACATACTGTGTAAGCACAATCTTGGCATACAACATGTTGCTAATAAAATGTTCTTGTACCAAAGCAGTTGTGATGCCATCATAACACCTACACATAACACCTACACATCACACCCACTGTAACCCAGAATGTGCCAATGTTACAACTGAGCACACAATGTCATCCCATTTATCCTGCTGCTTAAAGGGTGACTCCAGCCAAATAGGCTGAGCATAGTAGTAAAGCAGTAATAATATAATATAAAGTCTTGACAATATTTCTCAGATACAAACAAGCAGTTTTACAAAAACTAAAGTAACACCAGTCCATTGGTAATGCCTCTCCTCAAATGTCTCTAAAGAAGTCTGGTGGAGAACCCCCCGTCAATTGGAAGTAGTGGTCTGGAAGCCAAAATTGCAGGGATATAATCACACGGACAGCATATTCGCATACACCAGGCACTCATATTTGCCCGTGCAACCAGCACCCCCCGGTCAACAACTTTTATGCTAG
>CM070036.1:115455169-115468651 GCA_036250615.1 Ptychadena robeensis
ACCACAACGGAGGGGCATTAAGGTGAGTAGCGGAGAAGGCACTGCTGCGAAGGAAAGTCCATAGGGGCAGGGGTGAGTCGCAAGACAAGTTCGCCGTGAAGAGCAGGCATGAGACAGTCCAGGTCATGAGAAGGCAGGGAGTCTAGCAGTGGGTATACCCCCAATAAGAGTCCTCGCGCAGCGGCGTCATCTTGGATTGCCCCAAACGGCTGGTGCGGCCTGTGGCGCGGGAATCTCTGAAATATGTGCCGATTGTGCGGGAGGATGTCGGGATAGCCGAGTGCTGGGACGAGCGAGGGGTCTGCTTTCCGTTGCGCCCCATTTCTGTGCTAAAATAGTTGTTAGAAGGGAGGATTCCCGGGTGTCTCGGCGGAGCTCTCAGCAAAGACGTCCGCTCCCGGCCATGCGTAAGCCACGCCCCCCTCTGTACTCTTTTTAACAGTGCGGTATGGGCTGAGCGCTAGGGGGGTTAAATCTTATTGTGGGAAAAATAAATAAATCTTGGCCAGCTAAAGTATATGTGATGCGTCGGGATGCCCGTCAAGCACTGTGCTCAACGCAGGGGTCCCGACAGATCACACAACGCAGTGGAAACCCCCCTCAGGCATTCTTTTGGAATCCCATGCTCTGTATGTAAATAGACAAAAGGAACCGGATTTAATTTACATGCACTAGACTTATCAGACTCTAGTGGGGGATACCGCCGTCCATGAGAAGTGCAGGTTTTCATGCAAAGCAGGTTCCCATTAAGATATTACTAAATTTGGTTTAAGTACCGAAACGCTGGTCTCCTTGTGCACAGCATTCATCTGTATCAAACTAAAAAGTTCCTCCATTATGGCATTACAATATTCCTCAAATAACAGACATTCTAAGCAATCTCATTAAATTGTGAGTAGAATACATTTCTGTAGTGAATGTTCATTCTGAAGGTTGTATTAGTGGCGGGCTGGCGTGGGTTTTATTCAAAATTCACAACGCTGCATAATCCAAAGGCCATGCAAAGTCATTTCACCTCGATGGAAGCCTGTAGTCTCTGCCTTTACCATGAAGTGAAACAAATAGTTTTGTAATTATTTGTTGACAAATTTAAATCATTTTACCACTCGCTTGTTTAAATAACCCATAAGCCTGCCTGTTTATCTTCATTTAAATAACCGAAGCAAAGCCTCGGCGCTGACTAATTCTCCATGAGCGACACAGAAATTACACAGGTGCTGGGTGGGCTGCTAAATGAAGCCGTCAGTAAACATCTAACTATACAGCCACCATTGATGGAGCTCTTTAACCTTTTCATAGGTAAAGAAAAATAATGCATTTTCTTGAAGACCACAGGGGAACACAGGAAGCAAATCTACCTTCAGGTCATGCGGGATAATTAGACACAGTAGGACCTCTTACTACCAACACAACTCAATATTGTAGCACACAGTATCAGGAGCAGAAAAAAATGTAGGTGTTCCTCAATGGATTTTAAAGCTAGGCACACACGGGTAGATCTGTAAAAAGATTCCAGTACAATTAATCAATGTGCGCGCTCACGGTGATTGATTGTACTCTGATCTGTTTACAAATCTATCCGTGTGTGTCTACCTTCGAGCAGGATCAGCAAAGCCCGCTCGAAGAAACTCGATTAAACATGGTTCCAACATGTTGGAAAACCCAGTTCAATCTTCATTACCTATCTTATCTCAATGCATTGTAGGACACAAAACACTTCCATATCTAAAAGCGGTCAAAAGAAACGATACCTGAAAGAATCATGAATCTCTCACAGCTCTAGAAGAGATTAAAATAATGTTGGGGAAACCCAACCCAAGATACTAACCATGGGAGATGTTTACCTGAACCGCCCAGAATCATAATATAAGGATGGTGTACCCCTACAGGGTTCAACAGGGAAATAAAGGCATCAGTAGCTGGCAGATAGACTTCCATAGCATGAACAGCAGCCCAAACTAGGGATCTAAAGACAATGTTAGGATAAGACCAGAAGGATTTTATAGACCTCTAAATCATCTAATTGAGATCCAAGCTGAATATGCAGGAAACTTGCTGAATGAAGTAAACTTTCTGAATTCAGTACACATTCTGAGTTTCCAGGTAGAAGTAGTAACTGAAAACTTCCTCCATTTTTTTTAAAATTGGGTTTAAACCCAATCATGAGCCCATATGGAGGCAGTGAGTTGTCTATTGGCACACAGTGGATAAAGAGACAGAGCCCAGATACAGTGGTGTAAAACATGAAATGAATGGAGCTATGAATGGACCACCAGTGCGGAGGAGGGTCATAATGTGAAATTCTGCAGTTTATACCTCTACATGCTTGAAACCCCATCTAATGGATTACACATTACATTAACATACACCACTATTCTGTCTTTACATCATAGAGAACCCAACTAACATTTAAAATGGACCAATACTCACCAGAACCACTCCATGTCCCTTTGAATCAAACCACCCAATTTATGGTCATGTGTTTAAAAAAAAAACAAAAAAAAACTAAAATGGACCTTTAATCGGTAGATCCTGGTTGTCCCACACCATTGTGGATATGCTGCTGGGCAGTGGCCACTGACATTGGAAGGGAGACTTAAAGTGGACCTACCACCTATGTATCTGCTTCGTTTTTCAGCACCCGAGAGATCGTTTGTCTGGATCAAGACTCCATTTAGGTAAGAAAGTTTATTTATTTATTTTTGTTTAAAACTGCTTTAACTCCCTTAATGATGCTCCCTGTACAAGCCTCAAAACAAGGATCAGTTATCTAGCGCCATATCATGGTTATTCACAGTACTGCAGGAAGACATGTTACAAGAGGATTGGCAACTTCGCCAAATTGTAGATAGGCTCAAGGGAACAACAGGTGAGCAGTGGCGGTTTTACATATGGGCAGTGTGCCATGTGTGGAACCACCCATCTTCTCTGTGCCCTGCTACAAAGCTCTCCTCCGACCCCCCTCCCTAGAGCCTGGAGAACATTGCCAGCAGCCTCCAGGCATGGTGAGAACAGCGGCATTTGGATGTCATCTACTCCTCTCTCCTGCCTAGGGTGCCAGCACAGCATCCCTGCACACGCTTACCTGTATCACTACAAGTCCCAGCACTGTATCCCTGCACACTCTAACCTGTATCACTATAAGTCCCAGAACAGCATCCCAGGCATAGGGCGGCATCTGGGTATCGTCTACTCCATCTCCCCTCGCTCACTCTCTGGAAGGAAGGGGGTGATAGAGGGAGTGCTCGCCCAGGGCGTCTTCCTAGGACCGCCCCTGCAGGTAAGTATAGTTTTTTTATTGTGTATTTGTGAGTGTTTCATTGTGACATTGTGACGGCTCAGTTAAGTTTTTTTTCCAGGAAAGGTCAGCTTTTATTTTTGTTAAATAATTTGAAATGAACAAAGTTTTATTTAATACTCATTCTCTGGTTTATAATACAGAGCTTTTCTAGTACTAAAAGGCACCTGATATGCACAGTTCGCTTACATGGGGAACCATGGAGAATACAGCAGATATGATTCTTCAACATCCCAAAATAAATAACTGTGATGATTACCAGCTGACACATTTTAAGTTTACCATTAGACATTCTATATACATACAAAACTATTTACCTGTTATGTGCATCCTTCATGAGATGGTGCATGTCAACTTCTTGTTTTCTAAGGGTGCCAAACGTCGAGGTTGTTTGTACATGGTCAGAGCCAGCTGCATTGCCATGAAATGTTCCAAAATCAGCATCAAAATCAGCCCGTAGTACATCATCATATGTTCCCTGATATTTCACAAATTCAGACTCGACTACCACTAAAAGATATGATTACAAAGAGATAAGTGCATTGGGATTTGCAGTGGAATACACAATCTAATCACAGTTGGCACAGCAAAGGAGGGTAATAAAAAAATAATGTACAAAGGCATTTTAATATACTACAGGTTTCTTACAAACAAAGAGGTCCAATGCTAAAAATGTTTATGCTAAAGTGCATAAAGTATCTCAAAATCATGTGGGGAAATGTGTTATGGCCCAATGAGATCAAGGCTGAACTTTCTGGTCACAATTCCAAACATTTAGCATCAACAAACCATGGTGAAGTACTGTGGCAGTTTTTGAATGGCTCAGCCAGAGCCCCAATGAAAATGCAATGTGTGAGGTGACCTGAAGAAGGCTGTGCACAAGAGATGCCCCAACCCCTAGCTGTGGGAAAGCGGACCTGATAGGTCACTCTGCAGTGAAAATGTCTTTCTGACAGCAGGAGAGGTGTCTTTTTACAGACCTCCCATATCGCCTTGGCGATAGCTGCAAGGATATTTGGGATATCTCTCCCAGATGGCCTTGTGGCTGCAGGAAATTCCCCAGTCCAGCGAGATTGTGACATCAGCGTCACATCTGCAAAACTTTGTGATGGGTGAAGAGGAGCGAGAGAAACCTCTCTTCACCCAGCCGATAGCTCCATGGATGCAGCTGACTGGCACCCCTTCTCCCACATCGGAGCTCTTCTGCAAAGGAGCGAGTGTCTGTAGGATTGCGGGGGGACGGGTTGGTGTCAGCTGCCAGCAGGTTTTTTTGTGTGTGGCAGTTTTCCAGGATCTGAACTGCTGACAGGTAAGTAATGTGTCAATTTCATGTATGTGACTTTTATTGGTGTTAGTTTAAAACCGCTTTATGGCTGCAGGCGTATAAAAGAAAACCTGTGTACCTTGAATTAATGCTAGCCGTGCAACATATTGATACTGTACTGCACCGCAGCTGAAGTGTGGCTAGTGTGAAATGGCCCTCAAGCTACTAAGATATCAAGCTTTGTAATGCCTGCCATACACCCACAGACGGGTGCAGACAGACAAGCTCCGATGAGCTGTGGAATGCAAACGTGAAGACTTCATTGAAGTTAATGGCATCGGCTTGCATCGGCCAGAGAACATCCGTCATGTCCGTTCTCTGGACGGCCAAGCTGTGGGGCGACAGGGATCTGTCGCCCCATGTGGGCACACGCCGATTGGTGGCCGATTTTGCCGCCGACCGACGGCGTGAGGGCACACGCCCGTCGGTCAGCGGAAAAATCGGCTGCTTATCAGCGTGTGTATGCCAGGCATAAGCCAGTGCTAGAAGCTCACTAAGCGTAATGTAATAATCCCTTCCAGCCACAGGGGGGCGTCTGGCGAGCATTAACTATGCTACAGAAGCTTGGGTGAATTGCATTGTGGACATATAAATGCTATAGGTGCATTTACAACTGTAATAACCCATACATGGGTCAATACCCGTTCAATCGATGAACCCTCAAGTGCAGCACGATGATGTCACCATGCTGAGCTCGAACTTCGCTGATTGAACAGAAAATCCATGGTAATGGCAATCAAGCAGGGTTTACCATCATGTTGGTTTCCTGTTCGAGGTGGCTTAGAAAAGGGTTGCTGCAATCAATTCGAGAACAATCCATCACTGAGAATACACATGGTGGTTGATTTTGCTCAAATCGATTCAAAAACAGAGACAATTAAGGATTCTGTACTCGTAGAATCATATTTGAAGTATGTTTGTGACAAACCTAAACAAGACTATTAGACCAGAGGTAATGACAGCTAGAATTCTGCGTGGATCATTACATTTCTTAAAGCCTGGCCTTTTTCTTGGGTTTTGTACCTCATTGACCAACATGGTAGCACAGAAAGGAGAGGGACAGAGCCAAACCCACTTTATTACAATCAAAAAATAAAATCATCATCACTATATATTTATAATATTTATTCTTTTTTGGTCTTGGTCTTTTCTTAGGGAATTTTCATACTACTGTTTTGGGGGGACATACAAGGAAATGCACAATAGACAGCTAGCCAGTACCCAATATTGACCATTCACCCAGAAACATCAGACAGACAGGGGTGTCCCCTGGTCAGATTGCCTGAACAGAGTTCTAACCCTGCATTGTCCCCCTTCTTGTTTCGCTAGGTTCCTTATCTGTGGTCTTACAGTTTCATTCTTCCAAATGTTTAATGTATATCGCTGCTGTGTCTCCAGCTTTGATGATGCTTTGCATGGAGACCCGCGGTCCCCTTGCAAAGCAATAGACATCGAACCTGGTTTACGCTCATGTCAGATATCGTTTCATTGTACAGGGATGGCCGCATTAGATATGGATCAGATAGATGACCACAAGCGCGCATGACGCTCAAATCGGCCATCGATCTGGCCCATATCTACACGTGTGGTCGCTGCTTTACTGTCAAGTGTATTTTACCATACTGGAATTTTCTTTTGACCACCATGCCCCTAATACCATGTTCAGGGGCTTTGCAATCAGCTCACAAAGTTAGCTAGTCGAAAAAAATTCGGCCATCTCTAGTGTTGAGACATTGTATAGGTTCAGCTGACAAAAGCAGAATACAAATGATATTTTCATTGTAATGCAGAAATATATTTACTATGACTGAACATGGACTTTAGCACACAGATAAGGGAAGTGTAAAAATGTTATTTTATCATGTTTCAAGGCATTTCAACTGAAAAATAAAGGAATATTCTGAGAATAGCACCTTAGAATACAGGTGACTCTAGGAAGCTGATAATAAAAGATTTCGAAGTGTGTATAAGTAATAAAATAATAATTCATGATAGAGGTTTTCAAATATGAAATGCACATTCTGTGGGGATAAAAAACAGCAGTTCCACGAGTGATAGGTAAAATGATGGTGTAAACCAGGGATCCTCAAACCTTATACGTAAAGAGCCAGTACACAGTCCCTTAGATTGTTGGGGGGCCAGAATACTAGAAAAGGGTAGAACGTGGACAATATTAGTGTACAAAATGGTGTATAACAGTGGTTCCCAAACTGGGGGGCACGAAGTTATGCCAGGGGGGCGCGTGCCCTCATTCTTGACCTGTGTTTGAATGGGGAGGGGGGGGGGGGGCTCGATAATGTTCCTAAATAGAAAAGGGGGCCCTGCAAGGAAGGTTTGGGAACCACTGGTGTATATGTACAATAGGTATAGGAGAGGCATAATAAACGACACGGAGCAGTACTGTATGCTCAGTCACAGTTCCCATTGTAAGAAGTTACTTTAGTAATATTAACCACCCTGGCAGTGAGCCCAAACAGAGGTGCAAAAGCGGGTATGCCCAAACTTAGTTTAAATCAGAGCCGCTGTAATGAAACTCACCCTGATCAGGCAACCACGGGTATTGCTATGTGTATCTCCATGTGCTTTGCTATGTATTTTGCTATGTGTATCCTATTGGTGCCCCCCCCCCTCGCAGCCAAAAAACATTTCACACAAACCCCCTGTAATACACATCATATTCATCATCCAACCATGTAATGTGTGTTTACATGTTTCACATGTATGTTTCCTATGAGTTCTTTATGTGTGATTCAGGTAAAATTTCCATGCCGGCACTTTCAGGTTGGGGTTCAGTTTGGGCACTGGATCTCTAAAAGGTTCTCCATCACTGCTCTAGGTAGATCTTAATCCCTTTCGAGTGTTTTTGGAATTGTGGAAGGAATCCCAGGCAGATATGTTTAACAGTGAAGTAAAAGGGGAACCATTTACATTTCGTCATAAGGCCACATTCACACTTTCATTAGCTAAACTTGTCCTGTGTCCAGTGAAGGGGGAAAGAAGCATTCAGGGATTGGTCTAGCAGAGATTGGTGATATGTTTGCACCCAAGATTTTATTAAAGCTAAAAAAAAGTGCGGAAGTCAATATTAAAGTCAATGAGATGGCCAAGCAATCATTTAAAAGTTGTTAAAAAAAAGCAAACATATGGCTTGTTAAACAATATCTCTCCCATAGACAACTATTATTTTTTGAAGTGCCACTTAAAGCGGTTTAAAACTAACAATAAACACACATACATGAAATAGACACATTACTTATCTGTCAGCAGTTCAGATCCTGGAAAACTGCTATACAAAAAAAACATACCTACCTTCCTGTTCCTTTTCATTCTTGACGGCAGCATCTTAACTAATGGAAAGCCAAAGCCACTTCCAGATACACAGGTCTGGCAGCTGACATGGGAGGTGCTGGGTTCTACCAGAAAAGAAGTTGAGCTGGGGCGTGGGGTGTAGGGGTGCTACCAGAAATGTTGTTAAACAGGGGGGTGCAATGTGTGGGCAGGGTCCCCGGGGCACAATGTACCCATATACTTCGATAGCGGCCCTGCCGTGAAAGTAATCTGTCAAGTCATTGGGTCATCATATAAACTACAATGCCTTTGTATTATCATATATGCAATACAATTGTGGACACTGTTTAATCTCCCCGCTCTGGACATGCCAGCAAGGTAGAATTTACAATCTGGAAATGCCTTCTTCATTGTCCCTCACCTTTTTTTAAGCTTCAAGCAGGGTCACCATGTCTTTCCTGGTCTAAGATGCTGGCCCAGGTGTTGGGAAATAAAGAAAACCATAAAGTGTGTGCATTGTCCCCGATGCTCTTGCACAGCCTTATTTTTCTGTGATTTGTCAGAAGGGAACAATGTACAATCTGTGTAAGTGACCACAGGAGTGAGGATGTATGAATATGATGACTCCACCTGTAGGTAGAACATGAGAGACTTTGGCTAGGTCCGTTCAGATTGATTGGGAATTCCTGTCTGGCGCCAACAACAGCGAAATGCAACTGTGGGGCTGATGTCTCAAACGTGGTAGGCCATAGGAGTTAAATGGGGTTAATTGGGGGTGATTGGATCATTAAATTGGAAATATTTTTTAAGGTTTTTAAGGCTATTTCGTTTTTGGCAGTGAAAGGAAAGTTTTGTGTTGTTTTGTTTTGTTGCTTTCAGACATGTATTTCTGCAAACTTGTAATCTGACTGACAGGTCTGCATTTAAAGAGTTCATCAGCATTGACCTCAAGAATTACAGCAATACAGAACATGTCATCTGTATGAGTCATATATGTCATATTTGCTACCATAATGACAAAGGTCCTGCTTACACAAGATACACAAGATATAAACTCGCGTTTACAAGGCTGGAGACATCTCCTTGAATAAACCTTACCTGGTTTCACGGGTTTCTCATCAGTCAATACATCAGCAAGAAGACATGATGAAAACTGGTACTTGGGTTTCTGCCACCACCAGAACCTCTTCTTCTTCACCACCACGCCGAGAAGTTGGGCCTTATCGCAGTCATTTAGACTACAGACTGGAATCAGCTCGCCCCCAACATCGATTTCTCTGAGGAAATTCCTTGTGGCTTTGGAAAACATCCTAAATGATCAAATACCTACAAATATAAATATATATCAATCCACACAATTATATTTTTCAGGAGACCGTAATTTCCGGACCATAAGATAAGTTTTTAGAGCAGGAAAAAAGAAAAATAATATTTGAAGTGTTCAATTCAATTGGGGAAAAATCCCTGTAACACCAAATTTCAGCCAGAAGATGACAGTTTGGAACTGATGATTGGCAGCTAATAATTGAGCATGGCATCTCTGAATGACGTACCCATGGTTCATTATAATATTTGCACTGCTTTAGTATGTCAGTGGACTCAAGTGGAACTCAGCAGCAGATCCCACCAGTACACAGTAAAGCAGACATTCAGTTTAGTCTAAGGAAGCTAAATAATTTATAATCTCACTTTACTATTAACTTTACCAAAAACTATGAAATACGAGGACCTGTCTAAACTATTTAATCACGGAGCCCCTTATCCTACCATATATACTCTAGTATAAGCCATTCCAAAATATAAGACAGGGTGCCCTAATTTTTACCTAAGAAACCTGGAAAGACTGAATGATGCGAGTATAAGCCTAGGGTGGGAAACGCAGCAGCTAATGCTAGCCATACACTCGGGGGTTAAAATTACAATTCAATAAAACAAACCAATGTATCCCGACGGTGGTATCGGTTTTGATCGTAATATTCGCCAAAAAAGCTACCACATTGAAAATCTAATTTTGGATTGTTTTTTTTTTTACGAGAATGTCATTGAAATTAATCGCCGTTCGGCCATTGTGAAGTATTTTTTTTTTTAAAGGGCACATACAAATATCTATCTATCTATCTATCTATCTATCTATCTATCTATCTATCTATCTATCTATCTATCTATCTATCTATATCACAGACAATACATAAACAACCATGTACATAGAAAACACAAGCAAGTGGTATACTGAATGTAAATGTAAAACAAAATGTAAAGGATCGTAAAAAATTATAATTACGATCTATTATCATAAAATAGACAATAAAACTTTTAACCCTTTCTCTGGTCTGTCCATGTTAAGTACATTTATTAATATACACACATATAAATACTTAAAGATTGCTACTACTAGTACATAGACAATATGCTGATTAGCTACCATGTCAGCAACATGCCGGTGCCGGAAGTTTTAATATGCTAATGTTCCGCATCGGCAGTAATTGGTCGGTAAACACTATGAAAACAGTATGAAGTTTCCCGATGTTCCCAGACCAATTAAAAATTTTCAATTTTATTGGTTGTACCATGTGGACATGCGCGAATTTCGGGCCGATAAAATGCTTTCATTGGTCGGTTTTAATGGATCGTAATTTTAATCTCGGAGTGTATGGTTAGCTTAAGTATATATGTATTAGAGTTGGTTGGGAAATTTTGACTGGCTGATTGGTGAGCTCATTGCAAAAATCCCCTGGACATGATATCATTACTAAAATTGTTGGAGGTGTAGAGAAGGGTCATGGGACATTTAACAAAATAGTAACTAATAGTAACTTAACTAATTTCAACTTGATATAAACTTAATTCATGTGAATTGTACATGTACTAGAGCAATCAATGTTTCGCTATATCTCCAATTTTGCCATGTTCAGGGACCTAGGACGCAGGGACTTCAGTGGGTGGTGCCACACCCTATTGTGTACAATGATGCTGTCTCCACAGGCAAGATGTGAGAAATCATGTTTTTCCATGTGTCTTTTACGTGTTTGGCCCATAAGACTAACCATCTGATCGTTTGCCCCACACTCAGCTCAGGGTAAGTTTTCTCCTCAAACTCATCACGAGCTATGTTCGGGAATACTCACCTATCCCCTGCAGTCTGCAGGAAAAGTAAGCATTGGTGGACAAGCAGATCTCTTCCGCATCATCAGTGATGCCAAAGAGACGGGGAGGGGGTTGGCGCCATTGACCTTCATTTTATGGAGGAAGAGCTGTTTTTTTTTTCAATGTAGCCCTGGCTTTATCAGCGATATGTGGAGGGAGAGCGAAGTAATGGCTGGCACACAAAGGGTGCCCGGCCCTCATCTATCGAGGGATAAACTGCCCGTGTACTGGCAGCTTTATACATTCGTACACAAACATTCTGGTGTGTTTACGATCGTCTTCCTTCAATTATGCTTTCGATCCATCTAACCAACATCGATCAAATATCTGTTTCTCCACGTGGGGGGTAGTTAGATCATATTTAGATCGATCGAACCAACATCGATCATAAATTACAATGGAATCTGAAATCAATTGTAGGGAAATTTAAACGTGTATGGGGGCCTAAATCACCCTGCTTTCTCTTCTTATGGCCTGCTTAGTATTCTCACACTCCAGCCCTGCTACACAGGGGTTTCAGGAGGATGACACCAGGTCACATGAAGGTATTTTCACTGCTGCCGGTAAACAAAACAAAACATTACCGCAATTCGCTGCATTACACCTCCTATACCAGTGATGGCAAACCTTTTAGAGACCAAGTGCCCAAACTGGAACCCAAACCCCAATTTATCTTAAAGTGCCAGCATGGCAATATAACCTGAATTACACACACACACCTCGTATACACACACACACACACACACACACACAATACTTTCTTATAAGATAGGAGAGGGTATGGGGTGCTGTGTGCAATCAGAAGAGGATTGAGAGCCAATAGGCTGCAGTTCTGTCCTCTGTGCTGGCTGACAACTTGTGTGCCCACAGAGAGGCACATCTAGCACCCATGCCATAGGTTCCCCATCACTGTCCTATACCTTACCCTGCAGTATGAAAATGCATGATCAATGCTTAACTTTAACGCATAATGTAACACATGCAAGTGTGAAATGTACAACAGGTTAAATATGATTTATATGATATTATATTTAAAGAGAAAACATGAAGACGTAAATATTGTTTGTGTTGTGACTTGTCACATAAACAATAACATTCTAAGTGCAGCCCATGGCACACCACTGTGATCAGTAAGTTAGAGAAAGTTTAGGAGAAAAGTATTGTGGAGCCAGAAGTATGTGACAGACTAGGACTAGGACTCCCCCCCCCCCCACTGCTATACAATACTAATAATCATATAAAGCAGGTGTCACTGGTGTATACTGTGTGCACTATAGTGTGTATGGAAACAAAGCCTCTGTGACAGCACAAGGCTGACATGTAGCAGCATCACTTCCCTCTGCCTGTGTACAGATCCCCCCCCGTGCTGGACAAGTAGCAGGCCAGGTCATACCTGAGATCCCACAGCGGCACTTTAATAGTTGTATCTGTGACATTACACGATCTCCACCTTGTACACTATAGACAGGGCAGGGCAGAGGGAGACACGCCCCTCCCATCATGTGACATCACAACGGGAAACCCCCCCCCTTCCCATTTACACCCAGCTAGCTAAAATGCGGCATCCCCCGCATCCCTCCGGACTGATTACCTACTGGATGAAAAAGCAGCATCCCCCAATGCACCCTGCTAGGAAAACTGCGAGCCGGCATCCCTCCGGATATACACATTGATCTAATTAATCACTCTCTTCTATAAAAAGATCCCATGACAGATAGAAAGCTAAAGTCTAGTGCAAATTTATTTTTTATAAATCGTCCCACAATCCTTCTCTAGCAATGTTGGTGATGATATCATGTTCAGGGGCTTTGTAATCAACTCACAAAGTCAGCTAGTAACAATTCCACCATCTCTATAGAGAACTGACAGTGATGGCCTACTCCTTGAGATGAGCTACCCAAGTACTCGAATTAGAAGCACAGAGTGATCTCCACTGTCAGTTCTCTGAAGAGATGGTTGAATTGTTTGACTAGCTGACTTCGTGAAATGATTGCAAAGCCCCTGAACATGGTATTATCACCAAGATTGCTAGAGAAAAAAAACAATTTGCACTAGCATATATAGTTTTTGCATAAATTAAGTTAAAGAAAAAAACAACTTTCTAAATTTTGACTTGACTTTGAACTAAATGTATGCATAAACTATCCCAACCCTTCACTACATTTTTAAGAGATTTGGCGATCATACCATGCTCAGGGGCTTTGCAATCAACTCACAGATTCCAGCTGGTCAAATTTTTGAAAAAAAAATCAACCATCTCTAGTTTTCTACTGACATGCAGAGGGATACTTTTTGAGTGTTGGGGGTTTGGGTCAGGGGCTTCAGATGAGGGTTGTGCTGAGGGGTTCGGGAGCTTGGGTGGGGAGTTCTGCAAGTTAGGAGGTTTGAGTGGGGGATTCTTGGGGTTAAGAGGTTTGAGTGGGGGATT
>CM070036.1:115468751-115487796 GCA_036250615.1 Ptychadena robeensis
CTGGGGGTTAGGGGTTCGAATTAGATCATAGTGCCCACACTATATGCAGGGTAGCACATTTCGATTGGATAAATAAATAAGAGAATAAAATCGAGAATAAAATGGAAAGAGCTCTGATCGGTCAGGTTAGAAAATGTCAGTTGATGGGAAAAGTATCTGGTGGGATTTTTAGGTGCTTTGATTGATTTGTATCAAATCGTTGTTGTAGCATGTCTACACACCTTTATCTTCAAAGCTGGAAAGGAATCAAATTTAAAGAATCAGTTCTGCAGTTTCTGTGTGGCAGTGCCACTGATTTATATTAGATTGACAGTCAATATTTAAATTGCACAAATTGATGGAAATTCTAATAAAGGTTGATGTATGGCTAGCTTAACACTAACCTACCCCGCAGAAGGGTAAATTGTCTAAAGCTAAAGCAAAATCACTATTTTGTGCTTTTCTGTGTCTACATGAAAACTGCATCCCAGCATCCCTCTGGATGTACGCTCTCCTTCAGTGACTGAAAAGAGAGGCTCCATTGGGGCTTTAGACTAATAAACATAATACCATAACTAGGCAATATTTTATCATCATAATCACAATGCAAGAAACAGCTAAATCACTTATCAGTAAGATGCAGAGTCCCTTCTCCCTCCCAGAAGATCCAACATTCTGGCTTCAAGCCACTAACTGATAAACCCATGTTTCATTTCACAGAAAAATGACTGCACTGCATAAGCCCTCCTTCACACAGCTAGGTTCACAGGTTTCAATAGGACAGTGGTTCTCAAACTGGGGGGCAGCGCAAAGGTATTCAAAGGTACATTCTGAACCTGTATTTTAATGGGGAGGGGGGCTCGATAATGTTCCTAATTAGACAAGGGGGGCCCTGCAAGGAAAGTTTGGGAACCGCCGCCATAGAAAGACCACACTAGACCCAATGCTGCATCTTACTGAAAACTCCCTGCAGGATGCATTTTTGCAGGTGCAGCATAAGCTTCTCTCATATACTTGTATGGGAGGAGATGCAAGCGCAACACACTGCAAACAGCATTTTTATTGCCAGTCATGGACATGATTAGTGGCCACGGTTGCAAATGCAGCATGTATGGCTAGCTTAAGTATACCATCATGCACTCTACAGCAATGTTCATATCATATACATTTGGACCTAACCTACAGCATATGCGGTAAATGCATACACATGTCTGCCCATTCACTGGTACCAGTTGGAAAATGTGCAATTTTCTCAAGAATGGCATGACCCAGTATGGTGGATGTTACCGCCAAAGAATGAAAATTAGACTGATCTCAATGTTGTCCTCATGCAGCTTTTGGGGCCAAGTAGAAATGACTTGACAGCTATATGAAAATTCTCTATATTCAGAATTCATGTAAACGCCTAGCTGCTTAGCACACTATTGTTCCAGTAACAGCAGTGACTTGGCAGAAAGCAAAATGATCTCCAGCGCTGGCATTTGTAGTCTACAGCTGACCACCACACCATCTACAGTCTCTGGTCCTCATTATGAAGTATCGTGGAGGTGCAATGTAGTGCACAACTTACAAGACCAGGTCCTTTTAGACGAATGTCCTCTGTCTAGTCACCAAACACGGCTCACACTACGAGCAAACATAGGTCCACGCAGCTGGTAGGGGATATGTACAGTTTATTAGGGACTATATACATACAAGCACCAACTCCTGAGGGTAGAGATGGGGTCCAAGCATAGGGAATAAACATTGCCAAGGCGTTGTTACCAGCTGCTGTAACTGTGGACAGGGTTGCTGTAGGCTCTCTCTGGGATGAAGAACAATAAGAAGTCCAATCAGGGTGTCACACTCTAGATCAGTGGATATCACCGCACCCAGGGATTCTTGTCTGGGGACACAACTGAGGGAAGCTGCATCAGGGACGCCACATCAGAAAAGCCCAGAATGTTCTGAGGAACTAATATTTATAAGCTCAGAAAGGGGCTGGCTTAAGGCCTTTAACTGGGCAGAACAGAATAGTTACATTGAGAGCAGAGAGCCAAAACAGCTGGAAAATCTATTAACCCTGTCCTTGCAAAAGAGGTTCCAGCAACTGGTAAACAACAAGGGTAACCCAACTATACACCAACTATAATAAGAACTTTACAGCAGTATATACCACAGTATATACAGTTTTGTGGCTCTTTCTCTGGTCACTACAATTTCATAAAGGTTCCTTAATCTATGAACATGATGAGCTCTTGGCCTTTCACAAGGTCAAAGACCCTGAGGGGTGAAATTAATATATGACATATGCTACATGTGAGTTGGCTGTTAAAGGTGTCAAAGCTGTAATGCAATAATACTACTTTATTGTCTTATTATATGGATTGAAAAGCTGAACTTCAAACTTGTGTAGAGTTAAAACAGGGGTGGGCAAACCTTTTGACATGTGGGACACATTGGCTTCTAAAATCTGATAAATGGGCCAGATCCAATGGCCGACCCCCCATATGTGTGCCATTTCCATGCATTGCCGGCATCACTAATGATGGTGTGTAATAGGCGACATTACATTTCCTGCACTTACAAAGAAAAGCTCATTCATTGCACTAATGAATTTTAACAATGTGACAAAGGGCCAGGAAAGAAAGCTAGACGGGCCAGATGCGGCCCCCGGGTCTAAGTTTGCCCACCCTTATAGCTAAAATGTCTTACCTGAACTTCACTCATCTCATAGTGTAAGCTAGAAGCTGCAGCATGAGAGATAGAGTTTGACTCCTCTACAGGCTGAAGGACAAACATTATCATCTAGAGAAGGGGTGACTTAAATACACAGTGGGACAAAATCAAAAAACTTTGTTAAACTCATTGGCCAACCTTGATATTTAAAAAAAAAAGTCTACATTGTGGAAGTTTTTCCTTCTCATCAGATATGATTAACCTTTTCATATGAGAACAAACTTACGGTATTCCAGAGTGTAGCTTGGGGTAAATTTTCGCTGCAAAAAGTGGTTACCCCGAGCCACACTCGATTGCCCCAAGCTTGCCCGCTTGAGGCGATCACTTGACATCCCCCAGCGATGCCGGATCCAGATCACTTGTACCTGGGGACTCCTTGGGATACTGGATAGCCCCAATTTCCCCGACATCATCAGTGACACCAGTGACAGCCCACTTTGTTCTCTGAATAATGAATCATGAAAATTCAGTATAGACACAGAGTGATGATGTCAGAGGGTTTAGTATAGAGTACGTCCGTGTATGTACATGTCATTAATGTGTTAACAAGAGACTGACAATATCAGCAGCTTCAGCTTTCGGTGCATCTAGGTCACGGTATTCCGTGAGTTGAGCTTTTAGGTTCCTGTTTGTGGTCTTTTCTAGGAAGAAGAGTCTTATTCTGGGGATGTTATTTTTCTGTGAAATCACAAAGAGGATCTGTCTGACACATGTGGACACATGGGTGTGTGGTCTTCGCATAGAGCATATACAGATAGTGAGGTTTCATATTATATATGCTTTACATTTATATAGGGAACTCATATTTAATGTATTCTTTCCCTAAATGGAAATATTTTTAGGGGCTTTTTGTTATTTACAGACACGGTTGCTTCAGAGTAACAGCAGCGCAAATCTGAGACATAGGACTTTTCATACATAGAGAAGTAAAAAAGCGTTCTGCACCATCCATTGGGCCCTGCATGTACAGTTGCAAGAAAAAGTATGTGAACCCTATTTTAGATGTATCAACAAAAATTTAAGCATGTTAGATTTCTGAAAAGTCTTTAGCTGACACTCTAGGATTCTTCCTTACCTTAAGCATTCTGCACTGTGCTCTTGCAGTCATTTTTACAGGACGACCACGCCTAGGGAGAGTAGCAACAGTGCTAAACTTTCTCCATTTGTAGACAGTCTGTCTTACCATGGACACATGAATATCAAGGCTTTTGGAGATACTTTTGTAACCCTTTCCAGCTTCATGCAAGTCAACAATTCTTGATCGTAGATCTTTTGAGAGCTCTTTCCTGCAAGGCATGGTTCACATCAGACAGTGATTCTTGAAACCAGTAAACCCAAAACTGGTGTGTGTTTTTTAAAGAGCAGGACAGCTTTCAGCAACACATCCAATATTCTCACACTGATTGGACTCAAGGTTGGCTCACTCCTATCTTGGAGAACTCATAAGGCTAGGGGTTCACATACTTTTTCTACCTTGCACTGTGAATGTTTGCATGTTATGTTCAATAAAAACATGAAAACATATGTTTGTGTAGTATTATTTTAAGCAGACTGTGTTTCTATTGGTGTGACTTAGATGAAGATCAGAGCACATTTGATGACTAATTCATGCAAAACGCCACGTAATCCCAAAGGGTTCACATACTTTTTTTGCCACTGTATTCTGTGTCCATACAGTGATGTACAAAGGAGGCTTTTTTAATGTTCCTGTCTATACAGGAAGTGACACTCGCTGTATTACTAGCAAAGTTTCCAGATGTTTTCTGTGCATGAAAAAAAAAATTAAGAAATAAAATGTAACTAGTATTGACTACTTAGCTGTCATATTTATTATTTGGTTGGGATTAAAGTATATTAAGTACAAGCATCAGATATATGTTGATTCTTTTCGGAGAGGTTTTTTCTGGGTCATACTCACAAATCCATTGATGTTCGCCACCGCAATGACAAGCTTTTACATACCCTTTTGTAGAGTGTGAACCTCCGGTGGATGGGGGTGACATCTATTGACTGCCTCAACCACTGCCATTTTAACACCTTTTATATGTATTTTTATATTAATATGTATTAACATATACATGTAATCAAATACTGTATACCTGAAGTCCCTGACTCCATGCTGGTAATGGTAAACAGATTAAAATACGGTCACTGTAAAATTGCTGACCCTGCAACTGTCACTACTGCTGTTTTGATGGTTAAAGTATGATGTTATATATATGATGTGATGTTATATATTGATGAACTAAATGAATGATGTTAGAGGCAATATCTAGAAGTGTAAATTATACTGAAGCTGTACCCTGAAATGTACAAATGGCTTCATTTAAGTTAGGGCTTGTTTCCAGTTTTTCTAAGCATACACTGACAGATGGGAAAAAAGATGGGGACTGATGAGTGACACCACCTTTGAATATCAGTGGATATACAATGAATATTAATAGACGCATCAGCAGGACAAGCAAAAGCTGCTCCCACCAACTGGTAAGCATCAGGTGAGATTATTTTCCTATTGAAATTATCACCGCATTGGCAGTAATGCGCCGTAAACCAGCGTGCAAAGCTGTCGCCTCCATGTGGCCCAATGGAAACATACCGTCAGGCTTCTTTATAATTCCCAACCTATACGAGTGTGCATAGGCCATCACCTGTCTACAAGAAAAATGTAATAAATAGTTGTGTACACAGAGTAGAATTGATGTCAGTGGCCAGAAAGGTTATCAGGAGGTGTATGTAGCCAGGTAAAAATGGGTCAGTATGAAGGGTGGGTGATTTACCTCCCTTGCGCTCTTGCAAGGTCCAGATTTCTGTACCAAAAGCGCACCATAGACTCTAATGGAATATTTTTTTATGTTGTAGGCCTGTAACTTCCAAAAATATGTCCGTACAAGGGTCTAATAGACATCCTGAATAAAATAATGTTTGAAACACACAATTATTATTAAAAAAAGTACATTAATTTTTTTTTATAAAATGTATCATTTGAATGATAAAATCTCTTGAATACTTATTTGGTATGAAAGATATTAAAACAGTATTTATGTTGGTTTATAATAACATTTTTATTACAATTGGAAATGTGTTTTGTTTTTGTTTTACTTTGAATTGTATTGGATACAGTTATCACTGTATCCAATACAATATCATTTGGGACACTCTGAATGGGTTAACTTCAAAGAGCACATCTTGAAATGACACTGGAGGTGATTTTCCAGATGTGCTCTTTGAAGATAGCCCAATCTGCATATGAATGTCCCGCGGCCCCCCCGCCCCCCCGGGGGGCAGTGGGAGATTCATATGCAAATTGGGCTGGGAGAGGGGTGAGATCTGCTGGCTTTCTTCAGTAAGGAAGCCAGCTTAGAGCATCAAATCCCACAGACAGCACAGAACAGTGAGTATATGCTGTGCCGGGGGATCTGAGCTTAGCTGGATGGCTCCATCTCGTCAACTGCAATACTGACAAGAAAGTGCAGGACGAGCTAGAGCCGTCAGAAGCGCTAGGGGGGTTAAATTGCATGGAGGTGTGCATATCCTGATATGAATTTTGGAGTGTGGCCACCCTGTGAAAGACAAATAAGAACAAGGACAAGAGGCACACAACCTAGTGCAATAAAGTTAGGTTCTGTAAGTGATAAAAGAAAATATAAAGTACAATAATACAGGTACAAAGTAGGCTTAGCAAGAAGTGATCTCCAACAAGGCGCGTGTGTTCAGCCTTGTGGATACCAGCATGAAATAACATCCTAGCTATGGATAATATCACTTCCTGGTTATGGGTGCTTTATGGATACCAGCAGGAAGGTCTCTTCCTTAGTTAGAATTACACGTGTCAATGGGACACATTTCCTGACAGAACCCTTTGACAGAACCAGCCATGTCATTGACATTGACAGCTGCCACCTGAAACACAATTGTGTAATTGTAATTGAGTGTAATTGTTGTGTGTATTTTATCTTTTCCTTTATCCCTTACACTTAACTTTGTTGCATTAGGTTGTGTGACTTGTGTCCTTATTTCCATTATGTTCCAACAGAATACAGTAGCTGAAGGTACTGCTGCCTGACTTCCACTAAACTGAGGATTTGTAATTATAGAAGATCAGCTCCTGGTGTCATATGCCTTCTGATGAAACATGGCACATTAATAAACAGTTGGTAATACATTTTCATGTGTAATAAAGCACTTGGATTGTAATAGCACAAACTAGGAGGCTAATGGAGAACATGGCTTTTATTGCAAAGGATATAAATATATATATTCATGATACTGACCTACACTATGGAAAATAGCCACATGGTCGCCTGACTAGAAAGTCACGTCTCATTATACAGCTATAAATACCTCCTGTTTACTGAACAGTGAGATTGTGCAATAAGCAGTCTCAAAGGATGGCCTAATCCTACATACCATCTGCACACATCAGCTTTTTACTGAACATGGCTGATAAGCAAATAGATAACTTCACATAATGAAATGTGTCTGAGAATAATAAGCTTCACGCAGTGGTCCTGTATGGTTCATAAAAACATAAAGGGTCATATTAAGTTAAACGGCGGGGAAGGGTGCGCATGAGATAAAATAATAAGATAGGTATTTCTTCTAAATCATTTCCGTCAAGAAAAAATCCACATTAGTCTTTAAAATTGAGGAGGTCCAATGTATATGCTAATTCTTTTTTTTCTATTGATGATGATGATGATGATGTATTGTTTAGGGTCTTTGCCATTAACTCTGTAAGTCAGCTACTCGAAACTTCACCAAAAGTTTGCAACCATCTCTAAAATGTTTGCATTATATGCTGTGTATAGAAGACTAAACTTCTTACAGTGTCTTCATATTAAAAGAAAAATAGAATTGTGTAATCTGTTCAACATACTCAAATAAAAAAAGTTGTGGCTGTTTGTCTTCTATGTAAAGATTGTAATATTTGAGTTTTCTGTAAATGTAACAACTTTGTGTTAATGACCATTATGAGTCCTATCCTGCACATACTCGCCCTGAGAATACACAGAGGTTAGATGTTAGGTAATGCGAGGGTCCTACATGTGCAGGAAGAGGTTGACTATTAAAAAGGTCAATGTTATTCTTAATAAAGTATCAGACTCAACCCCTATATTCACCAGTATACAGTTATGCATGTTTTTTCAGCAACCTGTGACTCATTACACACAGCAGGTGGTCATACCTGTGGCCTGCTCAGCCGGTGGTCCAAGCATGGAGCTACCATTCACTGGCCAAGCTTGAGTTCCAAGCGATGACTGGCAGATACAGGAAAAAAAACACCCCCTTTGCCTTTCCACCCTTCTCTCTGACAGCTTCCCAACCTTTTGCAACTCAAGTTGGCTGATGGTTGGTAACACAAAGCTGTGACTTCAATGTTTATAAAAACTGGTATAGGATCTTAAAAAAGTATGCAGGGAGTTGGAAAAGGTGAGAATAGCTCACGGGTGGACAAACTTTTTGACTTGTGGGCCACAATGGGTTTTTAAATGGTCATAGGGTCTGGACCTAGAGCCTGCAAGGGCCGCCCAGCATAGGGCTCCTGAGCCCTTGTAGCTAGGACAGGATATTTAGAAAAAGAAAATAGAATTTTCTTCTATTAAATAGAAGCTTTATATATGGATGTTTAAGCACTCTATTGCAGTAAACTATGTCCTCTAGAAAACAATTTGTACAATTATCCTCTAGGTGTTATCTTTACTTATTGCAGGGAATGAGGGGAACCAGAGTGTCATGACACCAATGTGACAAAGGGCCAAATTATAAGACTAAGTGGCTAATTTTGGCCTCCGGGTCTTACTTTGCCCAATTCTGGTATAGCTATTAAGGTGGCCATACATCAATGTTTGCTTGAATGATCAATTGGCTTGTGCAATCAATTCAAACATCGACTGTCAGTCTAACGTTCATCAATCCTACTACCACACGGTTTGATCGATTTACAAACCAATCAATTCCTTGTCTAAGGTCTGTGTGCATGCTCCATAGAACTAATACTTGAACGATTGAATGAAATATACCAAGATGTCTGATTACTTTATTTTGTTTGGTGAAAAGGAATAGCTTTTTAAACAATTAACTTAAATTATCAATTTTGTATGGCCACCTTTACGCCAACACATACGCCTGCACATAACATTTTCAATCTATACTGATTTGTATAAGCATTTTATAATGAAGAAATGACAGCAGGTTTTTATTATTTTTAAATAACAAAACTTGTTCTAAATGATATTTCAAGCATTCAGGAACACTGTAATATGGTAACACACATTTTCTGTCATGTGTATCATCAAAGGTTATCTGCCTCTATTCCTGGGTGAGGACAGGTGAGTTCCTATGCCCTATGCATTAACAGTTAGGTTTCTGGGGCTGCAAGTGGAAAACCAAGGGGGGGGGGGGGGGGGGGGGGGGGGGGGGGGGGGGGTGCCGAGGAACGCTCAAAGGGCACCTGGGCTTTAGGTGATCGGTTCATACTAAGCAACACTTAAATGCATAAGAATCAAATAAAAAGAAAAGGAAATATGTAAAACAAGCCATAGTTACTGTGAAATAATTTTATTTACACAATCATACAGGATAGTCATGCCATACTCACTATAATCTCTACAGATAAAAGTTTTTTTTTATAGCAGCATAATTAAATATATGATATATACATACTGTTTATGCGTCTGTGTTTTCTTGTAAAACAAAACTAAGGCTTTTTTTCTCTTTTATTTATGGAAGACGTATATCAACGCTTTTAATGTCACAGACATTAACACTTAAAATAGAATTAGATACATTCATCTGAGGAGTTGTACCAGAGACAAAAGGAGAGCGTGAAGACTAACATGGTTTTGGTTAAATTGTATATCTTGTACATTTCTATGTTATGTACAGAATCCAAGGCATAGGGATAATTATGTTTCGCTGAAATCACTGACAACAAAAACAAGAACTTGAAACTGTACAAATCAATTGCATGAGAAGTTCAAACAGGAAAACAAACAAACGATTTATGAAAAGAGAACACATTAATAATTCAGTTCCCCGTACCCAGCACCCATTTCATGTTTATATTCTGTAATTATAAGTAAAAAAGTGCTGCACAAAATGAACAAAGCCGTGACTCCCTCCAAAGTTTTACTTTGTTATAAGGGGTGCGGTTATGTAGGCCCTAATTCATGATGTGTTTATTAGGAACCTATTAACATACAACTATAGTAAGGGAAATATGAAGGTTAGCATTACTGACTTTCTTCGGAAGATGCTAATCACCTGTCTGTTAAGATGGCTCCAGGTGAAACATTTCTGATTCATGGACCCAAATGAGTACGCATATCAGAAAGATCATATTGCAGTCCTACTATTGTTAGGACAAGGGTCAAGGTATTGGGGAAAGGAAATGGGCAAGGTAACCAGATAAATAGCTTGCCTAACAAAATGGTTGCCTATATGTTTCTCCCATTTATTTCATATCCTCATAAAAAAAAGACCAGTGACCAGAAAAACTGTGAGATTTCCTTTCCGAAAACAGGATTTTTTTGACGTTTATGAATAATACTTTTCTGGAAGGTATTAGATCAAATTTAGGGCTTGTCCCACAGTAAACTTTGGGCCGTCTCCATTGTTTTCAATGGGTCTGTACCTACTTGCGCGGCTGCCTGCGGCCACTAGTGGCTCCATTACCATGTAGTTAGCCGCTAGTGGCGGCTGCGACCGCTTGTGATCTTTGTCAGCCTGTGGGGACAAGCCCTCAGACCACGACCAACTTCGCCTGTGGGGACCAGCCCTTAGTGACTGGATACATAGGAGATGATCTGTTACCGTGTCAATATATACACAAATTTATTAATAAAATGATAAATTGTATTCAAGGCTTTTGTTATATATATTCAGTGCAAGTATTTTTGAATAAAAGGGGAAAATAAAATGGCTTCAAATATTAAATTACTACCTGGTCTTGTGATTGCAAGCAGTGTACCGAGAATGGAGCTATAACACCCTGTGCTAGGTGGGAGAAGCATGTGTTGCAGAATAAAAATGTGTGATGGTTGCATTATTGTGCTGTTAGCGCATCAATGCTAAACCACAACCCAGTGTGAATGGTATAAAAGTTTCCTATGGAAACCTGTGTACTCTGCATTAACACAACCGTGGTGCATCGCATGGGCTCTAAAGGTGGCCATACACACATCAACTTTTGCTTGAGTGATATTAGATTGACTTGTGAAATGTCAGTTTAACATTGAGCACAAAGTGAAACTGACCGATTTTTGATGTGCCATAGTACGAGCGGATTCAAATCCATTGAAATACCTAGAGAACCCATCAAATACCGGTACAATGGACTGAAATTTACAAATATGGCTGATCAATTACGACTGGAACAATAAATCAATCAATCAAATGGAAATGTATCTGTGTATGGTCACCTTCACAGGATATTATGTTAACAAACCCATGTATGTATTAGGTGTTTAGCCAGATACCCTCCTAAGACTCCCTGAGCTTACTGTAGCCTCATCAACTTCCACTGTAGAAGGAAATCAAGAACACCACAACAACATAAGGACTCCTTTGTATCAACAAAATATATTAACATAAAATGCGGAATATAGATTTATTGTATGCATCCGATTACTGTGTTGAATTTTTCAGCATCTAATGTAAAACACAAAAAAAGGACAAAACATACAGCAACAACCTACATGTGCTTTGGATGATATAATTTAATATTCTGAACAGCAGATGAGTGTACACCGGACTATGACAGTAGGTGACCGTTTCCTGCAAATACTCAACTGAAGAATTATTATTTTCTATACGAATCAATCCATACAGCAGTAAAAGAATGAAAGTTATTTAAGGCATTATGTGAGAGACTGTTACAAAAATAAATAATAAAAATAAAACTTTCATGAATTCTGGATTACAAATTCAAACCAGCTTGTTTTATACATCCTCAAAACATACATGCTCTCTTATGTGACAATCTTTAATTATAAAATAGGGGGGATAAGAAACTTACTAATTATATATCCATTCATAGGTAATGGTACTCTACATGGCTTATCGGTATTAACATAAAATGATGTGCAAAGAATAAACCCATTGTAATAAATTAGATTTCCTTCTATTAAAGCTGTGGTTCCCAAAATGGGGGGCCGTAGGGGTATTTCAGGGGGGTGTATGTCTCTGTGTTCCTCCTCTATGTCTCTGTGTTCCTCCTCTATGTCTCTGTGTTCCTCCTCTATGTCTCTGTGTTCCTCCTCTATGTCTCTGTGTACATTTGTCTCTTTGAGAATGATGAATGTTCCTGTATGATTGGTGTGTGTATATATGATGCATGTCTCTGCATGATTGGTGTAAAGCTTAAATAAAGTTGAAAGTTCGAGGGCCACTCACACTAGTACTAGTGCACAATGCTCAGGTAGTGTGAAATGGCCCTAATTCTGAAACTGTGTAGTTTAAATTAGAGGGGGGGGGGGGATAATGTTCCTATCTAGAAAAGGGGGAGAGTTTGAAAACCACTGGATTAAAGTCACATCATTAAAACATTGCCTCGAAGGTGTTCGTGTACTCTACTTTGCTAATATTATAGAATAGAGAGCAATTGGGTGGATTGATAAAAATATCCTTGATTATTTGAAGTGCCTAAAATTATTGTACAGAGATGATCTTCCCTGTATCAACAGGAAGTATTTAGGAAGTACAGCTCCAGCAAAACCTCTTGCCTTTGTCAAGGTGCTTTACCCCCTTTACTTTCTTCCTCAATCATTGGGCAGAAAATTAGGGGAGACTTAATAATTGAGCATATAGAGTAATTTTACGTATAGATTGGAAAATTGATTTAATTTTCATTATTTTTTTTTACGGTGGTTTTAACATTAAGCCAATTATTCTTTTTCATTTCAAAGTCACTGATACAGGAATTGCAAGAGTCATAAAACCTGATGAAAGTTCAAACTCTCCATCAAAATAATTTATGTTTTGGCTAGAGTTACACTGCAATGTACAACCACCTCTTCAGAAAATTACCTGGGAAAAACCTACATTTCATATCAGTTAATAAAACATTTAAAAAGAGGCCTAAAAAGGTAGGAGGGATGCAGTACTGAAATTACAGAGAAAACAAAAATAAACAGCAGTGCAAACAAGTGCAGATTATCTTGATACCGTGTGCCTACACACTGGTCCGTCCTGGAAGATTTGATACTTTAACTCTTAACACGTACTGTATGTCCTCTGGGCGTGCTGGATGGCGAGTATACCCTTTATGTCAGTAATATTGTCAGTAGTGCTTGGTACAAATGTCTATCCCATCTTCCCATCACCACAAGACTGGACAGTCCATTTTAGAGAATCCAGGATCTTTCCTTAGCTGCCAGTAAGTGCTATTGGTTACCCATAAATCATCATTTGATTTCCTAGAGATGGCAAAAAAAAAATAGAATTAAAAGACACAGTCCACACAATACCAACAATCCAAACATTCAGGTGACACATATATATGTACGGAGGTATGGTGGGTACCCATGGAAAAAGAAGGCCCGAGAGGAGGCCCATAGTTTTAAAGTCTTTATTAGTATTCTCTTGATGAAAAAGGCAGGTATTTATGGTACATCTAGTAGCACAGCAGCCAAAATTGTAAGTGAAACTTCTCCGCTTGATAAAACATTCACTTTATAACCTTCTACTCCTCATTGTTCCAAACCCTCCTTTTTTTGCAGAAGCCCTCAGAGCTCTATACTACATATACCGTATTTTTGTTTTGACCATAAGACGTTTTTAGAGCAGGAAAAAAAAAAAAAGAATATTTGAAACGTTCAAATCCCTTGGGGTAAAAAATCCCCCTGCAATACCAAATTTCAGCCACAAGATGTCACTAGCACGTCACTTGTCATTACATTACTCTCTCACACATTGGGGAAGAGGGGGCCGCGGGGGGAAGCTGCTGGCAGATGTCTTACCTCTACGGCTGTGTTTGTGTGGAAGCTGCAGCAAGAGGGGGGGGGGGGGGGGGGGGGGGGGGGGGGGGAGATGCTGTCTGGCAGCCCTTTCATCTATCTCTCTCTGCTCTTCATTGTTTATAACAGTGGGGCTCCACTGATTTAACCAATGCAGCACAGATTAAGGGATCCTCCAACTTCCTGGCTAATCTTTTGCCGGAGAGCAAAGACGCTGGCTGGGAGCCAAGGCACAACCACCATCTTATAGTTTAAAAAAATACAGTATATGTAATACTTATTTAATATCCTGAACATGCAGTACTTTCTTTCTAATGACAATATGGCATATATAGTTATAGATCGGACCTACATGGGTTTAACGGCTTAGCCCTTTTAACATGCACTTTAAAACTGTGATATATATTCATTCCTATAGAAAGCTATCTGTTCTGTAGTCAGTGGACAGATTTTAGAAATTAAATTAGATTGCATTATCTAGTAGAGGAAGCCTCTCCTGCCGCCCTGCATGCTGGTCTAGGGACTGTGAACTCCAGGAGTGGAAGGTGCTACATTAGAAAGACCCAATGAGAATCTAACCCTTGCAGCTGAGTGGGGGACCCACTGCAAAGGTAAGTAAAAGGTTTTATTGGAGTCAAGCTCAAGGTAAATTAAATCATTTAAAAAGAATACCTACTTGCAATGTTTTTGCAATGCAATGTTTTACAGAACTTTTTTTAATTATGTCTGGGTGGCTGGTAAGGCAATTTAACTATTGGAATCCTGGAACTTCTACTCTTAACTAATATGTTGATCCCTTTGACACTGGTGGTTGTTGTTATTTCCCCTTCTGGCCTAGATATCAGGGCAGTAAGATACTCCTTTACCAATGATGCTATGTTTGACTTGACTTTGGTCTGACTCTAATCATTTTTGTTTATTTTCCATTGTTTATTACTTTGTAGTGTTGAGTTATGGATAAATAACTGTTGGCCTGCACACCCTGATGTCCCCGATGAAAGTTTTTGTTAACCAACAGAGGGTGTGGCACTACAATTGTTTGGAATTGATACCCTTTACCTCCTTTTTTCATACAATCAGATATTAACAAGCATGTTCAGCATTGGAACTACCTTGTCCTCCCAAATTCTGGTTATCCAGCCCTACCATACATCCCACCCTACAGTGAAATGACTGCACACCTGAAGAAACGAGGCTGGTGGTCCAAACTGTTTTCCTCCAGAACTCTTCTCCTTTCTCTCTGAAGCTGTTCTATCCTTTGTTTTTGTGCTTCTGCTCCTTCCACATTCCCTTCTTCAAGAAGTCTGCCAAACAAAACATCATAAAATGTCATTAGCAATAGAGATCATTACATCCTTGAGAAGGCTGTTTAGTAGGCAAAGCATGCAACACTGTCTTTTTTATATTCATATCAGAGCACAAAGTTATATTTTCCATATGACCTCCCAGCTGCTTCAGACAGTTTTTAAAGGCCATTGGTTTATCCTGTCTAACAGACTGCTTAGAAGTCCCAAAAGAACAAATATTCTCCTCAAATTCTCCTTGGAACACTATGAAGCATTCATACCTGTCTCATAGACTTGTCTGAGGAACAAGCATTCTATGGCTGGTTTTACAAAATCTAATTTGATAAAAGCAAATGACACCACTAACGGGAAAGACATTGTGTGTAAACCACGTGGCTATTGATGGGAAATCACAGATGTAATTCAGATATTGGTGGATTTGTTATTCTAAGCATACATACATGATCTCTATAGGCACACAAAGCTGAGTGGAAGATTTCAACATCTATGATTATTGTATCTGGAATATAATGTCTCTTTATGATGTCAATAATATCAACAGTGCATGGAGGTGCTCACAAACAAAAAAAGTTAAATGTACAACTTTGAATTTCAAAATCATACATTGCTTCTATTCCCCATATCATGTGTTTATGAAATAATTCACACAATATACTGTTAAAATGTTTACTTCTTGTTTGTACAGAAAACTCCACCCATGCTTGGCTAGCTTTAGTGTACAACCTTACACTAGCATGCATGGCATTTCAGGAGGAGAAACCAAGGTAGCCAAAGATTCTGGGAGCTAGAAATAAAGCTTCATCATATAACTAAAGAAAATGTACATTTTGTTCCAGATAAAGAATGTTATCAGATGGATACAAGAAAAAGGAAGTTATAAGATTCACACTGCTCATGAGTACCCGACACACTTGCCATCACTACAAAGTAGAAAACGTTTGTGAGTTACTTCTGTATGAATCATCTGAAAGTGTGATTGTGGAATTTTACAAATGTTTTGAAAGGATCTAACATTTTCCAGCATATTAACCAGATACAATAATTAGGTATACGGATTCATATACTGTATAAGAAACCAGGTTTGGAAAAATTTTTACAGCCAGTATTTGATATTACAAAATCTCTTGTATTTAGTGTTGGCCTTAATAGCACTTTGGACATGCAGCACTGGTGTCCTAGGTTTGAATCTTGGTCTGAGAACTATCTGCAAGGAGTTTGCATGTTCTCCCATGTCACCGTGGGTTTCATCCCACACTCAAAAGACATGCTGATAGGTTAACCTCCCTAGCGTTCATGACAAGCCCAGCTTGTCAGAAGTTTGTTTGATTGCCCGTTATGCGCCGTTTTAGGGGCAGAGTACTAGGGAGGTTAATTGGTTTCATTCCAAGAATAAAAACGGGACATTAAGGAAGAGGAACGATTGAACATTTACCATATTTTTCTCTCTACAATATGCACTTTCCTTCCCAAATCCGGGGCAATGGGGGGGGGGGGGGTATCATGTGCACGTGTTAGAGAGAGAATGCAGAGAAGAGACATTTTCTGGTCTTTCAGTAGTGCTTGTATACCTATTGCAGAAACACAGTGGGTGTTTCTCCACTGCTCTGTGTGTCTTTGTTCTGTGCACTCGCTGCTCTCTGCCCCCTCCTCCTAGTACGATACAATATACAAACTGCTTTCAGTGTGTATAACGGCACTTAAGAGGTGGGAGGGGAGAGAGCAGGAAGTGCTCAGAGCAGAGACACACAGTGGAGAAACATGTACAGTGCCTGTAATCAGTGTGTATATCTGCATTTTGGAGGAGGGAGAGGATGAGAGCAGGGAGGCGTTTCTCCTCTGTTCTGTATGTATCTGCTGCTCTGAAAGCCTGGAAGGCGCCTGTGAAATATGTTGTCCCTTGAATCCCTCATAAAAACAATAGATGCATCTGCAGGTTCCGTGCATCTTTTCATGCAAAAAATATGGTATATTTGTCAGGTAAAACAACTCACATGTATTTCAGCCACATATTATTTTTTTTCTTTAGTGCAACCTTACTTTAGTTTAAGTATAAACAAGTAAATTGTCATTTTACACAATTGTTATGATGTAAGAAAAAAAAGATTCTTTACAGTTAACCATACCTTTGGTCTGGTCTAAATCTAGTGTCAGTAGAAGGTAACAGTGACTTTGTCTTTGGATCAATCTCATTAAGTTGTAGAGCAAACTTTGTGAAGCCATAGTAGAGCTCAGAGTCCTTAGGCATTGGATCTGTAAGGGATAAAAAACATGAATGTATCAAGCAAAACCTGCAGAAAAATTATAGAGAAAGATGGATTTAGGTACTGGCAATTCAGATGAGGGAACAAAATATGTAAAGTATTCTTCACCAAAGGAAATTAATCAAAACCCATGGGGTAAACTCCCTTGTGGTCCCAACAAATAGTGGGTAAAGGGGTTTTGAGGCATAAACAAATCAATTTAAATCTTCATAAAATCATCTTTATTTCACAAATCGTATATTAGAGACAATATAAAAGACGTTTGGTACAATGCCACCTGGGGAACAAACCCTATCGGTGGGTTGGCCGACCATATAGATAAAACATACAGGGTGAATGCAATTGACAACACAGTCCTAACACAGTATAGAGATGTTTTAAATCTTCTAATCAGCACTCCTTCACCCTCACAGGCTTCCTCAGGGAGAATGCTGCATTGAAGGACATACTGTCAGCATCAATATAATAGTAACATAATAATAAAAAAAGATAAAGATGATTTTAAGAGGATTCAAATTGATTTGTTTGTGCCCTTAAAAACCCTTTACCCACTATTTGTTGGGACGGCCAGGGAGTTTACTCCATGGGCTGGGATCTCAACAAAGTACTATTTTGATTAATTTCCTCTTAGTTGGGTGTGGCACATGTATTTTCCTACATCCCCAATCGCCCCCCTCTTATTGTTCACAAAAGGTTGCTAGAAACACCTTTACATTCCAAATATAATGGAAGATAAATCACAATGCCTAATCCAAACTCTACCTGAAACAAAAACACAAAGAGGTACATTGTGTGTGTATAAATATACGTATATATTAGGATCTATGAGATTTAATATGAGATAGGACATTAGCAAGAAAACAGTCAGTTCTTGAAAATAACAAGTTTAACCTCCCTAGTGATATGCCCGAACCCAGTTCGGGCAAAGGGGCGCTGCAATAATCGATACGCCCGAACTGGGTTCAGGCACATCGTGGGAGCTCACCTGCTCCGCCGCCGCCATCTTCTCCCTCCGTCGCCGGCTTCTTCCGGGTCCCGGAGCGACGTGTGAAGTCACGGAGGCGGGACCCGGTCTTAAAGAAAAAAAAATAATTTTTCTTTTTTTTAATCTTTTTTTTTTTTACTTTTGAACTGGATTATAGAAATGTCTTTCTCTAATCCAGTTCAAAAGTGGATCCCGCTAGCAGAAACGCTCGCGCTGAGCGTTTCTGCTAGTGGGATCATCTCTGCTCTCTGCACCCGAGATCCGGAAATAGCCGAGGTCTTCGGCTTCTTCCGTGATCTGCGCTCGTGTGCCGATGACGTCATTGGCCGGGAGATTTTAAGGTACAGAATTTTTTTTACATTTGTTTTTATTTTGATTGGATTGGATAAATGTTTTATAAATGTTTTATCCAATCCAAATCAAAATAAAAGAAAACAAGTGTAAACGTATAAAAAAAAAAATGTTCCCCCCAAAAAAATTATTTTCTGTACCTCTAAAGCCGGCCATAGCTCTTCCATCTCTGGCCGATTTTGCGAATGATCACCATGCACATTCGGGGTGATCGCTTTGTGATCAATCGCAAAATGAACGCGCCCACCTGGAGCAACCGTTCGTACTCGCACAAAACTTTGATCAGCCAGAGAACAAACGTTTTTCTCTGGTCGATCGCCAGTACTTTGAATGGGGACAAGGGTCCCCATCCAAAGTATTGGTTGTCAAATCGTAAATGGTGTATTTCAACGATTGACCATGGCATGATGATGTCATCATGCTGCAGCCGATTGTTCAATAAACGCCAGCCAAGCATAGCGTCTATGGCTGGTTTAACCTCCCTAGCGT
>CM070036.1:115487896-115510577 GCA_036250615.1 Ptychadena robeensis
GTCATCTGAAGGCAATTGTCTATGCTGTGAAGATACGAGATGTGCAGCACCTGAAACTAGATTCCAGATACTGGAAGCCTGTGCTAGCATTTCTCCTGAGGTGTTGCTATCAGTGTGTGAAGAGTGGGAGAAGAGGGTTGCATTGACAATCCAACACAATGGGCAGCACATTGAAGACATTTTATAAGTGGACAGAAACTTGTAAATAACTCATGAAAGAATAGAGTTATGTAAAAACCAAGCACATCATTGTTTTTCATGTGAAATTCCCAATAAGTTTGATATGTCACATGACCCTCTTCCTATTGAAAAAACAAAAGTTGGATTCAAAATGGCCAACTTCAAAATGGCCGCCATGGTCACCACCCATCTTGAAAAGTTTCCCCCTCACATATACTAATGTGCCACAAACAGGAAGTTAATATCACTAACCATTCCCATTTTATTAAGGTGTATCCATATAAATGGCCCACGCTGTATATTCAATATTGTTTCGGCAGCATTACCGACATCGGCTGATGAAATGTAAACTTCTGGAACCACAGCTCCATCTATTGCTCCATCCATTGGGACAAATAAATGTCAATTTCCATTCCATGTATTGATCCCAATAATAATAATAAATACTTTTTAAATGTAAACCTAATTTCATGTTTGAATCAATGTAATAACCTGTAATAACAATAAACCTGTGTTCTCTTAACTTTATTGAGGCTGCGGCACGAAGATTCACCTGTTTGATTAATTACTAGGGACAACTATATGTTTCCTTATTAAGAAAACTTCACTATCTGACTTTGCGTTTCCCACCGTTGGCTTATACTTGAGTCAGTACGTCTTCCCAGCTTTTGTAGATATAATTAGGTGCCTCGGCTAGGTTGACTTATATTCGAGTATATACGGTAGTTACTCAGACCCTTTTGTTTGACCACTTTACCTTCTTCAATTGATTTACCTTCAAGAACTTTCCATTAAGTTCACTGCCTAATACATTCTACTTTTTGACAGAGGCTTTGCAGCAATTAAGTTTAAAAAAAAATGACCAGGGTTTACTACTTATACTTACTAGTCCTCCATATGCACATTGGTGAGGAGGGGGACCCACAGAATATACTCTCATGCCATTTTCCAAACAGTCGGTGCACAACTTTACCATGTTTGTCCATCACCGTCCCTTCAATTTCATGCACATTTGGATTCCAGTATTTTGCCTACAAGGAAAAATGTTTAAACTGTCTAGTAGGCAATATAAGGTGATCATTAACATGCATGTATATCAAACAATCAACTACTATTAAACCTAACACTCTCCTCTTCTATGTCCTAGACTTTCCCCTTTTTTGACCACTGACGTCCTCTTTAGGTTGAGTCATTCTTCCCAATTTTAGTGAAGGCTAGGCTCACAACACCTCAAGACTCAGAAATGCAATAGTGGTGAAGTAAGGACTTTCCCCAGCCATTAATAAGATAATGCTCCATTGATGTCACCAGATCAGCAACAAAACTGCTATAAAAAGTTATTGATGTAATGTTTTTGTTTTTTTTGGCGGTAGACAGCTAAAAGAAAAAAACTACATTCAACAATTCCACATAAAGCTGAGTACAGCAGATACCCATTTCTCCTTGGTTAACATTATAACGTGGAAGTACTTTAAAGGACTTTAAGGCACTATAAGGAAGAAAGAGTGATGTTATTCGTGCATTTATATAATAAATCAAGCTCTACAAACTCCTGTTATTAGAGTAGTGCCAAACTTTAAAAGATCATTGCTAATTGGTTGCATTATGTGATTGTTCTTTGCTATTTGCCTTATTACAACATTTTCCTCTAGCTATATCAATGAAATAATTAAGGTAACAAGCAATCAAACCAGCTACAAACAGCAGTTGGTCATTAAAAATCCTTATCAATATAGGAAATTAAAAAAAAGTTTTACCTTTATAAATGTTACTTTGCAATGGCAACTGTCATTCTTGCTGTTCTTGATGATTATCTCTCCATAATGTTCTATCCACCTCTGGCCACTTAAGATATTGTGAATGCAGGAGGTCACCTTGTTCCATTCATAATGATCCCCAAATCTTTTGAAGGAAACAGAAGTTTGTAAAGAACCCTGAACTGTTCATGTCAATACCAGATACAACCACTAGAGGGCGCTGTATGACCGCAGAAGCAGATCGCTGAACAGGAGATCACTAGAGATATAGGATTCACACCAATAAAATATCTGCACTTATAGTAATGATACACATCACTTTAATGTGCAAAGACTGTATTTGTTTATTTTTTCTGAAATCTGAAAATGAATAATACAGCTACATGTCTCTTGGCTTCTCTATAGCATGGATAGATGCATACATATCTTATATCAACCAGTAGACATTAAGCATTTGTTTATCCTTCTTTTTTCAGCTGATCTATGGATCCTGTCCCATTCTACCAGCTGCTATCAATGGTGAAGTCAACAGGTAAGGACATATGTTTAATATATTGCTCATCTTTCCACCCCACTGGTTCCACTCCACTGGTGTCATGTCTCTTCCCTGAATTCATTTAAACAGGACAAGACAACATGACTGGAGTCATTATATGTCTGGCTGTATGACCACTCTCTTTAACAAGAATCTTTATTACTTCTGATGCCAAGATGATGCCAACAAGGTCATATATACTCCTAATACTTCAGTGTCCATGTGCCAAATTCAATGTCTGTTCTGTTACTAGATTGTTTTTAATTACTGTATTTTTCGGACCAAAATTGGGGGGGGAAAGTGCCTGCGTCTTATGGTCCGAATGTGCGACCACCCGCGGCTCCCTGACAGCTCTCCCGGCAGATAGATCAGCTGTGTGCAGAGGGAGAGGATATCAGCTCTGTGATCTCAATCAGCACACCTGCTGTGTGCCGAGAGATCACAAAGCTGATGGGCTATGTCAGCTGTGTGATCTGCATCTGCCGGGAGAACTGTGGGGAGCTGAACTGTATTGGCTATATTTGCAGAGCCTCGCAAATATAGCCAATGCAGAGTGTATGGAGCAAGCTGCACTGGCAAGCAGCTTGCTCACACAGGCAGCAGAGAAGTGACAGGGAGACCGAGTGCAGATCCCCCCTTCTTCCCCCTCCCTCCCCTCTCTGAGCTGTCTGCTCTCTAGTGACACCATTTTGGTGGTGTGGCTGAATAGGGGTACTGCATGAGATTTTTTCAAATTCATTTAAACAAATGAAATCTTTTTTTTCTGATTTCCTGCTCTAAAAACTGGCTGCGTCTTATGGTCAGCACCTGACCATAAGACGCAGCCAGTTTTTAGAGCAGGAAATCAGAAAAAAAATATTTCATTTGTTTAAATGAATTTGGTCTTATAGTCCGAAAAATACGGTAATTAGCGACACTAGTTTCCCTTAACTTCAGGCTTCGATTTTTAATTATGCATGTTTATTTAATTTTGGCTGGTGAACATTTCCTGCCCTAACGTGACCATGCTCGCACACTGTACTGTATTGTTCGAAGAAAAGTGCAGCAACCCTACACTGATATTCTAACTGTAACTACACTATCTCCTCCTCTCCTCATGTCCATTACATAGTGAGGGGGTACTTTATTTTTAACAAAGATGTAATATTATTTCACATTTCAGTTCAGAACACAAAAATGATACAATGACATTTCTTTTTGATAGGAGCAAAAGGCATTTTCTTGTAAACGAGTGAAAAAAATAAAATAAATTAAACTAATCTAAGGACTCATAACCTGTAATGTATTCAAATATTGTTCTTGGGGTTACATTTAAAAAAAGACCTCTAAAATACTGTGCTCTTAGTTAAATAAATAAACAAAATGTTTAATAATCAAGGACTTTAGTTTCAATAGATGACATCACTAGTGAACATGCATATGTTACTTTTAAAACATCTCTGCAACATCTCCAAGATCCGCCCCTTCCTGTCCCCAGAGACCACCAAAGTCCTGGTACACACTCTCATCATCTCTCGCCTTGACTACTGCAACATCTTTCTCTCTGGTCTTCCTCTTACTAGACTGCCACCTCTTCAGACCATCATGAATGCTGCAGGTAGACTAATTTACTCCTCTAACCGCTCCTCATCTGCTGCTCCTCTCTCTCTCGCTCCTCTGCAAATCTCTACATTGGCTTCCAATTGTCCAGGGAATCAAATTCAAAGTTCTGTGCCTTACTTCAAATTTCTCCACACCTCTTGTCCCACTTACATCTCCAACCTGGTACACAAATACACCCCTAACCGCCCCCTCCGTTCCTCCAGTGATGTACTAATGACATCCCCACTCATAAAATCATCACATTCCCAGCTTCCGGACTTCTCTAGGGCCGCTCCTACTCTGGAACTCCCTCCTTCGCCCCATTAGACTTGCTCCTACCTTCAGCTCTTCTAAAAAAAAGCCCTGAAAACCCACCTCTTCAGTCTGGCCTACCCATCCTCTCACCCCTAACATCACAACCATGCCAGTCCCCCCCCCCCCCCCCCCCCCCCCACCTATTGTATACTCTATTCCCCAACCTATTCGATTGTAAGCCCGTCCGGCAGGGTCCTCCACTCCTCCTGTGTCATAACCTGTTCCTATGTGTTATATTGTGTTGTATCTCAACTCTAATGTATTGTACAGCGCTGCGTAATATGTTGATGCTATATAAATAAATGATAATAATAATAATATTTATTATCTTACCCAGGTAAAACTAAGTGTGTTGTGCCAACAGGGACAATTTCCATAGATTTCCCCCAAAACTTATTTTTCCACCGGATGTCTGAAAAACAAATTGAAGTAACACTTAGTTTACCAAACCCTTAAAAAAGGTGAAATGCACATATAACCAACAACGTGTGCAATATATAAAATATCCATTCTCAATGGTAAAACCCCCCAATGATTCCTGGATTTGCCTGAATTCTAGTTGTGAATCCTTTGGAATTGTATTTATCTAACTAGTAAAGCAAGTAAACTGAAATATAGAAGCTGAACTATAAAATAGTTTCATAGGAAAGTCTGAAAAAAATCTGATGGACAGAGAATGTTGGTAATATATATTGCACAAGAACATATATAGATTATAGATTGTGTATGCTACTCACATTTACCAAATTTGAGAGTAAGTCACTGTAAAAAATATTTCTGATGAAAAAAGTTGATACATGCTTTTTGATCTGCCTCATTTAGTTATTCTACTGGTCATGTCACTATAGTCAGAGCACATGGCTGTATTCTATGGGGAAACAATAGCAATGCAACACTAAAGCTGGGTACACACATGTAAATATGGGCCAGATCGATGGCTGCTTCGAGCGCCATGCATGCTCACGGCCATCTATCTGGCCTATATTATATGCGGCTATCCCTGTTTTTGAGCGTGACCAATCAATCCGGCTCGAAAACAGGGATATCGGACAAGACTGTAAACCACAGTCGATGTGTGTTGCTTTGCATGGAGACCGTGGGGTCTTCATTCAAAGCATGGGCTGAGCTGGAGACACAGCAGTGCTGTGTCTTCAGCTCCTCCGATATCTGACAGCAGCACAATGACGTCATCGTGCTGCTGCAGGTAACCTCAAACAGCTCCAATATCGAGATGTGTGTTCCCTGCTTAAGGGTCCCCATACACCTTTAGATTTCTCTGTCAGATTTCCTTTAGATCTCCTTTTGTTTTACCAAAACCATGTAATATGAGGTGAATGGTAATTCTAACCCCTTTCTAATCCTAAATGGCACCTGGCAGGGATGCCCTTTGTCACCAATACTAGTAGCTATGGTGATTGAGCCATTGGCAGCGCATATAAGAAATGATGTACATATAAAAGGGTGGAATTGAGCCATAAAACTGATAAAATATCTCTCTATGTAGACGATGTTCTGCTTAGCCTGTCACAGTCACTGACAACACTACCAAGCCAAGGAGGATTATTCGTGGAGTAAGGGGTAGTATCGGGGTACAAGAACAATAATGGGAAACCTGAGGCTATGCCCCTAAATTTAGAGAAGCAAGAATTAGATAACATAAAAGAATATTATAGGTGGAGGTGGAAAAACGAAGGTATAAAATATTTGGGCAAAAATATTACATCAAAGTATGAAGCATTATATGGTAGTAACTACCCTTTACTGTTTAAGGAGACAGAGGATATGCTTAAAAACTGGAGGCGACATACTATCTCCATGTTTGGGAGAATTGAAGTGGTAAAACTGATGGTCTTTCACAAACTTTTGTATTTATTTAATACTCTACCCGTAAGGATCCCTTATAGTAAAATACAGAAAATACAATAGAAAATAATGGAGTTTATTTGGGCATATAAACCACATGGATTCTCTACTAAATTGATGTGTAGGGCCAAGGTTTAAGGGGGACTACGGGTCCCAGATATAAATAGGTATTATATCGCAGCCCAACTAAGATCAATCAAGGTATGGACAGATAGGCCCAAATAGAGAAGGACATACTAGCCCAAGAGAACATGAGGGCAATGCGATCAGAGCTATTAGCCCTAGTTTGGTTGGCCCTATAGCACATATAAGGAGTCTATGGGAGTACAAAAAGAGAAAGTATATGCTAATGAATGAGGTCTCAAGACTGGAACCCATAGCAGGGAATCCTTATATTACAATAGGATGGGCCAAAAAGAGGAAAGAAGCCTGGGAAAATGGCAGGATCAATCAAGTGGGGGATTTGACACCAACAGGGGAGTAAGAAGCTTTTGAAGCATTGAAACTAATGAAGCAACTACCAGAGGGGGAACGGTACACCTACCTCCAGGTTCGTCACTACTTCGAAGGGAAGCTAAGGGTAACAAAATTTCCGGAATTAACCTCATTTGAGAAAATCTGTAGCCAGGAAAATAAATTTAAGGGAATGGTGGCATCAATCTATAGGTTACTGGAAGAAAATGGGGTGTGGAGGCCTCCATATATGAGTACATGGGAGAGAGCAATAGGGGCAGAAATCTTCGGAGAAGAGTGGAAAGAGATATGGAATAACGCAGGGAAAACATCATGTGTGTACTCCATAAAGAGGCTCTTTATAAAATAATCTATCAGTGGTATAACACCCCGGATAAGCTTCATAAAATTTATTGCCAGGCATCGGAAAAAAGTGTTGGAGGTGTAGGAGGGGAAGCCTTGGAGCATATATTCTGGACGTGTCCAGGGATAGGTAAATTCTGGGAAAGTGTTAATGAGACAATGGAAGTAGTGGTAGGAGGTGAAATTGGAATGGATATCAAAACTCATGTATTGGGGGCCACCATAAAACATATAAATAAGAAACAAAAAAAGATGGAGCAACACAGCCTGATAGCAAGAAACTTGAAATCCAGTGTGCCACCTACCTTTAGAGATTTAATGGTTACAATAACAGAAGTTAGAACGATAGAATACCTAACAGCGAGTATCTATGACAAAATTAAGAACTTCTGTGAGGTTTGGGACCAATCGGATGCCTATATTGGTGGATGAGGAGATAGGGAAGTAAAGACTGTGAGGATTATTAAGAAAGGAAAATATAGAGATACGGCAATGTATAGTGTGAATGTAAGCGTAATATATACTGTATGTAGTATTTGTGTGTAAATTTATGTTGTAAAAATAATAAAAAAGAAATTGTAATAAAAAAAACAAAGAAGTATGACAGTTGTTGTTACTTTATTCTTGTAACAAGATTAAAGGAAGAACAACCCCTGCAAAGGAGTTCTCCTAATCCTGGCTTGTTATTACAGTATCAGTATAAAATACACCTGACCATAGACGCAATCAATCAGATTCCAAATAAGGCACCAAGACCAAAGAGCTGTCTCTGGATGTCAGGGACAAGAATGTAGACCTACACAAGGCTGATATGGGCTACAAGACACTAATGCCTGGCATACACATGCCGATAAGCGGCCGATTTTTCACCTGACCGACGGGCGTGCGCGCTTGCGCTGTCGGTCAGCGGAAAAATCGGCCCTTATTGGTGTGTGCCCACATGGGGCAACAGATCCCTGTCGCCCCACAGCTTGGCTGGCCAGAGAACGGACATGTCCGATGCAAGCCGATGCCATTTGCTTCAATGAAGACCGACGTCTTCATTGAAGCTAATGGCCGGCACAAAAAGGGTGCCGGCCGACTGAAGCAGCCCTATAATGCACCAGGATGCAAATGTGATGACGTCATCACGTTTGCATTTCGGTGCATATCGGAGCATGTCTGTCGGCACCCATCTGCGGGTGTATGGCAGGCATAAGCCGCTTGGTGAGAAGGTGACAATAGTCCATGCAATCTTTTGGCGCAACAATAACTGTGAATCTCTCTTGGTCTTGGGCTGAATACAAGATCTCAACTTGTGCAGTTGTATTGATCATGAAATTGGTGATAAAGCAACACAAAACTACATGGGGTGGGGCAGGGCTTGTCAGGGATCTCAGGGCTGCTGGGGAGAACTCCAGGAAAACCATTGGTAACACACTACATCATGATGGACTGAAATCTTGCAGCGCCCACAATTCCTTCCCAGAACACGCTTGATAGGACCCTTTCACTGCTAGACAATGATAGATGAATGGTCTGGCACAACACGCACAAGTATACACATGTGTATAGATCAGTGGTTCCCAAACTTTTCTTGCAGGGCCCCTTTCTTCTATTTAGGGACATTTTCGAGCCCCCCTCCCATTTCAAACACAGGTTAGGAATGAGGGCCAGCACCACCCCTGGAATACCTTCGGGCCCCCCAGTTTGGGAAGTATACCACTGGTATAGATGAAGCATTGCTGGTACGGTTATGGAAATGGTCGAGTTAATGTTTCAGAATATTTAGATCTAAATCTGCTTTGTCCCTCTAATGAAGAATAAGTAATGCATTCCTAGTAGATGTTCGTTATTATAACCAACTTGTAATGTATATTTAAAATCCCATTTACAAACATAATTTTATCAATAAATTCCATTAGCGGCCATCAGCTCTACACAGTAGGGAGTTTATGCTATTTGGAAACATCCGGCATCCCAGGATGACACCTGACCCACTAAAAGCTGCCGGTAATTGCAGCCAAACATGAGACATCACTTATCATGTGTGGACATGTTTTCCTCTATTTGCTCACTGAAGCGGAAATATCTCAAAAAGTTAAATTCCAGCTAGGGAGCCAAATGTGCATTTAAAATCACAAAGCTGAGATGATATATTTAGATTCTGTAATATCTCATTTTTACCCAGCTACTCTTGGGATTCATGGACCACAGACATCCCCTACAGATAAGTCAATGGTCTCCCTGTAACAGTTCAGCAACTCATGTGGGCAATGTCTCCATCCCTCTCACTGCTGATTGGACAATGGAAGAGCAGCAGCACACACAAAGTCGTCCATTTGAACTCCAGAAAGCCAGAGGCTAGTGATTAAAAATACCAAAACTGAATGACAGTATTATGTGATGCAGTACATCTTTATAGAAGTGCCATTCTCTGTTCGGTATGTGTATCGGGTGCAAATATGAACGCAGATTTCACGCCACTGGAGACTGTGAGAGACTTAATTTGATTGGAGTTACATTCCAGCAGCAATTTTTATCTTGTTCAAACAGCATATGTCCTTTTGAATTTATTGAAACTGGCACCCCATTTAGGTGGTGACAGATAACTACCATATGCCTGCACCAGCGCCTTCACTCTCCCGGCAATAAGCATAGCTGGGAGGGGGAGGAGCTGTCAGATGGAAGATAGGACCACAGAAGATCCTGCTGCCGCACCACAGAGCTCAGGCAAGCAGAGTGGGAGAAAGACGAAATTTTTTTGGGCCATTGGACACTCCGAAGTATAGCGTGCGTCCTATACCAAGGAGTGTCTTATAAGCCAAAAAAATACAGTTACAACAAAGAAGGTAACATACATAGCACATATATTAATGGGGAGTGTATAGTGATAAATTACGCAGACATGTTTCTCTAGCTTTTTCTACCATGTATAAAAATGTGAAATCATTATATTACAACCTACCTCACTCTATTGCTCACTTGTAAATCAATTGCATGTTTGCAAGTCTCAATCAGAATAATTCTAATTGTTTAGCGCCCAAACCCCCAGTTACCCTCTCAAGTCACTGAGGTAAGGTCAGATCAGTTCAATTACATTTTGAATCACTGCCATGTGTCAATGGGTTTAATAAGATCTCTTATTAAAAACATCCCTGCCTATGACCCTAATAACGACCCTAGTAAGTATTTATGTACTTACCTTGGTATAATGCAAATTTGTCAGACTCCGCATGGCAAGCTGATATAGGTGGGTGGTGACTGACCTGCATAAGATAAAAATGTATTTATATCAATACACAAATGAAGAAATCAAATTGGGCTAGTAGCTAAATAACTAAATGAAAGTATACCGTATGTTTCAGATTTTAAGATGCACCTGACCATAAGACGAACCCAGTTGTTAGAGAGGAAATCAGAAACAAAATATTTAATCTGTTTAAATGAATTAGGAAAAAAATTGCCTGTGGTACCCAATTTCAGCCAAAAAAATTGTATCACTAGAGAGCACACTTCGGCATTCCTTCTTCTTCCTCATACACGGGGAAGGGAAGGTGGCCCAGCGGGGGAATCTGCACGTCCCCCTGTATGCTGCGCGTGTGAGAAAGCTGCCAGCGAGTGTGGCTTTCCCCACACACACTTTGCATTGGCTATATCTGCGGGGTTCTGCATTAATAGCCAATACAGTTCAGATGGGAGATTGGCTGTGGGCAGATCTTCCATCTGCCAGGAGAGCTGGCGGGGAGCTACATTGTGATCACCGACGACCAAATGGCTGCGGGTGGTCGCACATTTGGACCATAAGACGCAGGCACTTTTTACCCCAATTTCGGGGGTGAAAAAGTGCTTCCTATAGTCCAAAAAATACAGTAATTATAACTACTATTGTTGAGGTTATTGGTGTACATATATAAACATGCACAAAATGGTTCTTTTCTGGCAGCGCAAAGATATCATACAAAACATTAGTGATGGCCGAACTTCGGCCGCGTCCGTCCGCAAACGGGCGGAGCGGACTTTTAAAAAAGTCCGCCGTCCGCCCGTTCGCGGACACATTCAAATTCCAAGCCTCTAGGCGGGGAATTTGAATCGGAAAACCCGGATGTGACGTCACATCCGGTCCCTGGAACGCATCCTGGAACGCATAGTGTTTACAAGCCGGAATATTCTTCCTGCGGCGGGATCTTGCTGCTATCGATCCCACCGGAGGAAGAATAGAGGGCTCCTTCTCCCTGGCGAACAGGGCGGGTCAAACACCCGTACTGTCCGCCTGCGAGAAGGAGGGCGAACATGCTTGTTCGCGGCCGAACTGTCCGCCTTGCGGGCAGTTCGGCCATCACTACAAAACATACTGATTGTCCACAGCCGCTTGAAATTGTGTGTGTGACTGCCTTAAAATTGACCAGAGAATGCAACATCTACCGTTTCCTGGGTCCTTGTTTGTGTGAATAAGTCCTAAATCTAAATAGATGGATCACTGAAACTTGTTAATTATAAGTATAAAATCTATTTTATAAGTATATAAATATTGTTTATTCCAGAACAAATAAATATGGTATAAGATTTAATATCGAATAGCTCTTTAGACTTCTAATTCTGATGTCCATCCCTGTGACACAACCCAATACTACGCAGATAAGAGTCTGATATGAGGGATTGAAATCCAGAGTAGAGTTTGAAATTGGAGAATCCTTTCATCAATAAAATGAAACCTTCAGCTTGAGGATATGCTGCGCTATGATTCTCATCACAGTCATTACAACTATGTAGTATATTATCATCTGCGATTGAACACAGGTAGACTTGATGGTTTAGAAAGTCCCTCATATTACATGGTTTTGGTAAAACAAAAGGAGATCTAAAGGAAATCTGACAGAGAGATCTAAAGGTGTATGGGGACTCTAAAGCTAACAATAATTTTAAATATTCTCAGCTATAGGTGACATTTATTCCTTTCTCACCTAAGTTGGTCAGAAGTTCCACATTGATGATGCAAAGACATTTAATGATATTCTGTTTCCTTTTATCCAAAAAGATCAGCTCTGGACCCAAAACACTTAGAGGTAGGAGTTGTAAGTTCAACTCGCCTTCAAGGAGGTGACTTGTAATTTTCTAAATCAGGACAAAATGTATTTTATGTTTCCTAAACCTTTATTCAGTTTATTACTTTTAGGCCCAACTGAGTATTAATTACAAAGTAAGAGTACCCAAATCTAGTAGTTTGTCCCTCAATATATATTTATGTGTGTGTGTGTGTGTGTGTGTGTGTGTGTGTGTGTGTGTGTGTGTGTGTGTGTATATATACACACACACACACACACACACACACACACACATATATATATACACATATACACTGCTCAAAAAAAATAAAAAAACACAAAAATAAATAAGACATCCTAGATCTGAATGAATGAAATATTCTTATTAAATACTGAAATTATTCAACCCATGGAAGTCTGGATTTGGAGTCGCACTCAAAATCAAAGTGGAAAAAACACTACAGGCTGATCCAACTTTGATATAATGCCTGGGCATGCTCCTGATGAGGCATGCTCCTGATGAGGTAGCGGATGATCTCCTGAAGGATCAATCCCACACCTGGGCTTAGGCATCCCCCAACTCCTGGACAGTTTGTGGTACCATGTGGCATTGGTGGATGGAGTGAGACATGATGTCCCAGATGTGCTCAATTGGATTCAGACCTAGGAAAGGGGCGGGCCAGTCCATAGCATCAATGCCTTCCTCTTGCAGGAACTGCTGACACACTCCAGCCACTCCTAGCATTGTCATGCATTAGGAGGAAACCAGGGCCAACCGCACCAGCATCTGGTCTCACAATGGGTCTGTAAACACAACCCCCACCAGTGAACGTCAGGCCCTCATACCATTCTCATGGAGTCTGTTTCTGACCTTTTGAGCAGACACATGCACATTTGTGGTCTGCTGGAGATAATTTTGCAGGGCTCTGGCAGTGCTCCTCCTGTTCCTGCTTGCACAAAGGCAGAGGTAGCGGTCCTGACCTGATGCTGCCCTCCTACAGCCTCCACGTCTCCTGATGTAAATGGCCTGTCTCCTGGTAGCTCTGAACACTACGCTGACAGCACACACACACTACTGAGCCTCATTTTGACTTCTTTGAATGACATTTCATCAGAGTTAGATCAGCCTGAAGTGTTTTTTCCACTATAATTTTGTGTGTGACTTCAAATCCAGACCTCCATGGGTTGATAAATTAGATTTCCATTTTGTGTGACTTTGTTGTCAGCACTTTCCACAATGTAAAGAACAAAGTATTTAACAATAATATTTCATTCATTCAGATCTAGAATGTCTTATTTATTTTTGTGTTCCCTTTATTTTTTTTGAGCAGTGTATATATATTTTTTTCTTAATAAAAATTTTAAGCAAAAATAAATCAACCAATGTGGAGAAAAACTAAAAAAACTAATTTCACCTGCTCAGCAATGAACTTAAATCCTCTCTCTTCATTTAAACATTCATATGTCTCTCCAAGCACAGGATTAAATGGCTTGCTACCAGCCCTGTAGAAACTAGGTGCATATGCAGATACTGCAAACGTGGCAATATAAACCTGTAAGAGAAAAAAAGAAAAAAAATATTTCAAATAGTGAGTAAAAGCCAACACATTACCGAGATTGTAAAGATCTACATGCTCCTCATGTTTAAAAAAAAGACTTAAAGCGGACCTACCACCTGGGAGGTCACTCAGCAGTACTGGCTGCAGCTCAGCCGATACTGCTGAGATCCTCAATTGTAAAAATAAAATCTTTTTCTGACAGCAGGAGGGGCGCTTGTTGCGAGTGCACCCCTCCCACTGCCTTACGTCGCACCTAGACAGCCGCAATGGGGTTTGGGACATCTCTTCCATGCAAGAACTCACGAGACATGAGCTGTTATCAGCCATAAGAGTGTCTCTCCCATCCAGAGACACGTCTCATCAAGCTGCTGATTAAAGCAGCTGTTTTACTTCTCCAGACACCTCCCTCCACGGAGCTCCCCAGCTCCGACAGAGAGGAGAAAGGAGGGGAGAGGAGAAAGGAGGGGGGAGGAGAGGAGAAAGGAGGGGGGAGGAGAGGGGGGGCAGTGATGGCGGAAGCAGCTTCACTTCTCCAGCATCTTAGATGCCGACATCAGAACTGAAGGTGAAGAAGGGGAGTATGTTTTGGGTTTTTTGTTGTGTAGCAGTTTTCCAGCATCTGAACTGCTGACAGGTGAGTATTGTGTATAAGATGGCCATACATGCTTCAATATTTCCACTCAATTAACTCAAAGCTAACAATTTTTATGTCGATGGAATGGAAACCGATGGCACCTAACCTTGTTACATCGCATAAAGTGATCAAAATCGAACATGAAGTCAATCAAAAAGTGATCGGACATGTTGGTAAATTTTGATGGAATCTGGCAGGAATCTAAAGTGTTTTAAATACAAATAAACAAACAATCAAATTATTTGCATGGAACCTTCTCCTGTATTATTGCAACAATTTTTTTATCACAATTGGGAGAATGTCGAACACCTAATGTGGTATAGTTCTATATAATAGAATAATATAGATTCTTTTGCGATCAATGTTCCATCAAAGTATCGAATCTATGGTCGATCATCCAAAAATCCACAAATGTATGGCCAGCTTAAGGGCATGTTTTCCAGCGCCAGCGATCTGCTGTGGTCTACAGCGACTCAAACCACGGGCAGGAACCTGCAGACAGGAAGTGGGGGGGGGGGGGATATGGCAAGATGTCCTGCCCCACTCCCACCACTTTCTGCCTGGTCAAACCCATAGACAGTGAATAGGCGCGGTTAAAGAATTCATGGATGGAGATTTTTAACCGCTTCCATTTACCTCTATGGCTGCGTTAAGTCCGATCACAGCTTCATTAAAATGTATGAGTGCGATCTCTCGCAATCTCCACCTGCACGGTTTATTAACCTCCCTGGCAGTTCACTGAGGTGCAGATTTCTGTACCAAAAGTGATACAGTGTTTTGCCTTTCCGCCACCATCGGCGTCACCGATGACGCCGATGGGGGCGGAAAGGCTCTGTTTGCCTGCAGCTCTGTAGAAATGCTGCAGGCACACAGAGAGCCAGCGGTTGCGCCTGATTCTGGCACTGGCGCAGTTTGATTCACGATTGGACTGCGCCAGTACTTGCTTCGGGCGTAACGCTAGGGAGGTTAAACCAGCCATAGACGCCATGCTTGGCGGGCGTTTATCGAACAATCAGCTGCAGCAAGATGACATCATCATGCCATGGTTAATCGTTCCAAATACACCATTTACGATTTGACAACCAATACTTTGGATGGGGACCCTAGTTCCCATTCAAAGTACTGGCGATCGACCAGAGAAAAACGTTTGTTCTCTGGCTGATCAAAGTTTTGTGCGAGTACGAACTCGCTCCAGGTGGGCGCATTCATTTTGCGATTGATCACCAAGCGATCCCCCCGAATGCGCATGGTGATCATTTGCCAAATCGGCCAGAGATTGAAGCGCTATGGCGGCTTTAGAGGTACAGAAAAAAAAAAAAAATTTTTTTTATTTTTTATAAGTTTACACTTTTTTTCTTTTCTTTTGATTTGGATAAAACATTTATCCAATCCAATCAAAATAAAAAACAAATGTAAAAAATGAAAAAAACAAATCTAAGAAAAAACTTTTTTTTAAATCTCCCGCCCGGCGCGTGACATCGTCAGGACACGAGTGCCGATCACGGAAATAGCCGGAGAGATTGGAGACATCGGAGACATCGGCTATTTCCGGATCGGCTCGGGTGCAGTCGGAGACAGATATCACTAGCAGAAACGCTCAGCGGGATCCACTTTTGAACTGGATTATAGAAAGACATTTCTATAATCCAGTCCAAAAGTAAAAAAAAAAAAAGATGTAAAAAACGAAAAAAAAAATAAAATTTTCTTTAAGATCGGGTCCCGCCACACGTCACTCCGGGACCCAGAAGAAGCCGGCGACGGAGAAGAGGACCGCGGCAGCTGGACCAGGTGAGCTCCCACGCTGTGCTCGAACCCAGTTCGGGCGTATCGATAGTTGCTGCGTCCCTTTGCCCGAACTGGGTTCGGGCATACCGCTAGGGAGGTTAAGATACCAATTCACATACCATTCTCTCAAATGGATCCTGAGTCTGGGATGCTTTGTCTAGGAGTTCGCTGTATTCCAGCTCCTCACACAGCCGCTGTAGAGTGTTAAGGGGCTCATTCAGTTGCACCGGCATGGATACTTTAGACAAATCCTTTCCAATATTGTTCCGAAGGATATTCCACAGACTGATATTACTTGTGTTCGGGCATGGAGCAGGAAGACTGGTTCGATGCTTTACATAACCATCCACCACACAAGCGCCATCTAAAAAAGAAAGTTTTTTATGGTTTTTTTTGTATGCGATTTTAATATTATTATAATGGAAATAACATATTAAAAGAAACATCCTCCAACACCAGTTCAGTGCTCCACCACCTCGTGTCATATCCCCCTATAATACTTATCTCATACCTTAGTGATATCTAGGCTGTAAAAGATTCGAATAAAATATTCGAATTGCAGAACAGCCTTATTGAATTTACAAACAACAATGCAGTGTAAAGCAGGGTACACACATTTAGATATGGGCCAGATCGATGGACGATTTGAGCGTTGTGCACGCTCATGGCATTCTATCTGGTCCATATCATATGCGGCCAACCCAGGGATATTGGACCTGACTATTAATCATGGCCGATGTCCGTTGCTTTGCATGAAGCTTGCATGAACTTTGCATAAACCGTGGGTTTCCATGCAAAGCTTCGACTGTCTCTCCAGCTCCTCCGATATCGGACGGCTCTAATATCGAGCTGTCTGTTCCCTACTTTAGGGTCTAGCTCAGGGGTGTGCAAACTTCTTGACTTATGGGCCACAACATTTTTTTAAGTTTCACAGAGGGGATAGACAAAGAACCTGTAAGGGCTGCTCATGCTCATAGACAATACTCCTTCCTCTTCTTCTCCTTCCCCCTACAGCACACTAACGCCCCCCCCCTGCGCTAGGAGCTCGCGCTGTTCAGATCCGCATGGGGTGGGAGGGCGCCGGATATGCTTGCAAAGGTGGGGAGAACTGGCCCTGTATTTATCTATCTATCTATCTATCTATCTATCTATCTATCTATCTATCTATCTATCTATCTATCTATCTATCTATCTATCCACACACATATATCTATAGCTTATTTTCAGTATACTTCCCTTTAAAGTTGACTAAAGACTAAAAACTAAACAATATATGACTTATACTATACAACAATATGGCCTGGATGTAGCGGACACACCTGGAGACGCTGGGGGTTTACACACACATTCCTGGATCTAGAGGGAAGGACCGATTGCAACTGAATCATCTATCCCTGTTTTTTTTCTGCCTGACGATCCAGACGTCTCTTGCCATTAGGTCTGTTTGTATCCACCAGATGAGTTGATTAAGCCTCCCCTGGCCTGTTTGGCCAGAGTTGGCTTCTGAAAGGAGCACCTGACGGCCAGTATCCACTTGCCAGGCCACTTGCATCTTATGTAAGGGTGACCTAAGTACATCTACAAACCCATTGTAACTCTTCACCTACCAATAATCTTACCACCTCCCTGAGGAAGCCCATGGGGCGAAACGCGTCAGAGGACTAACCAGATTATTGTAGAACTTGATGGTGTGCAGGCAGACTAGTCCCGATGTGCACCGAGATTCAAACGTGATGACGTCATCACGTTTGCACCCCGGTGCATTATGGGGCCCCTTCAGTCGGCGGCACCCTTTGTGTGCCGGCCATAAGCTGCAATGAAGACGCCGTCTTCATTGAAGCTTATGGCATCGGCTTTCATCGGCTCGTGCCGGCCAAAGAAGATCGGACATGTCCGTTCTCTGGCCGGCCGAGCAGTGGGGCGACAGGGATCCATGTGGGCACATGCCGATTAGCGGCCGATTTTTAACCTGACCGACGGCGCGAGCGCACACGCCCGTCGGTCAGATTAAAAATCGGCCGCTTATCGCCATGTGTATGGCTAGCATAAGTTGCAACCAAGTTGTATGTTGTTGTATTCACCCAGTCTTTCTATTGTACTGTTTACATACAAAATCATTGTAATGCCAATACTGTTGTTTTAAAATTATTGTCGATGAAGCAATAATTTGGACCATGTGAGGTCCTAATATCTTTAATTGTAAATTGGTCCATAATACTGTAGTAATAAAGACCTTTTATTATTAATGATGACTTCTTAGTGCCTGCAACGCCAATCAAATGGTCCTTTTCAGGGACCTAGGCAAATTTATTTAACCTCCAGCTAGTGTTCAAATAGTTTTATATTCAAAATTTCTTGGCTAGGGCACACCTTGATATAATTAATACTTTGACATACCCTACCCCTCAGTGATCATTATATTTAAATATAATGTATGTTATTTTCAATCACACAGTAAAAAGGAGACATGAGGTGTTTTTTTTCCTACAACTTCTGGTTCAAAGAGCTACAAACTCTACCTAGGGATTGCCTTTCAATGTCGTTACTCAGATTATCCTCTGATATGTTATCACTTATATCGCTGACATACGAGTCATCATCTGATACCTGGGGAAACAAACAGAATGCATACATTAATGATCTTTGCATGAGACAAAGTGCAGTTAGATAAGTGGAGACTCAAAGTGATACACATAAAACACCAGCACCTAACATCTTGCTTAAAGATTATTTGGCCAGGTATGTTGTCAGACGCAAAGATGCGCACATTTAGAAAAACCATCTGCGGCCTTCAGTAAGATCTGTACTAACCAATATTTTCTGCCAATACTCCTTGCATACTAAATTTTGTTACACTTGCAGCTGGCCTTTTTCATAAGTCAAATGATGTCCAAGAAAATAAAAATTGAACATGTGGTTGTTTAGCTGTGCTATTGCCCTCCGTGTTATGGAGGGTGCGTGGCTTTTCTTTTTTTTTTTTTGCATATCTCCAGCATCACTGGTGACACTGGGAATATGTTCCAGGTCTCCTGGAGGGCAGGAAATTTCAGGACTATTTCCTGCCCTCCAGGAGACCTGGAACATATGCTCTCAAAAAAAGCAACGCCCCCTCCATAACACGGAGGGCAATAGCACCGCCTCGCCCCTCCGGCATCATATCTGACGCCATTGGGGCGGAAGCAACACAGGTACGTCTATAGACAGAATCACCAGGGGATTTTGGCAGACATGTGAGTTAGCTCGGGTTGAGCTTTATTAGCTGAGAAACTCATCCCAAGTTAACTCGGGCAAAGACAATTAAGGAGACCTATTGCTTAGAGATTTTAACAACTGCCATTCCTTACGTGGTTCTTAAAAAATACAGATTGCTTGGCTAGAAATATACCCACATTTTGTTATTTTACAGCCTTATTCTAAAATGGATTATATTAAATTTTTCCTCAGAATTCTACACACAACACTACATAATGACAACACGATGAAAAGTTTACTTGAGATTTTGGCAAATTCATTAAAACTAAAAAATCACATGTACATAAGTATTCACAACCTTTGCTCAATACTTTGTCGATTTACCTTTGGCAGCAATTACAGCCCCAAGTTTTTTTCAGAAATTACGCCACAAGCTTGGCAAACCTATCCTTGGCCAGTTTTGCCCATTGCTCTTTGAAGTACCCCCCAAGCTCCATCAGATCGGATGGGAAGTATCAGGGCAGCCATTTTAAGTCTGGGCTCTGGTTGGGCCACTGAATGACATCCTGGAGCCACTCCTTTGCCAAAACCCCAAGTAAAAACCTTGTTATTATGGGGCGTTGTGTGTAAAATTTTTAAGAAAAAAAAGTTAATCAAATCCATTGTAGAATAAGGCTGTAAGATAACAAAATGTGATGTGCTGTGAATACTTGCCACATGGGTTTTAAATGACTGTACTGACCCACAATACAGCTTAGGATTCTCTGCAAGTTGCAGAACAGCTGCAATGATTGTGACTGACTGAAACTACTGAGACCCAAAATCAGCTTTACATCCAGGTAATTACAATTCTTTGGAATAGGAAGCTTCACTAAGCTTTACATTTAAATCTAGTTTAAAATTTTTAAATAATGAAAATGTCAAAGCTTGCTGGAAACGATGCAAATCATGTATGTGTTCATGTGAGGAATACCTACTCAGATCTTTCGCAACTAAAATATTGCTTCCCATAAAGCTAAATATAAAACATATTGTTGTGCAATAAAAAATGAGCTCAAAGAAATTCTGTAATGTTCATAGCACATAAAAACATCCCCACAATGAGCTGTTGCCATAATAACACAAGTAACCTAGACAATAACAAAGCACAGGAAAGGGAAACCGACCTGGACTGATTGTTGTAGCCGCATTATGTTTTACAATAGATACCCTGTTTTCAGCTACACAAGTAACAAGATTTGAAGTTAGGTTAGGGCCCCCCATACATCTTTAGATTTCTCTGTCAGATTTCCGTTAGATCTCATTTTGTTTTACCAAAACCATGTAATATAAGGGACTTTCTAAATCATGAAGTCTACCTGTGTTCGCAGAGGACCCTATCCTTCATAGTTGTTCGTAGATCTAAAGGATATCTGACAGAAAAATCTAAAGGTGTGTGGCCAGCTTTAGTATACTTATGTATACAACAGATATTTTTGGTTTGGTTGTTGTCATTGTATCAAGTAAACCATATCTGCTAAGCTCAATTCATCTAAGCCTAGTATTTACTCAGATTGGCCTAATTTGTATGGAAATGTAACTGTAAATACAACATTTAAATAAAATGTTTTTATCAAACTCTCCACTGAGATCTGATCTTTCCTTCCAATTGCAGCAATAATAATGTCTATTTCAACTGCATTCGCACATCATCATGTGGATGATGCAGTGGCATGATCATGTGATCCATCTCGCTGTTGCATCACCATGGTGTGTCTCTTCAGGCTGTAAGATGGAACATGCTGTATACCGGTATTTACTCAGGAGCAGGGCAGTACTTAGAGCCAAAGACTTAAGCTGTCCATACACCTTTAGATCTCTCTGTCGAATATCCTTTAGATACCAACAACTATGTAGTACAGCGTCCTCTGCAATTGAACACAGGTAGACTTGATGGTTTAGAAAGTCCCTCATATTACATGGTTTTGGTAAAACAAAAGGAGATCTAACGGAAATATGACAGAGAAATCTAAAGGTGTATGGGGACCCTTACAAAGACTTGCTCTGGCCCTTAGCGCTGCCCCTCCTCCTGAGTAAATATCAGTATACAGAATGCTGGAGCAGTGAGGAGTCTGTTTTCTCTGCTGGAACATGCTGTATAGCGGTATATATGCTCAATTGAAGGCACTTTTGGGATCCTGTGGGAAAAAAAGTTTACAATATGAAGGCACTTACCTCATTTTCAGATGAGCTAGAGGACAGCAGAACTTCCTGAGCATCATAGAACTCAGTCAGGGAATCTGTGATGGACAAACGGCTCTCGTTGGACATCTGATGAACCAGAGGCTTGTTCTCTTCACATGCATCCTCCTAAAAAACAGATCGGATCAGATCATTATTTTGTGATCAATATTCTGTCACCTGCTTGGTAAAACAGACATGTTAATGAAACTACAGTGTTCTCCCCCAAAAAATTTTTCAGCCGGGCGGCACGATGACGTCGTTGCACCGGTCCGGCGGCCTCTCTGATAGGCTGCCGGCCAGCGGCAGCACACAAGTCCTCTGACAGGCGGCGCCTCCCCATTCTTCAGGAGCGCGCCGCAGCCACTGAAAGACTCCGGCCTGCGGCACACTACCGGAGCCAGTCTTTCTGTGGCTGTGGCACGCTCCTGAAGAATGGGAGGCGCCACCTGTCAGGCTGCTCGCCGCGGAGGACTTGTGTGCCGGGCGGGGACTAAAATCTCCCGGGCGGGCCGCCCGGCCAATCTGCTCTGGGGAGAACACTGAACTATATGTATGTTTACATAAGTCTAGAGTTCTGGGGAAATATTTAGCAGTATCAGTATTTCACAATCAACCTGACAAACACATGCGATAGCTTTAAATTTTTTTTTATACTAGTCCAGTGGTGGCACGCTGAGCATTGTAGAATTCTTATCAGATATAACAACTCTATGGAGGTCAGTGAGGAGTGGGTACTGGTCCATCAACAAACTGATTGCCATGATGTATTCATTCTTGTTTGAGTGGATTTTTGTGTTAATTTAATTTTATTAGCAATACATTTTTACATAATTTTGTGTTTCAAACTTTATTTTAGTAAGATGACCACTAGACCCTTGTTTGCACATATTTCAGTAAGTAACAGGCCTACAACATAAATTAAAATTATGCAAAACCTATGTACCACTTTTGGTACAGAAATCTGGATCTCATTGGACTGCCAAAGTGGTTATTTTTTTCTACTGCTTTTGGTACAGAAAGATGGACTGAATTAGGCCACAAGAGGGGTTACCAGTCATTTTTAAGGTCTCCATACATGCTATGACGGGTGCTCGATAGATGACCCATTGGAGCACAGTGTGGTGACTTCACGACACTGCGCTCGGACGCAGTGTTGGGGTATGAGGTCAAAGAGGGGTTTGTGGGAGGGAGGTATGGGAGGAAGGCGGGGGGGGGGG
>CM070036.1:115520296-115559520 GCA_036250615.1 Ptychadena robeensis
TATGTGAATTTTTGACCTTATGCGAATTTTAGGCTTAATGCAAATTTTTGAGTGTTTATGTGAATTTTTGGCGTTATGCAAATTTTCGACTTTGACTAGAAAAAAGTCGAAATTTCGCAGGCGAATCGAAATTCGATTGGGAAACTCGAAATTTAAGTAGAATCCAATTTTATTCATTTCGACCATCTCTACTGGGCATACACATTTAGATTTTTCCAGTCATAAAAAACGACTGTATTACGCTTATCATTTAAAAATTAATTCCTTTTTTTTAAACCTGTTATCTCCCAAATGAATTTAGTGTAACAGATACAGACCTATATATATATATTAGGACAATGGTAGATCATATGTTAATCCAAATGAAGTATCTGACGGGTTGTCTTGGTATTTCGATAGACTTGTAAGTGATTGTACTACAGAGCATGCACACAGGGCTTGGTAAAGGAATTGATCTGTCTAAAATCAATCACATTATGTGGTGGTTAAAACAATCCAAATGTAATAGATCAATCGAATTCAATGAATGGTCGAATGAAGAGTTGACCCATGTTTGTCCAGCTTTAAACAGATATCAGTACTTTCCCAGTATTTCCGATTGGGAATGCAGCCCCATTGACAATGGGGACAAAAGAAAAAATTAGAGGGGTGAACCTATCTAATGGGGACACAAACAATAATGAATTTTTTTGGTCAGCTAAAAGAAGAGCCCAAGTATTCTCACCTTTGTGTGCAACATGACACAGGTCATCCTGCATCTTGGAGAAATTAGAACCGTCAGAGCCATTGGAGTATTGCTTTTCTTCTGTATAATCTATTGTAGATAAATTAGGGTTGGAAGCATGTAATCTTACATTTCCAGCAATTGTTTGAGGTACCTAGAAAACAGAGGCTAGTCAGTAAAGTGGAGTAGATATTCATGATACACACACCTTTTTCTTTCTAGAAAGGACATTTATGAACATTGCAGAGATGTTGTACCAGTGGGAATGTTTTAGACTTTATACATATTGATTTTGGAGTAGTAGAGTGTTGCTCTATGTTAGCCACCAATGAATAAAGATTATATAGAGAAAGTTTAGAGATGAGGTGATACTCTTTATTGGCTAACTTGAAGTCTTTAAAGAAGGAAGTCGTCACGATGTCTCAGATCAGGCTTAAGTCTGAAGAAGGAATCTGAAACATCCTGAAAGTTTGCTTCTTTATTGACCACCAGTCAAGTTAACAATCTGTTGCCATGTCATGTCAAATGGTCATGTGTACACTATGTCATTACTTTTAACAATATCTGCCAGCAACTTTCATTCATTGTTAATATTTTAATACTGATGATTTTTATTGTAAAGGTGCACAAGCCTTTACTGTTTTAGGTAACACTGTCTTTATAACTCAATGCAAATCAATTGTTGTTCCATTTCTAACTAAAGGCAGTAAAGCTGAAACTTTCTGTAAAATAAATGCCCTAGAACTAGTCTATGGTCTGCAGACAACATTAAATTTAGCTTTTAAAAAAAAGTGTTCTTCTTAAAGTATGCAGATGACTACACCACTGAAGTGAACTCATCTTCAAACCTTGCGCTATTGGGGAATTGCATAGTTCTTCCAAGCAAAATATGGAACCTCAATTTTTACGAATTAAACATGTAAATGAAAGCACTGCAGGTCTCTGGCATTCAAGGTGCAGGATGAGGTGAGACCTTACATAGTTTTGAGCATTAGAGGTTTTTATGCATATTATCCCAGTGGGACCAGTTTAGAAGAGTAGCACTTTAAGTAAGTAAGTACTTTAAGGTACTTGAACACTGCCAGTTCAGAATCTATTTAGGCCAAGTCAGAAATACTTCAATGATAGATTTCCAATTAAGAGTAGTGTTGGGACATTGTAACCAGAGGTTACATGAATCTTTTATACACGAAGGTTATATGCATAGATGTAATCTCTGCTCAATATCCTTGACAAACGTTTTGGGTTTCTGGCGTTGTGATGGAAGTAATGACATTTAAGACAATTCAGTTCTAGGTATTTTTTGTTTGTTCTTATCTTCATCACATTCATAGACGGATATATAAATAGTAAATAGACGGATAATAGTAATTTTTTTGTATGCTACATGAAACAGAGACACCTCTCATCTCAAAATCATAAAGGATCACACTACTAGCTAGTACATAGTATTAATGAAAGGATCGATCTCAACAAACAAGAGAAATTTTAGATAAAAGTCAGGCAATGCTGTTAATTTGACAAAACAGACAGAGGAAGAGGTTATATACGTATAGGTACCAAAACTACAAATAATGCACAGACCATAAAAAAAATAAAAATAGTAAACAGTGCCAGGTAACATAACAGAAAGATCTAGAGATAATGAACTTGGAATGTGAGGGTTGGGCTGGAGAATGGCACAAGTGTGATGAGCAACGGGTATGGAATTTATAACACTTGAAAAAGACCTTCAATAACTGTATATACAACATCCTGTCTGGAAAACCTCAGCAAACTAGATAAAAGCTATTATTGTGGATACTTCCTGTTTGAGCCCAATGTGAGTGGAAGAAAACAAAAAAATCACTAAAATCTGAAATGTATACCCTGACATGGAGGGGAACCAGTTGGAGAAAGTGTGCTTGACTGGGTGGGCTATGGAGGAAAAGATGGGATCAGTGGTTGAGACAAAGACATAGGTTAAGAGTGGAGTTTAGTGGAAAAAAAGGGGAGGTCCTATGAAGGGAGATCACTCCGAGCCAAATTTTCTGGTCCCTACCGGTATTTTTGCTGTTCTAGTTATGTAATGTTATTTATATGATTTGTAATATCACAGCATGGTGGGTCCTTGACGGTGCCTGTAAAAAAAATCTTGCATAATTAAGTACCCTGTTGGCTGATTATATGGTGTCTATCATTAAATATGGATACCTTGGATTGGTTATAATAGCCAGAGTCTTTGTCGATATAAAGCCCACGATACACCTTTCAATCATGAACATGATATCACCAAAATTGTTGAAGATGTAGTGAATGAAGGGTGGTTGCAGGAACATTGTAAACATGGAGAACATTATCCCATCTTATTAAGCTTTAGCTGGAATATTGGTTTAACTGATCCAAAAGCAAAGTAGAAATGCTTTTACAATATTTCTTGGGTACTCAATCATCTTTACAATTTCCTTTAGATCTACCAACAACTATGTAGTGCCGGGTCCTCCCTGATAGTATACATAATGATTGAAAGGTTAAGAAAGTCCTCATACTACATGGTTGAACAAATGTTGATTGTACAGAATTTGTATAGTAGGATATTAAGGTTGTATGGGGGCCTTAAGTATTGTTGGAGTGAGGAGTTTAGGTTATATATATACTGAGCTGGAAAATTTGGACTGGTGGATGGTGCGCATGATTATATATTGCTTTTGGTTTCAGTTACAGGGGCACGGTCAGGGACCTTATCTTTTAAAGATTTTACTGTATTATTTTAGATTTAACATTTGCAATTAATTATGGAAACAGTTTGAAGCTGTGGCTTTAATATTTTATGTCTAGAACATTGTTGGTGTCTTACTTATTTAATTTAAGGTATTGGCATCAAGTTTTGAGGGTGGTAAGTACTTGGCCATTACACATTTTCCTATATATATATGTCCTAACCCAGTCATACATTTATGTTCACATTAAGCCATTATGTCAAAGAGCAAAATGTCACTGAATGATCCATAATGATCATACTATTATGGCACTTAAATCTTAATCTGTTTACAATTCCAATTAATTTGAATAGCAAATGGAGTGTTTGAAAAGAAAAGAAAGAACTAAAGCAATCATTTCATCATAAATATATGAATATATATAAGAATAGCAATTATTACCTGCAGGGAACCCTTTGAGTCCTTATTCATCCCCTTTGTCCGCCACTTCTTCCTGTTTACTTTTTCTTTTTTTGGACTTTCAAGAGCACCAGCCTTTCAGAAACACATTTATATTACTTATTACTCTAAAACACAGCGGGATAACACCTTTCTTTACACATACCACAATCATAAACACTTATTCTATTTATTCAATCCATAAAGCCAAAATACTGGATAATCTCCTTATAATGACCCGATAAATTTCATAGTTTTGAAAAGGGAATACTGAAGAGGTTAATCGCTGTACAATTTATTTGAAGTGTTCCCCCTTGGCCTTATGAATTTTTCATTTACAGCATGCAGTTAGGGCTTGAATCAGGGACATCTTGCTGATTATTGCCTTTACACCATAAGAAGCAAATGGGCCAAATTTTTTAGGCCAAAACTCATTCTCTCCACTACATAAAAACACAGCATTATCGCAGTGGTTGCGTCTTTTGCAGCATATCGTTCATTTTGAAAGGCATGATTTTTAGAACATGGTTTACCGTCGAAATGGGTCGGTGCCCATTGAAGATGAATATGGTACAGACACAGCCTCTAAGGCTATGTTTCCACATCCGTCAGAAACCCCCTCCGCTAAGCATATTGCTTGACGGGGATCCCGATGGAGCACAAACTTTACCTGCTAAGCGAATATTGTGTTTAGACATCCGCCAAAGCAGAGGCTTGGAACGGCTCAGCACTGTGAAGACACAGCATCTGTCGAGCAGGTAAATGAATGTGCTCCGTGGGGACCTCCCCCTAAGCGTATTGCTTGGCGGGAGGTCCCGATGGAGCACATTAACTTACCTGGCATTCCGACACATGTGGCAACCCCCCATAAGATTTTTATGCATTTCGACAAATCATAATGGAGTTTTAGCCTTATGGTGCAAAAAAATATGGTAATTCATTGTATAAACACCTGTATCTCTTTGTCCATTTGAGAAAATTAGAGAAAACTCATTTAGAAGCAATCGTACCAGGGAGTACTCCACTTGTACATGACCCATAGAGGCCTACTTATATAAGACCCAGCACTAGAAAAAAAAATTTTTAGGGAACGTCTAGTTCCCCCTGTATGTCATGAAAGTAGTCAGTTGTCATAGCTGGTATAGATAAGCAAACACAATACAATCAGGGCTGTGGAGTCGGTCGATAAATTACCCGACTCCGACTCCTCAATTTCTGATTCTTCCGACTCCAACTCCTCTGTATTAAATATGCTAATGTATTTTATCCATCCATTGACGGAAAGGAAGGCGACATACATTAACCACAGAACCTCTGGCTAGGAAACCAACACTGTACTGGAATGGCCAATTACAGGGAGTTAGGCAGAAGGGAGTTAGGCAGAAGGGAGTTAGGCAGAAGATGCTGCTGCTTAAGCTAGGCACCACGCTGCGATTGATCGGGGATCAATTAAATGGAAATCAATGTGTACCACATGGGCACATCGGTTCCCGTTCAATGGGGACCCGTTCTCCCCACCTTGCAGTGTGTGATTTACACCACGCCACAAGCTGGGGAGAAGCAGTCTGTCCCATACAGCTGCCTCACTCACACAGCTTTCGAGTGAGGAGTGGTGGCTCCGCCCCTTCACACTAACAGCCGACAGCTGTGGAGGAGGCAGCAGCCGCAGCTGTTTCAATACTTTCCATGAAGACTCACGTCTCCATGCAAGGTATTGGAAATTGAACAGTGTTCTCCAACATGTTGGAACCCCGCTCAATCAAGTTCCTTCGAGCCGGCTGTATTGATCCTGCCCGATGGAAAGCACACACAGGTAGGCCGATCGGGGGGGCCCACATGGGGTGACAGATCGCTGATGCCCCACAGCTCGGCCAGAGAACGGACATGTCCGATATTCTCTGGCCGATGCTGTTAGTTTCAAGCTAATGGCCGGCACCCTTTGCGACCATTTGAAAACCCGCTGTGATTCAGCTGAGGCAACAAATACTTAGATTTTTAGCTTTAACTTTACACATGACTCTGGGATTCAAGGGAAATCATGAATCATGTTTGCTGTCAGCTCTGGAGAGCAGAGTGAGGACGTCATCACGCTGCAGTCTGGAGCTCATCTGAGCTGGTCTGTCGGCCCCCACTCGGTACGTGTGTGGGGGCCTTTAGGTGAGGGTCACAGTGGCGCTGTAATGTTACGCACTGCATGTATTCATTCTTATAGCAGAGAAGTCATTCATTATGACTGTTTGTGAATTGCGACATTTGAAGTAAATTTATTAGGAGTCGGAGTTAATTTTTTGTGACTCCCACTCCAGGTACGCAAAAATGTCTACGACTTCGACTCCTCGACTCCGACTCCACAGCCCTGAATACAATTGCATCACTCACTCCTCTACTATCCTTAATGGGGAAAAAAAAACATTAAGGTAAGTCTTTAAAACATCTCTAAGAAAGATAATAGGTAGCTGTGCACAACCTTCAGCAGTGATTACACAGCTATAGTGATATCAGCGGACGCTCTTTTTCAACCATCTTCAACCATAGTTGAAAAAGAGCGTCTGCTCGAAACGTGTCCCATTGTTCCTATTGAGCCCCCCAGCATCTGTAAGCAGGAAGTGATCTCATCCCCAACCAGGAAGTGAGGTCCTCCTGGAAAACACATGGTCCTGAGAGATCCACCCTTATAAACCTCTCTTAATGTGAGTATCTTGTCTGTTGTTTTGTTTCATTTTGTTTTATCTTATCCTATTCCACATGATTTAACCATTTGTTGTACTAGGTTGTGCGCCTCTGTCCTTGTTCTTATTTCAAAACATCTCTGGTGTCTCTTTGGAGCCCCTAGATTCTTGGCCCTTGCATTGGGCCATTGGTACTAAGCTGTACCCCAACCTCATGGTCACACTATAGCAGCACTTATAAATACAATATATATAAGAAAAAACTGAGCAGCCACTATTTTTTATCAAGGGGAGACCACAACCTAAAATCCATACCGGCTGCCATGTTGAACTGCAGAGGTGGAGCTTAGTGTTTGTAAGGTTTGTTAGAGCATACAGCCATTTTGGAGAGAGATGACCCCTGCTGGGCCCAGAATCAAGGAACTCTTTGCAGATTGATTTTTAAAAAATATAAAAAAACTGGCCAGTACCATCTATATTCAATAAGATGTTAGCTGGAAGCTGAACACCATGAACATTTTTTTCCCTTGCAGGGGGTTCCCCATCCCTCCTACACTGGGAGTCAGAAGATGTTTCCTGAGCTTGAAGCTGGCAGCCAGAGTGACAATCTTGGGCTGGCAACCCATCCCCCTGAAATGTAAATGGCTTCCCACTGCAGGGGAAAGTAAGAGAGGACCCAGCTCTAGAAATATGGGAGTGCATGGCGGGTGAGTATATCTCTTTTCTGTGAACCCCTAGATCTACATGTTACAGTTTGTGGAGTCCTGCAGACTTTAATTAGACTTATGGTAATTTTGATGGGTTTATCAGTAATTGTTCATTGACACAAGGCACTTTAGGACAAACATCTTGGAATACCTGCATGGCATTTATTGCAGGAGCAGAGTATGTTCTGTGAAGAACCTCCATGTTTTGTAGTAGTTGACTCATTTCCAACAAAAAACTCTGACACTGAGAGAGGTCTGCAGAGACAAAAGAATAAAACGTTACAGTTAGAAAAAAAGGACTGCCAGGGCCGCCGTCAGGGGGGAGCAGGGGCACGCCCATCCCGGGCCCGGGCAGCTAGGGGGGCCCGGCGATCCGCACGTAGGGGCCCCGGATCGGCACAGCAGTCAGCTGTCACTGTCAGCCCGGACTGAATACGATGTGATGTCAGTCTGTCCGGGCTGATCGGCTGCTGCGCCGATCAGCGATCAGGTGGGCTGGTAATGGATTTGTGATATTCCTGCTAGCACCCACCCCCCCTCAACAAATCCTGCCATGGGGCCTGGACATTTTTGCTGTACCGGGCCCCATAATTTCTGACGGCAGCCCTGTGCCACCCAAATAGAATTGGTCCACTATCAAACAGATGTTATTCACATCTAATATGGTGGGCTAATGCAGCAGCTAACGAACAGAAACACAAAGCAAATAAGCTTTTGTTTTTGAAAAGTTATTTTTCAATTAGCTGAAAAGTAATGCCCCCCATACATACACAGATTTTTGCGTCTGACAGACAAAAAACAATCAATTTATTTCAATCGTACAACCGAAGATTGATTGATGGAACATAAAATATACTCCACAAAATATAACCAAGTTTTGATCGCTTTTCTAATTTTTTATCGTCCATGAAATTGAGCGTTTAATCGGGCGATTTTTTCAACCGGAAGTGCTGTGTACAGAGGGCATGGTCATTTGATGACAATTAAGTATTAGTATGCAAATGATCAAGAACAATTAAAATCTGTCGGTTACAAAATAATTTGTACTCAATTTGTACTTGACCGATCAAAATTTTCCGACATGTCCGATAATGTTTTGATACATTTTTTTCACAATTACAATAAATTTTAGTTGATCGGACCATGTGGGCATGCAACAATTTTCAGTCGACCAACCTAAAAATTTATAGTTTTTAATCGGTCGCCCACTAATATCTGTGCATGTATGGGGGCCATAAGTCCCAGAATATGATATCACCAAAATTGTTGAAGATGTAGTGAAAGGTTGCAGGAACATTGTACAAGAAAAAATTATAATTTTAGCTTATGGAGTTTTTACCTACATTAAGTAAGCTTAAAAAATTTGACTTGACTTTGGACCTTATTCATGCAAAATCGACATGTGCTAAAGCAATATGTTTTTTTCAAATGTTCCCACAATGCTTTTCTACATCTCTAGCAAGTTTGGCGATAATACCATGTTTAGGGGCTTTGAAATTCACTCACAAAATCCACCCGCAAAATGCTGAGATTTTCATTTCTGGACCCGAGTATAAGCCGAATTAAATTTTTTAAGCAAGTTTAAGGTACTGATAAATTTTGCCTTTATTCGAGTATATACAGTAGATTAACAATATTTCTTTGCTATAATAAAAATCGATCCTGGTTTATATGGGTCAGTTCATGTGATCACTTTTTCTAAGGTGTGCATAGACAGTTGAACAATATCACACATGTGAAGAACATGCATGACATGCAATACATTTATTTTAACAAATTCACCATCACATTGCTTCGTAACCTCCTGGGTGTTTCATCCATCATGAAACTCAGCTTTCTAACTAGTGAGAAACTCACCTGTCCGCCGGATTCCCCGGGTGATCGGAATCATCTGTTTGTATGCCCCCGGGTCTGCCCCCGATCTCGTCACCAGTGACGCAAAGGGAGTGGGGGAAGGCGGCTCCAAAGACCTCCATGTAAATGGTCGGGCGTCGCCTTTTTACAGCATAACTCTGGCGGCTCCAGTGACGCCGGATTTATGCACGCGACCTCCAGCTGGGCAGGGAATGACGGATTGCCCGTGGCGCGGTTTAAAAAGTGCCACGTGGGCAACGCCCAGGAGGTTAAGGCCCCCACACACAAAGCGAGCCAAGGCTGACTTTCCTGGCAGCCGATGTGCGTGTGCGCTAGTGGTCGTTGGTTGGTGGCAAAATCGGCCACGGATCTTGGGTGCCCACATGGGGTGGCAGATCCCTGTCACCCCAAAGCTCGATTGGCCAGAGAACACAAAGGGTGCCGTGGCGGAGTGCAGTGTGACTCGCTGCGTGTGTGGGGGCCTTTAGGGCTTGTTTCCATTATACGTCGGGACCTCTCCGCTAAGCGTGTACGCTTAGCAGGGGTCCCGACGTATCCAACAGACATTGCCTGCTGGCGGATGATCTGTTTACACATCCGCCGGTGTAAAGGCTGAACGTACTCGACTACGTTCAGCCTTACATCGGTGGATCGGCTCGGCGCAATGAAGACAGAGTCTCCGCCGAGCAGGTAAGTCTATCTGTTACGTTGGGACCTCCTGCTAAGCGTGTATGCTTAGCGGAGGGGTCCTAACGCAATGTCTACAGGCCAATCCAATAAGAATGTCAGTAAAATTTGTTATTAAGTTGTTCAGCTAGGATCTGGAATTTTTTTTTCCCCAGTCACAAATTATTCAGTAAGATTATGGAAAATCGTTACCACCTTTTTTAACTGTTAACATATAGATTTAGAAGATACACAAAATACGCTAATGTTTCCATTCTGACTGAACAAATATGGCCGTCTCTGGTAATGAGGGTCACGTAAAAACATTTCCACTTTGCTTTTGGATCAGTTAAAGCAATATTCCAGCTAAAGCTTAATAAGATGGGATAATGTACTCTAAACTAACAAAGTGAATAGTAATCAAGCCAGGATTGTGTATTAAAAATTCATAGGCTTTTATTTCTAAGGCGCCATATCCATCATCTGTGTACTTTGGTACCTTTAGCACATTTATCCATATCATCATTAGACTGGAGCCAGGCTGGGACTCGGCTGCCTGCCAGCTTCAGCGAATTCTGTCTGGTGAAGTGAGTTTCCTGTAGTAGGCAAAAAAAAAAAAGTAGTTCGTGTTATGAATTCATTAAGCTTGATGTGACTACTAATCATATACATTGAGTGAGTAGCTTGTTATATATGCACAACATTTAACAAACGCTATAGCATATTCATATGATCGCTGCTATGATTAGATCCGTTTCACATATATTACAACTCAACCAAAGAATTCTGGAAGACAAATGTGGCTGTACATGCTGAGAAGAAAGATGTTTTCTAGTCCCAGGTGCCAACAGACAGGAAGATGCAGCTACATGACAGTCTTTCTTTTAATTCTCACAATATAAATAACCATGTTATAAACTAAAGACACCAATCAAGCAGCAGGGAAGGGGATTTGCGCCCATTTCTACTTAGAAATAAAGTCTGGTTTCAATAGATCTGTGAGGTAGGACGGTAGCAGACACTAAATTCTTATTTCCCCATTGGGGAAATCTATTCTTTCTCATTGTGTTGTATACACTCGCAACATAGAACGATGACTTCTCACTGGAACATTTGAAGAAGAGAATAATAATTACAAGGTAGACACCTTTCTAAAGTTAGTTTTTTCCCTTCCATCGACTTGGATGGATCATTTAGGTTTTTTTCCTGACTGGATTGCCCAAAATTCAGCAGTGATCCGTTTTCTAGATATTCAAAAGAATGCGCATAGGACTTTGGAAAGGGATCGGTCCTGAATTGAACAACTTGTGTTCTGGTACTTTCAATCATAAATTGACTGCCAATATTTCAATTGCACATGCCAATGAAATTAAAATCAGGGAACACAAGGTTTGAAATATGAGCTGTTCAAGGTTTATCGCGCTGCTGCCCGACATTGAAGGAGCTGAAGGTGCAGCACTGCTGTGTATTCAGCTCCGACGATGCTTTGCATGGAGACCCTGCAGTCCCCATGCAAAGCAATGGACATTGATGGTGATTTACAGTCATGTCCGATATCCCTGTTTTCAAGCGGGATTGATTGGTCCCACTCAAAAACAGGTATGGCCACATTAAATATGGGCCAGATAGATGGCCCTGAGCGTGCACGTTGCTCAAAGCGGCCATCGATCTGGCCCACATCTATGCGTGTGTTCCCAGCTTAATCGATAAAGCAAAAGTTGATAAGTTTACAAGTTTTACAACCATTTTACAACCATTGTTTCATTTCAGTAAAAGAAATGACACACACTTCATAGCCGCTTGGCATGGAGAACACCAGGAACAAGTGTATTGGCAAGAGGAATAAGAGATAAACATATAGAACATAAAACAGTGGCCCCTAGCTTACGTCAGACTTCATTCTGAGGAGATTTCCATTTACTTTCTGCAGTATCTCTCAGGACAGGAAGTGAAGAGATGTCTCCATAATGGTAATAAAAACTGCAAACTAAAGCTAGCCATACACGGGTCGACTTTTACGCAATTGATTGCCTTGTACGATTGGAATGTCGATCAATTGAAGAACATCTATTGATCATACTATATTTTTTCAATAAACTATATAATTAGATTTGTTTATGAACGATTTATGATTGTAATAAGACCATAAACAAATTGATTGCAATACCTAGAAAAAAAACAGATATTTGTACAATCGAGCAAAATGTACCAACATGTCTGATCACTTTGCGATCGATATAGATAACTTTTTGGGCAATCGTACCAGATGTGTGGGAACCTATTTACAATCGATCGCTTTAAGTCTAGCAAACGGTAAGGATCGAATCGTGTATGGCCACCATCACTCTTCATATTCCATGCAAAATTCCAGAGTGGTTCTCTGCTACACCATAACTCCACTGCAGATAATAGGAAGCCAAGAAAGAGAGGAACACCCTACCAGGAGAACCTGAATGCCATTTTCATTGGCCATTCCTTAAAACCTAAACCTGAAAACCTGAAATGAAAGTCAAAGCTGGTGTACCAACACATCTCCAGAACTCTGGGTGAACTATACCTTTATTCAAGGGAATGCATCTGGCTCAGCATAAAACCAGCAAGAGGAAATCTATTCATATCTAACCTGTTATTAATGCTGTTTCGAAAAAGATGTAATGCTGTCTTGAGAGCAACGTACAGCTGTAAACTGGAATTATATGCTGTCTATGGAGCAGACACACCACTGAGCCAAAAACACATCCATCATCCCCTGCTCACAGGCCTTGTCTTATGAGCCAATCAATCAACTATAAAAAGAACTATGCAGGAGGGCACCATGGAAGGCATTTAGAGTGACTGCAAGTAAGAGATGTGTTATGAACTGAAAAAATATAATAATAAACCAAATATGCCCAGAGCAATGAAAAGAGCATCACTCAATGTGCTCACTATCTTTGAAGTGACAGGCTGTATTGTGTCTATATATGTTGGGTTTTCTGTCAGTCTTGTCTGATCGATCCCTGGGAAAGGTTGGGCGTGATTTCAAATTGATGAAGCTGTTTTTTTAAATTGACTTGATTCGGTTTACTTAAAACATTGGGTGTATTATTTTTTGTACTATAACTTTCCAGTCTGGTCCAGGGGTAGGAAAACTTTTTGATATGTGGGCAACAATGGGATCTTAAATAAAACAGAGTGGTCAGACCTGAGTTTCAAGTATTTGAAAACCCTTGTGCAAACAGACCATGTAAACTGAGCTTAACTAAATAAAGTCAGTGAAGTGTCTAAAAAAATGATTAAAAAATGTATATAAATATATATATCTAAAAATAATTTAAATAACTGGGACTTTTTTAGTATAGAAATGAACTGGGGGTGCATGTTTCATGACTCAATAACCACAATGTGTTTGTTGCCAGCCAATATACTGCTTACTGCAGAATCTAGACTTTAACATTGCTCACAGCTCGACCAAAGATATTTTATCCAGGGGGTTTATAAACCTGTAGATGTTACATTTGTATGCAACATTCATGAGATCAGACAAACCCTGTAAACAGATTAGATCTCTCAAAAATTTATTCACCCCAAATCTGATTTTTCACATTCAGTTTGAATGAATCTTGAAACAATATGTAAGAAATATTTCTAATAATACAATTATTACTACATAAACCTTTATTGAAAAAAGCATTAATCTGATTCTATATATACCTGTGGAGTTGAGATGGGATCTAAGCTGGAAGCAGACTCGGTGGTTGACAGCATAGGGAAGAACTGAGAATTCAGATCATGTGGGAACACAGAGATTTCATTCTGACGGAACAACCGATGGTCACGGAGCTTTGCTACCCAATCCTCAAACACCTCTGGAGATTTCACCTGGAAGAGAGCATATGCGAGTCATGCAGTCTGTACGCTGGGGATCGATGCTTCTTCACAACTCATCTCACTTGATTTCAAAATGTGAACCTAAAAGGTTTTAAGCTAACCTGTTGGGAGTTAGAAAATTAACAAATGATTTTAACTAGATTTCAGTGATTGTTTTCCACAAACTTTAGGGCTCATTTACATGGGCGTTTTTTAGGCTTCCAACTGGCAGACCAGTGTGTCCAGGGTGTTATCTAAATGACCCTGGAGCACCTGCACAAGTGTGCAAGCACATGTACACAGGAGCACCCAGACGTTTTCTGTTAGCAGCAGCCCGGGGAGCTCCCGCATAAATGGGTCATAAAGGAGTTTATTTGCAAGGGAGAAATATATAAACATTTAGAATTTAGATCACCTGCCAGTATGCAGAGCTCAGTTTAGAAATGGCAGAAAGAAATCATATTTCTTAAGGACCCCATAAACCCTACAATCTTACCATACAATTTCTGTAAAACCAAATTTTGTTCTACCAAATCCATGTAATATGAGGACCTTTCTAAACCTTTCAATCACTATGTATTCTATCAGGGAGGACCCGGCACTACATAGTTGTTGGTAGATCTAAAGGAAATTGTATGGAGTGATCCAAAGGTGTATGGGGGCTTTAAACTTAATGTTAAAATTGCACACTACCAAAAACTTTTACCAAAACCCCTACAGTGGTTAAGATGGTGGTTAGAAACTCACAGCAAGGGTTTATAAAAGTATTCCCTGGCTTTAAAGAAACTGTGCCAGTTAAATAAATAATTTAAAAGGGGTCCTATTCCACCACTTATTTACTAATGGTACATAACTTTTTTTTCTCTCTCCAAACCTGTGCTTTTCAAATTTTCATTCTCTTTTTCCTTTTTATTTCAAAGCCTTGTTGTCCGCTTTACCAAAAAAAGATAACTACCCTGTCTAATGTTTTGTGCATAATCAATATCAGATAATTATCGCATATTAATATAGCTGCAGTAGTTAATGAGGTGGAAAGTAATAAGCACAGCTAACAAAACACATTTCACCTTCCTGACCTCCTGTGACTAATACATGCTAATTGGCTGTCACATGGCTATTTTCCCTGCCCAATTAACTAAGCCTTAATAAGTAAAACAATGTCTACAGAACTTGATGAACTCCAGACAAATTTGTGCAGCCAAGTTCTGTGATCAAGGAACCCCACCACTAGGCACAACCGAGTTGTTGATATCCATAGACATGAAAGCATGACTTGGTCAAAAAATATCCTGAGCTTGCCAAATGGAAAAGATGGCATGTGCCTGAAATAAAGGCAAGAACACCTTCTGTATAATACTAGACACAACAACTATATTGGACAAACGTCCAACTTGACTATGATCATAACTGCTTCAAGTAGTGTGTATATATACTTGGTTTTCTTTTCTTTCTATGTGTATCTAGGGATGAGGCCATGTACCTGACCATATTACATAATAGTATTACCTTATCAGTCAATCTGCCCACCTCTTCCTTTGTCGAATAACTAATGTGTATATACATTGGGATATGCTTTGGTCCAGGTGTCAGAGGAGATACCTCAGGAGACCATTCACCACCTCCTCAGGAGCATGCCCTGGTGTTGAAGGGGGGTCATACAGGCATGTGGAGGTCACACACACTACTGAGCCTCATTTTCACTAGTTTTAAGGACATTACATCAAAGTTGGATCAGCCTGTAGTGTTTTTAGTGTGTTTTTTCCACTTTATTGTTGAGTGTGATTAGAAATCCAGACCTCCATGGGTTGATGAATTTGATTTCCATTGATAATTTTTGTGTGATTTTGGTCAGCACATTCAAGTAAAGAACAAAAAATTTAACAAGATCCTCAGATCTAGGATGTCTTGTTTATGTGTCTTTTCCTGTTCTTGTTTATGTGTTCCCTTTATTTATTTTAGATTTTCATATATATATATATATATATATATATATATATATATTTCATATTTGCTCATCTAACTTAGATATATTTGACATACAAATCCAAAAGCGCAACACATCTTACTTAGAACTCTAATCTTCCTTGATGCCATCTGGGTAGATTTTCTGAATAGTAATCATAGAAACTAACTTGCTGTTAGTCCACCTGCTCACACTTAAGATCTGAGAAAATTCATTAATGTGTGTGGTAGCTGAGAGGAACACAGAATTAAATCACCCACAAATGTGTGCACACCATCATCTGTCAAATGACAGATGCCAAATAAACATGCTGTGACTATACTGAAATCTCCCAATGTCAGTTAAAAACAGCATGGATTTGATGAAAGAAGAATTAATCCTCGAGGAAAATGTTTCACTCTTGGAATAAAAGAACGGATCCAATCACTCATACTAAACTAGCACACTGCCTAAAGCTAGCCACACAATACTCAATTTCCCCTACTGCTGACTGCAGGGTTGTCGGGAACACACTGTATCATGTAGATTAACGTCAATGGGTAAAAGACATCTAAAACCCCCTATAACGCTGCTCAAATCTTTGTTGCATCAGGGTAAACCTGAGTAGAGTATGGATACTGTCTAACAATAATTTAAGTCACTTCCTCTGAGTTTTTTTTAAAGTTGTAATTCTTTAAAAAGACGTGGCAGCCTTGGATTCAATACTCTTACCCCACTGGGACTGTGCTATCATCTGGGAGGACCCTTGATTGGAGCAACTGAGTTGATATGTAGGGCCACAAGTGCAGCCCTCGGCATCACTAAAGGGCCGCAAATAACATTGATCCAGACCCTGCCCCTGTCAAGATCTCAGCAGGTGGTGGAAAAGACCCCGTCAGGCAGTCAAAACCCGACAGCACCCACTCCCCCTCCTGCCCCTGGGTGCAGCGCTCATATGTAGACCTAGTTTCCCTGATCATCATTGCCAATTTTTACTGATGTAATACCGCCAAAGTTGATAAGGAACTCTGGTTCAGCGTGTGACCACATGGTGAGTTGCTATGCATTAATAGTTTGGTTTTGGGGGCTGCATGTGGAGGACCAAGGGGGGGAGGGGTCGCCGAACAACGTCCGCCCGCAGGTTTTGCACCTAGGGATTAGCCGCACGGGATCATGGGTTCTGGTAGTTTTTCTTGATGTGATCAGTATGAACTATATTGCTATATGGTTTTTGTATTGTGCAGGTTTTTCCCCTCCACTTCCTTATCACCCCCCCTTTTCCCTTTTTTCTTCTTTAATTCTTTGTATGTACTTACTTTGTTTTTTCATATATATGCAAAACTTTAATAACATTTTATGAACCACAAAGTTGGAATCCTTAAAAATCTAGAATTTTACTATGACTATATTTTTACTACCCCAGGAGACCATGTGTCCTTAGGTCTCATTCACATGAGTGTAAACGACACATGCTTCAAATTAATAAAGCATTTGCCTGTTATTTGTAAAAATAGAACATACAATGGGTTTGTGTTGCTTGTCTGTAATAAAAAATTGCCTACAATTATTGGCACTTGTTACAACTTGAAAACTGGCAGAGCAATGGCATTTCAGTCAATGCAAGTTCACCACAAAATTTTTAAAGTGCCTAAGGCATGTGTTTGATGAGTGCTATGACAGCTCATAGGAAGTGAAAGTATGAATGCAGTCACCACAGCAGAAAACTAGTAAATTGTTCTAAATTACATATTGAGATTTTCAGTTATACTGTTAAAACATTGCAATATTTGTGACAACTGCTTTACTTTGACAATTTTAATAAAACAAGATAGATGTAACTTACCTTGAGGTGGTATATATGTTCTTCTGTATCCAAATCAATGCACTTGGTTGATTTTTTGACTGACATAACAGAAAGCCCAACATCGATGCGACCGTGCAGTTTTCCTTTCTCCATCTAGGTTATCAAGACACAAACATAATGTGAGACTGACACTTGCAGTATCTGACAGTTAATGATACTGCAATGAAAAACAAACTCAAATATAGGAAAGAGTTGTGGGAATATTGTTCAAGCTCATGTAGTTTTTGCATAAATTAAGTTCAAAGTCAAAGTCTTTCAAGTCAAAATTTTTATTTCGAAAATTGTATGGTCCAACAACCCTTCAATAACCTGCTTTGCAATTAACTCACAAATTAATTCAGTTAAGATTTTACAATCTCTTGGCTTAACACTGACAGTGAGGTGCCAGAGTACTTAAATTGTGACATCACCTATAAGTTCTATAGCCATTGATAATGACAAGCTGTACAAACAAGCATCTCTTTATCAACAGGTTACTTTTTGGCCATGTAACAGCCTTAGTGGTTTGACAAATTATTTTTCTGCACATTTATTTTAGTTTTGTGACTGAAAAGTATTTAAACCCGACACAAGCATATGCAGAAAGAGTCCAACAATGGAACCCCTCATAATGCGCTCAGTTCTGTTGACAAACGTCTAGGTGGAATATCCCAATTACTGGAGATATTATACAGCATGTTCAAGTAAAGTGTGCAGGACAGGACCATTTAGGACATTTTAGAATTGATGTACATCCCGTCTTCAAAGAGACTGTAGAATTATACCCTGAACTCCTAGGGTGGTAGGCTCCTTACAGGAGAAGGGCTACAGTATGTTCAATAATTTAGTCCCAGGGTAAGTAGTGGCTCTACTCCTAGTGAATATTAATATACAATATGTTCCATCCCTGCACACCCTGCTGGAACATGCTTTAACCCTTCTCCTGTCAGAAGCCTACTGCTCCGCGGGGTTGAGTGTCATGCTCTGCGGTCTCTCTGAAGACAGGGAATGCAGAAATTCTTTTTGCAGTAGGTGTTCATTGAAGATGATGCTAACTTGAATAATACTTTTTAATACATTCACTTTAAAGGACGCAGATGTTTCCCCCTTACATGTGTGTTTTATAGAACAAAAGACATCAGGCTACAGTCTGGGAAATGTACAAATAAATCATTTACCTCGTTTGGCCCTTTTGCATACTTCAAGATTCCTTTGTCCAGGTAGAAATATCTCTAAACAATAATAAAAATAAACCCATAAGTAATGAATTAACTTTCAGAAAACTATCTTCAGGCTTTTTTGTAGAACTTCTTATTATGTATACGGCATATTTTTGTGCTTATTTTGCTGTCATCACAAAAACAGGGAGAGGGTTATAATTGCAGCATGAAAGCAGTATGCGTTTTGACAGAATAATTCACTTTGATATCCTCCTGGTTAATGAGCTCTGTGACTGAAGCAGTACATTTACATAGAATCTATGAATTTAATGGCAATGAAGAACAAAGATTTAATATTTCACAAGACACTTAAGCAGTTACAGACATTCCTAACCATGAAGTTAGTTGATTTATTAGCCCATTTCAGAGAATGCTCTACTATTCCTGATCTAGTATGGAGCACTAAGTATGAAGACAATCGGACAACTTGACATATTTTACAACCCAAGTAAGTGGTATTCTCTTGCTCCTCTGCTGAACACAATGGCTGGCAGGCAGTTCTAACCTCAGGCTAACAAAACAGCCACTGGCAAACAGTCTAAAGGTGTGTCAGTTTTCATAACTAAAAGCTATTCTCGCGGGTAAGGATTAAAAGATCGACTAAGTCTCTACCCCACTTTTAGGTGACAGCTGCCATCTGGACAGGAAGTGCAACAAAATTACCACAATATGCTCTTTCAACCAACTAAACTAAAAGGTACATAAGGGGTTAAATTTTTCCTTTTGATCAACATATAGTAGTATTATAGTAGCATAGTAGATTTTTAGTTGATGATTTTTACTGCCACATAATGCAATAAGATTTTAAAACAGAATGAATCCATTCCAAAGTCTTGCGCGCCTGCTCCATAGTACCATCGGATACAAATTGGCTGAAATACCTAGAAAACCCATCAGATACTTGTACCACTAAAGGCCCCCACACACGTACCGAGTGGAGGCAGACAGGTGAGCAGTGGAGTGATGACGTCATCACGCTGCTCTCCATCGCTCAGAGGATCAGCAGCACCCTTTGTGTGCTGGCCGTTAGTTTCAATGGGGCCGCCGGTCCCCATTGAAACTAATGGCATCGGCCAGAGATTTACGGACATATCTGTTATGGATCTGTCGCCCCATGTGGGAACCCCCGAACGGCGGCCGGTTTTGCCTCCGACCGACGGCTGCGAGCGCGCACACACATTGGTCGGCTTAACTGAAATTTACCAACATGTCTAATCAAGGCTTGATTCAATTCCTATCACATGTGGTGGATTAAAAAATAAAAAATAAATATATTCTCAAATGATCTACTTAATAGGCTCCTTATTTAAGTCAATAGAAGAATAGAACACTGTATGGCCATCTTAAGTGATTTTCTTACAGTGCGATCATATGTGAGATTTGCCTTTATATATAATGTCTTATTATATCCATTAATAGGCAAAGAGATAAGAATGCACCACAGCAGGTACAGGCACATATATTTAGAAGGCTCCTTTCACACTATATGCAGGGCAGTAGAGTCTGAGTCGAGGAGTCAGAGGCAATTTTGGCTACCTGGAGTCGTCAAAAAATTTGGGAATAAAAAAAAAAAAAAAAGAAAGTTCATATGTCCCAATTCACAAACAGTCATAATGAACTACTTCTCTGCTATAAGAATAAATGCATGCAGTGCATAATGTAACTGCAAAACAAACACGTTAAGTGACCATGAGGCATGCTTTTCATTGACTGTATGCTTCACTAAATGGGACGTAATGCACAGTTAGGCTAAGTTTACAGTGGCAGTTCCCGAGCTGCTTTCAGCTCGGAAACCGCCAGTGCGCTCCCGCAGCTGCGGGATAAACGACGCCCTGTGGTCATCTGCAAAACAGTGCAGGCGATTACAGGGTGTCTAATTAAGGACCCCATAGAGGTCCTATGGCACAACAGCCTATGGCACAGCAGTCCTATGGCACAGCGGTCACACTAAAAGGAAGTCTGCAGATCTCCAGGATTTAAGATGCAGGCATGGGAACTGCAAGCAAGTGAAGTGAGTAAAGTGTGGGGGGTTTTTGTGTAGCAGTTTCCCAGCATCTGAACTGCTGACAAGTGAGTATTGTGTCTGTTTAATGTATGTCTGGTTTTTTTATTTTGAGTTTAAAACCGCTTTAAGGTGCAGCACCGCTTTCCATTGTGTTGTGTTCCATGTTACAGGGAACGCTACAACCACTGTGAACCTAGCCTATCTCTTGCTGATAATTAATTTAGTAAATATTTTTTGCAGGACTAGAGACACTTGTATAAGTGAAGGGAATGGATCGCCAATAGTTTAAGACTGAAGCTGTAAAACATTTGAAAAATGGCTGTAATTCAGCTGAGGCGACAAATACTTAAGGCAGCCATACACGAGGCAATGCAGCCTCAATAGATCATCTTTATTATATACAAAATACATGATAAAAATAAAAGCAGTATATGTCACTCAGGGGAACATGAAAAATCAAACCAAGTGTCACTTATTGCTTTTATTTTTATAATGTATTCTGTATATAATAAAGAAGATTTTGTAATTTAACGGATACCTGTTCGTGCCTTTAAAACCCTAAACTCATTCTTTTGTCCGGGTCACCAGTGGATGCTCTACTGGTTAGAACCGTAACAAAACAATCCTTTCAAGTCATCAGTATAAGCATCAACAACAGCAACAAAAAGGAAGCAACATGTGAGAAGAAGTCCATCAAGTTTAACTTATTCTAAGTCTAATGGTGCTCTGTACATAACTCTATAGAGGTCAACAAAAACCTCTTTAGAATCCTTGTTAACCGCATCAATAACAATTGGTTGAATTCCATAGGCCAATCCCTCTAATGATGAACCTGACTTAGCCTCATAGTCTCGTTTAAGCACCCTTAAGCTATCTTTTAGCTTTACATGCTGAAAAGCTTGTCATAAAAATAAAGCAATTCAGCTTAGAGAAAAGGCAAATAGGGTATGTATAACATTTTAGAAAGCAAGTCCATTGATGGGCAGAAGATTACAGGATAAAATGTTCAAAAGTTCCTGTGTAGCAGTCTCAACTTACCTGGTTTACATACAATATATTTAATATTCTCATACTATTTGTCCAGCTACATTTTTTTCTATCCGAACTACATACACAGATATGAACTACACACACACACTGTACACACAGGGATGGGGCATACACTACACACAGTTTTACACTGCACAGTTTATATGTAGTCCGTGTGTGCTCCATCCCTGTGTGTACAGTGAGTCGGTATTCAGGGGTGTCAAACACTGACTTATGAGTCAAGACCCTGCAGTGTCATTATATTTTTAAATAAATATCAAGCTTGGCCCACGATTTTGTACAAGTTTTAACTTTTGGCCCACTATTTATTTGAGTTTGACACCCCTGGTGTAAAATGTATAGCTTGACTCTCTCATTCTTTAAGCATTAGGGACATGTTTGCATTAGCGTGTCTAAAAACGATATTGAACCCTATGGGAAAAAGGCATCAAAAGAGCATCCAAAAAGTAATGGATGCATTTTTGACGCGTCCAATGCAAATTGAATGGATGCGTTAAAGCGCCTATGCACATGTCAATGCAGCATTCTGCATTAACATTGATGCAACATGTTGTTGGTTTGTGTATGTGCCCATTGCTTAACATTGCTACATTTGCTTGTGTCAAACACAGGGATTTTAATGCGGTGGAGACTAGGTGAAAAGACATGTCAGAAAAGTAATGAACAAATGGATCTGCCTGACATTAGTGAGATGCAAAAGACCACACACTGCAATCCTTTCATAAAACTCCAACAAACTCCACATAATTTATCAAATAGAAAAGTTATACACATACTTTGTGCCAGCCTTTGAGAGGCCATTTTCTTTTCTTTAGTAGGAAGCCTTCTAGTTTCTGTGGTTCCTGGGTGCAGCTGTTACTTCCTCGGAGGCCTTCTACAATCTCCCAGCTATCCTAATAGAAAGAAACAAAAGTCAAACATTTGAGAATTGATTGTAAGGAGAGTCACAGAATATGTATATAAAGTCTAACAATGTGTTTTGCGCATGTTGCTGCAATGTAACATCCATTTTTTTGGGGTTTACCATTCTTTCAATTAAAATGTAAGTGGGAATCATACCAGCAAAGAATATTAAACACCCCTTCTTTACCTACAGTGACAACGGTTCAGCAGCAGTAGCGTCACCCTTCCCCACATGATGCTGAATTGCTACAAGCAGCTATGCCAACAAATGTGATGTCACCCTCTGCCTTACACACAGCAGTGTATCCACATTGCAAGCACAAGGCAGATCATGAACAAACTAAGTGGAACTCTTATAAAGTAGGTGGTACTTTTAAAACAGTTCTTTTGGAACACAAGAGACAAATGTTTAAATATATTAAATGTAGGACAAAAACAAGGTATACCACCGACCTAGGTAAGTCTAGCGCTACCCACGTCCATAACATTCACATAAGAAAGAAAACGTGGCACCCTGATAAATTAGAGTTACCATTCTCTAATATCAGCCACAATAGGACTTTAGCGGTAGCAATGAACAACAGTATAGAATAATGGCAACCCCCTCCAGGGGGTATAGAATAATGGCAACCCCCCTGCCATTTTCTCCATGACAATCGAAAAATATAAATGAACGTGAAAGTGACGGCTGTCGCAAAACGCGTTAAGACTTTATGACAATTTGACTTTTTCTTCAAATGAACTCTGATCAACAAACTAAACTGTGTTGTCTTTTGATTTTTTTTTGCCATTATTCTATACTGCTGTTCATTGCTACCGTCCTATTTGGCTAATATTAGAGAATGGTATCTCTAATTAAGCAGGGTGCCACGTATTCTTTCTTATGTTTTAATATATTAATTATTAAAAATAGTCATTGTCCAAATCATAAAAGGTGTTATAATTCAATGTACACAATATATGTATGATTAGTGAAGCTGCCAAATTAAAAGAACAGTTACTAGCAATAGTTTTGTAAATGATCAACCACAGGCATATCAATATAATAATCCTTCTACTCTCTAAAGAATGAAATAATGAACAAGGAAACCAGCTGATGGCAATAGAAAAACAAATTCCAGACATTTCAGAAGGAAATGATACTTCCAATTTATCGAGATACACTGTGGTCAAACTTAATAATGCCTATTTTACACCAAGTTTATCCAGCTGCCACAGAAGAATGGAAACAATGAAAAGCCTAAACACTATTGACAAAAGCCTAAACACATTGATAGCAACACCGCAGGAGAAATGCTAGCACAGGCTTCCAGTATCCGTAGTTTCAGGTGCTGCACATCTCGTATCTTCACAGCATAGACAAATGCCTTCAGATGACTCCAAAGTCTAAGGGTCCGATCGGGAGACCTTGAATTTGCTACATGATGATGCGTTTCCCTCTTTATGCACTGAAGCTGGCACGTTCCCTGAGTTTTTCCAGCAAGATGGTGCACCACCACATTATGGGTGTCAGGCCCGAACATTCCTAGATGAACAGTTTCCTGGAAAGTGGATTGGTCGTTGTGGGCCAGTTGAATGGCCCCCAAGGTCTCCCGATCTGACCCCCTTAGACTTTTATCTTTTGGGTCATCTGAAGGCAATTTTCTATGCTGGGAAGATACAAGATGTGCAGCCCCTGAAACTACGGATACTGGAAGCCTGTGTTAGCATTTCTCCTGCGGTGTTGCTATCAGTGTGTGAAGAGTGGGAGAAGAGGGTTGCATTGACAATCCAACACAATGGGCAGCACATTGAACACATTTTATAAGTGGACAGAACCTTGTAAATAACTCATGAAAGAAAAAAGTTATGTTAAAACCAAGCACACCATTTTCTTGTGAAATTCCCAATAAGTTTGATGTGTCACATGACCCTCTTCCTATTGAAAAAACAAAAGTTGGATTCAAAATGGCTGCCATGTTTACCGCCCATCTTGAAAAGTTTCCCCCCTCACATATACTAATGTGCCACAAACAGGAAGATAATATCACTAACCATTCCCATTTTAATAAGGTGTATCCATATAAATGGCCCACCCTGTATATTCCTGTATCATGCATGTAAGTACCCCTTTATATAAAATGTTGTTAAATATAATGTTTGCAATTAAGTTAAATAATGAATCAAATTATAAAACTGTTATGATCACTTAGCTACATCACCAATTCCTTTTGTTTCTCTCTTGTCAAAATCTTGCAAAAGTACTAATTTGTGATCGGAGCGGAATCATTAATCAAAAGCCCATCAGCGTATACCAGGTTGTTGAAAACACACCGTGATTTAGTACAGCAGGCTGTCAGATTTATAAAATGCTTTTCTTACATCATAAAGGTTAAAATCAAACACAGGAGATGTTTCATTTCCTGATAATGAATACATTATTTTGTACATACATTTTGTACAAGAGGATTTATTAGTGAATAACGATTCAAATCACTGATTCTCTGGGCTGACCTCAAGCCAAACTAACTGGATACTGTGGAAAGAGGAAACCAATGTGACATATTCATGGCATGTCCTTCTGAGATGACCATACCTACTTTACATGATGAAATAAGGGCACCATGGTGACAAATTCTACAATAAATTATCATAGGCGACTAACATTGTTATGCCCCATATAACAAATCATCAAGGGTTTTATGTCCTCATACACTTTAATAAATCAGGTAGCTTTTTTTAAGCACTTCTGAACACACCATAAAAAAGTTATCATGTTGCTGTAACCTAAACCTTTTAAATCATTTTATTGTATTTAGAGTTAACCAGTTTACCATACCATTACAAAAAAGAAAAACAGAATCCTGTAAAACAAAAAAGTAGCTGAAAGAATGGACTTTATTTACTTCCTTAACTAGAGACTGTGGCAGTGATAAGACAGCTCTTGGTGCTCAGATTCAAGGCCGCCGTCAGGGGGGTGGGGAAGGGGGCAATCTTGTCCCGGGCCCGAGCAGCTAGGGGAGCCCAGCGGGGCATTACCTTGGGGCACGGCGGCCGCATTCCGGGCAGCCCGATCGGGCTTCAGAGTATGAGGCCACGGGATTTCTGACAGCGGCCCTGCTCAGATTATCTCAGATGATTCCCCTGTGATTGTTGTGCGATGATGTAATACTCTGCTTGATTCCCCTGTGATTGTTGTGCGATTGATGGCAACGTCCTTATGCAAGAATCGCACACGGATCACACAACGATCGTTCAGGGAAGCCATGGCCACCACCTTGGGAACTGTTGCCTCTGCTACAGAGGGTAGTAGTACCTATGTTAGTTACATCATGTGCAGCGTGGTACAAATGGCTGAGTTTATGTTAGGCTGCCTTTCCTGTGACCCTCGTGTTGTACATATTTTAGATAACACGCATTACTGGGTGTTCATCCTTTTCGACCCCCGCTACAAAGAGAACTTTTCATCTCTCATTTCAGTGGCGGAAAGGACAAGTAATATGGTGCAATACCAGAAGGTACTTGTGGAGAGATTGCTCCAAAGTTTTCCATCTGACAACGCACAGTCCATACTTACTTAGGCGACAGAGGATGGGAGACAAAGGGAACACACAGCAGTTCCAACAAGGAAAGGCCAACACTATCCAATCATGACACCCTGGAAATTCTGACGGGTTGACTCAGATAAAATTGAACAAGGCCTGGACTGCTCCTGATTTCTAAACTCCACCAGAGGAGAGCTGAGCTGATAAAGACGATTTCAAAATGTCTTTTTTTGGGGGGGGGGGTTAATTTGTAAAAGTAGTGTCGGACAAACTGGTTCCCATGTTGTTTTAGCATGTTTTGAGCGTCAGCTCAACTGCAGCCACTCCCATATCATGTTTTAGAGAGTAATTTTTCCTGTTATATAGTTTTTGGGGGAGTTTGTCAGTCTGCAAAAGTGGAGTACAACTCGGACAAACTTGTTACCAGCAGTGGCTAAGGAGTCCAAGATGCATCCAGATATCTTCTCCATGTTGTTCCTGGTCAATTTGGGTGGTGTTTCTGTCACTTTTAGAATGTTTGCAATGGACCAGGCACCCTCCCCTCTTCCGAGTCTCCCATTGACACCCGAACACTTTGGTGTTTGCTAAACACCAGTTCTAGCCCTTACACATTCTGAGAAGTTGATTTATTACATAGAGAGGATTTGTCTACCTGTTCTCCACTACTGTAAGAGGCATTGCTTTACTTTACCATTTTCATGAATATATTAAAGCAGCTTGGAAAGCCACGCAATTTTCTAAAAGACGCCACACAATTTTGAAAAATGTAAAAACCACAGAAACCACTAAAAATATTTTGGAGGACAACCCCCCCCCCCCCTTCATTTGGGCTTAATATAGTTAGTTGACCAGGATCAACATGAAAAGCATTACAACGGCCAGATTTGGAGACATGTTAATGTATTAAACATATGGTTATGAATACTTAGACAAAGCAATCAATTCAATATATCTACTAAGCACTACTGTGTGTTGTATTCCTAGGAATTTCTACATTATAAATAATAAAAAGAAAAAAAAATGGGGAAAGCGAATGTGGATTCTGTAGAAAGTCAAAGTTGAAATGAAGTTGGACAGCTTTTAAATATGAACAGAAAAATGTATGGATCAAAAGAAGAAACCAGAGATAACATCTTACAGCACTGAGAAAGCCTGTTCACCGCTTGCAGAAAATGGTAAAATAATTGGACTGAACGATGACTCGGCTGCCATAACTCTGAACAAACAGTAACATTCAGCAATCCGCACAAAAGGCAGTAAAATTACATAATTAGAAAATCTTAACAATAGAAATGTTGGAATATATGAAGAAGGTCTTTTTAAAGATAACAGGCAAATATTACATTATGAAATTAGCCAAAGGAAACTGTAAGAGCATGGTTTATAAGTGAATAAAAGATATTAATTAAATAATAATTTTTTTTATGAGTTAAGAAACCTTTCACCATAAAATTGGGAAAGAATGATAAAAAAAGATGCAAATCATTGTGGAATTGGATGGTATTTTACGGTTATTACATTATTAAATTATTGCAAACCTTTGTATTCATTGCAATTAGGAACTTCTATCACTAAACATCACTTTCTCATTTAATTGCACCAAGAGGACATGTAGAGTAGCAGAGCTGAAATAAGTTATGTAACTCCAGGAAGTTACATCCTTGTATCCACGTGGCAGAGCACACATGTAAAATGCCCCCCTTGCAGGAGATCATTAGTCTTTGCTAAGCCAGCTTTGTACCTCAGTTATTGTAAGTAGTGTCTTTTTTAGACTATAAAACGCACTTTTTCACATCCACAATTGGTGGAAAAAGTGCCTGCGTCTTATGGTGCAAATGTGTGATACCCGCAGCCATTTGGCCACCGGTGATCGCAACAGGGAGACCAGAATGCAGATTCCGACCCGCCTGCCTGCCCCCCCCCCCCCTTCTCGGTGTATGAGGAAGAACAGATGCCGAAGTGTGCTCTCTAGTGACACCATTTTTGTGGCTGAAATTGGGTACTGCATGGGATTTTTTCCCAAATTCATTTAACCTCCCTAGCTCACTGCTGAGGTACAGATTTCTTTTAGACTTTAATGGAATTTTTTTTTAACATTATAGGCCTGTAATTTCCCAAAGTTTGTTCATACAAGAGTCTGGTAGACATCCTGAATATAATAACATGTTCAGATGACTTGTGAATAACTCACAATATCAGATAATGAAGATTTCAATAATTCAGTATCAGGTAAATTAGCACTGCAACCACTAGATGGCAGTGCTGATGTGCCAGGTTACATAGGAGAGCATGGGGGGGGGGAATGATCCGTGCAGCTGCCTCTTCATTAGATCGGAGATACATGGAGCAGTGGGTTTGCGCTCCTGTGTCTCCGATCTCTGCCTGACGAACCCAGCTCGTACACTGCTGTTCTGACAGGTCAGAGCTGGACGAGCTGGGACCGCCAGGAATGTCAGGGGGGTTAAACACATGAAATATTTTTTTTTCTGTTTTCTTGCTCTAAAAACAAGGTGCGTCTTATGGTCTGGTGCATCTGATAGGCCAAAAATATGGTATTTTATCTTTACCTTTATCACGAACAGAACTTGCACTAGGTTGTGCACCTTGTGTCCTTGGTCCACTGCAGCTGGCTAACCATTTTCTTGGTTAGTGGATTACAGCCTCCTCAACCTTTCTCCTAATTTCTGATTTCCACACCCCTGCCCCTTCAACTATCTACTTTCCTTTACTTGTTCCTCTAATCTTATGCATCTGTGACTCTTTTTTGTGAGTTTCAGGCGAGTGCCATGATAAAGCAAGTGCTGCATATGGTGGTTGTCTAGCGAATAATGATGTACAGTATCTTGTTTTGGGGAAAAAATGCTTACTGGTAGATAATATGTTGTTTTGTTTCCTTTAAGTGATGTGTATAGTGAATATATTAAGTAAAACATTTTAAAAAGAATAATGTACTTTAACTCCCAGTTTTTTTCAATAACCGAAAACCAATTTAGGTTTGTAAGTTTGTAAAGTGTCGGATTATAAGCAACACATCTTTGAAAAGCTTTTTTTGATATTCAAATATTTGCATCTGGGCTACATGCTGCCTCGATGTCAGTCAGTTATTAAGTAGAGCACCTCTATAAAAAAAGGAAAAGAAAACTGTTGGTCCGTGGCATAGGGTAACCCTGGTATGACCACCATATTAGATTAGCGGACCTACCACCCACCAGAAGTTAATGTTTTCATGAAAGTTACGATAATAGAAAGGAATGCAATAAAAAAAAAAAACAACTTGCCTGTAATGAGCATTTTAAGCAGATAATCCTGCAGCTCTCCCTCACTTCCTAGTGACTTCCTCTAGTCTCTGCAAGGCAAGACGTCACAAAAGCGCTTTATTTTCTGGTGTATTTACATATTTATATTTAGGCAAATTCCCATAGAACAGTGGTACCCAAACTAGGGGGCCCGAAGGTATTCCTTGAATTGAAAAGGGGGGTTGAAAAGGGTATTAATTGAAAAGAGGGGCCCTGCAAGGAAAGTTTGAAACCATTGCCATAGAAGATCATTGATCACACCCGCAATATTGCATCCTCAGTTTAATGATCTTCTATATGAATTTGCCTCAATATAAATATGTAAATCACAAGATGACCCAGAAAACAAAGTGCTCTCGTGACGTGTATGCCTTGCCTTGCAGAGACCAAAACCCAGAAGGATTATCTTCTTAAATTGCTCATTACAGGTAAAAACATTTTTATTGCAATCCTATTATCGGCACGCCCAGTGCTATTCATGAAAATATAGATTTCTGGTGGTAGGTCCGCTTTAAGCTGGTTGGGCTTTAAAGCCAGTTATGTCTAAAAAGCCAAAGATCCCAGTCTTTTCCATGCAGTAGTCTTGTGTTTATCTATGGCAGCTCTTTTGCAATTTTCATGTAATATGAAAGCAATCTTCTCTCCTATAAAATGCAGATCTTTCTGGTAAGCCATAAATACAACAGGGGTCTTTCCAAAAAGTGGTATATAAACAAACACATTACGATGATTCATACTCCGGAATAGCAAGCAGGACGCACAGTGATTACTTTTCGATTTCAAGTTATTTTTCACATCATCAGCTCGAGCACATTACAGGGTCACATATAAATCCAACTAATAGTTTATGCTTGGTTAAGAGCCCAATACCAACTAAATAATGACCTTTACTTGCTTCACTCCTTGTAATATCACTTATTCATCCATGTTAGAAGCATTGATTCTACTGAAGAACAGCAACGTCTCAGGAGAGCTGCTTTATACTTTAAAGGAAAAGAGAGGAAGCATTTGGAAGCATGGCTTAATGTGGCCAGCCGGCAATATATTGATTACAGCAAGGTTTTCCTGGCCTTATGTAACCTTCAGAAAATTCTAAGCAATTTGTCCTCTGTATCTTCAGTCACAACTGAAGGACACTCTGCAGACACCACATTCACATTCACACGTCCTGGTATCATATCACAATACATGGAAACAGCCAAAACAAATTACATTTTCACTGTTCACCATTCACCAAAATAAATCAAGCCAAGCTTACGTCCTCCTGTATAAAAGTGGAGATAATGGCACTTCTGCATGTAAACAGCATGTGCATTCTGCATGTATTATGGAGGTTATACAGACAGATACTGCCTGCTAATTTTATAGCGCACAACAGGAAACTAAGCATCTGTTAGGATGATATAGGCAGCATAATAATATTCTGTTTAGTGTATTATGATGGAACTCTGCCAGTTTTTTCTTGCTGCTTGACCTTATGCATTGAGTAGAAAGTGAAACAAGTTGATTTCCACTCACTTTCTCACCTTGGGCATAAACATTTTGTAGATGTCTCTTAATCACTGATCAATTAAATGCACAGTTTACATAAAGCCCAATTTTTCATGTTTTAATTTAGGTTTGAGAAAAAAACTTGTTAAAGCGCACCTAAACTTACCTGAGGCCAACATTAATCATGTTTTATGAAATTAGACAACACTCTCCATGAAAATGACCATTAACAGCAAGTGTGAACTGGAACACCTTCTGTTTCTTTCTGAAAAGCAATTTTTAAAATTTGCATTGTGTCTAGTTATCCAAGTGGACTACTGAACAAAAACTATTACTATGGTTTCAAGTAGAAGGGGGACCTGACCAGTTCAGATGTCGCACCTTTACTAATACTGTACAGTAAGTGTCGTCACTTTAAAGCCTACGTGCCCAACCTGCGGTCCCTTGGGCCTTCCTCAGTGGCTCCCCTCAGTTCTCCATTTGCGGCCCCCAAAATCTAACTGTTAATGCATAGGGCATAGGAACTCACCCGTCTGTCAACATGCTTTGATGATATCTATGAGGCACATAACCTTTGATGATATTCATGACATAAAATGTGCGTTACCATACTACAGTGTTCCCTAATGCTTGAAGTATCATTTAAAACAAATTTAATGTCTTCTAGCTATACCCGCTGTCCTCTTTTCATTATAAAATGCTTATACAAGTCAGTATAGACTGAAAATGTTATGTGCCGCCCTTTAGTGATGCCAAGTTGCCCACCACTGCTTTAAAGGATGGGTTTGGGCTCTTTGTGCATTACCATCCACATTGTCAACCTACGCCGTGCAAGATCTGCAATCTACCATACCATACCTGTGCAACAATAGCACAAAGACCATTTTTGTATGCATTTTGTTCGGATTTAAATATATTCAACTAGAAACACGGAACAGCAAAATAAGGCATTCTGTTTTGCACTGCTGTTTGAGAATGTAAAAATGTGAGTGCTTACTGGCAGGATTACCAGTGGAAATAACACAAAAGACTCAAAAATATGTAGCCATCATCACAATAGAATGGTAAAAAGAAAAATAGGAATTAAACACTCTCTTATTCAGGGAAAAAAAAGAAGCATATTGGGAAATAGCAGTGTTGCGATAAGGTACATTTTCAGTCATAAATTATTGGGGGGTGACTGCCATTATGATGTCACCACATATCATCTGTAAATTCAATCATGATTTGTAAAGCAGTTAGTATGGACAAAACAGAGATTACCGTTTTAAAATATAATTACGTAAAATGTCCACCCAGCCATTGGTATGTACCTGAATGACAGGTTATACAGCAGAGCAAGTTAAAATAATAAGATAAGATAAATTACCGTATTTTTCGGACTATAAGACGCACAGGACCATAAGACGCACACAGTTTTTAGGGCAGGAAATCCAGAAAAAAAAGATTTATTAAGTTTTCACATCAATTGGGTTAATGCAATGAATTCAATGAAGGTAATATTCAATTCAGCCAGCAGGGGTCACTAGCAGCAGTACACTCTCAAGCGTCTTCACACTGATCATACTGAACACTCGGGAGGAGGAGGAGGGAGGGGGCAGAGATCTGCAGCCTTCTCCCTCTGCTCTAAACAGCTGCGAAGATCAGCTGTGATTGTGACCGTGGGAACTGCCGAGTTATTGCGGTTCCCACTGACACTGAGAGAGGGAAAGATGGCAGTCTATCTCTCCCTCTCTCTCCATTGCCTAGCAAAGATTTGCTGACAGGCAATTATACAGTACAGCTGAGAGAGCCGACACCAGCCGGCATCTCTCAACTGACAGTTCCTCCAGCTCCCCCGGCTAATCTCCGTGCCGGGGGAGTTGGCGGGCAGACAAGATGCGACCACCAGCGGCCCTTTTTTTGGGGGTGAAAAAGTGCGTCTTATGGTCCGAAAAATACGGTATAGAACTCTCAGTGGAATCTTAAATCTGAATCTTAGTTGTAGTGGGCATATATCAGCAAGACAAACAGTGACTTTTCATAAGCCAGCCATAGATATTTAGTTTCTGTGCATAATGACGTCATCACGTACATCCAGGCCTGCCGGGAATAGGCCACGCACCCTTTGTGTGCTGGCAGTTACTTTGAATGTGGACACATACAAAGTAATGCAGTCATTCTAAGATTTACGACTGAATTTAGCTTTTTTTTTTTTTTAAATTGAGCTGAATTTAGCTTTTAAGCATTAGATTTGCGGATGATTTTGCGGCAAATCTGCAGCGAATTTACCCATCTATGGCCAGCTACACCATTTCAGTGATAGTTCCTAATTGAAACTCTTTTCTAACAGAGCAAACTACAAGTCACATTATTGCATTTCATAACTATGGAGCAATTATCTGAAAAGCAAGCATTTCCAAATGATAAAAAAAACTTTAGGATGCTATGTACAAAGCGCATCAGGGAAATGGAATTTCTTGGGTACCAAATTCGGTAATTTGGCAAAGCGGCCATCCCTGGGCCCGGGAGGTGGAGGGGAAAGGTATTTACATATGCCAAGATATTTCTTGTACTGTGTCCAATGTTTGATTTTCTTTTATTCTGTAATGCAAAAATTTATAAAAAAGATTTCACAAAAAAAAAAAAAAAGTTTCAATTGCAGATAACCAATTAAAAGTACTAAATCAGTTTTGGTACTTTTAACACACCCAGCAGTAAGAAAGACTGTTACTATAACTTACTAAATTATACTGCACAAGCCTTCAATTTATGACATTTAATGCAGCTTAGAGTACCAAATAACCAACCTGTCGACTCCCCAACTTTGAGGAGGAGCTGCTTGTACTCCGAGATGGAGAGAGCATTTTCTGGGACACTGCCAAGTTCCTTTCTTCTCCCATTCTTATTATTCAGAGCTGGTCTCAGGAAACGTAGCAGCATTCACTGAGCTGGAGAACAGCGGATAAACACAATTCCTTACTCATCTTCTATGAAGCTTGAATACATTCCACCAGCACCTTGTAAGATCAAAGAAAGAAACATTAGAGAAAAGCATACAAATTACCCAATGTTTACTACTTTAGGAACTTGCACCCTACATATTAAAACCTATGATACAAGTTTGCAGGACAAAGCAATGAATCCAATTGAATTTAAAAACCCATCGCCTGAAGATGCCTATATTTTCTTCCTTTCAGGCTTTTTAAAGTTTTGAATCTTCATTTGTAGAAGTGGAGTAGAGAGAAAGAATATACATAAACAAAAATAATCTGTGTAGACTAATATTAAAAGGGTTATTAAACCCTCAGCAAAAAATCTGTAAGAGAACATCACACATAATAAAAAAAACACAGTAATAGAAAAGGTCTTACCAGCCTTGTTTCTTCTGTACGACACGACAATGTTACTTCACATGTTTGGTCTGAGGCTTAACAATTTGGTTTCCTGTGAATGCTGTGCTGCATTATCACACTTTCCCTAGTTCACAGGGAGCCTCTCTGTAACAATGGACACTTTATGAAATGGCCAAGCTGCCATCTAGTACTGGGCAAGGAGCAAGCTCAGTGTCCCACAGCCACAGGAAACAGAATTCTCAAGCCTTAAAGCCCCCCCATACATGGATCTATTTTCCATTCGATCGATAAACGATCATTCATTTTGCACGTTTGCTGGTTAGACGATCATTTGGGAATTGAGTGGAAATAAAATGTCTTTGATTGGGATCGATGGATCCTGTTCGAAGAAAGGTGGTTTCGACCCGAGTATGTGAACCTTAAGACTGAAGAATGTAAGTAACATTGCCAAGATTTATAGAAGAAACCACGCAGGTAGGACATTTTTATTATGTAAGGTATTCTCTGCCAGAATTTTCTGAGCATTTAATAACCCTTTAACCTAAAGATGTTGCATGCAGAATAATGATAACAACATCAAGCCTAACACAAACCTCTGGATTGCTGAAAGCATTTGGAGATCCCTGTGAAATTAGGGAATTATTGCATAATAAATCTAGATGCATTCCGAGGATCCCCTGAGGATCCCATGAGTCAATCATCCAGGCTGGGTTGTCCCACTAATTACTACTGTACCAGGTCAATAGTTACCCTTGGCCCATCAAGAATGTATATCTATGTTCAACCATTCAATCGTCCATATAAACTCTAGAGCTTGTATACAGGGAGGAAAAATTATCTGCTGATCTCCAAACAATGTGATGAGTTCCAGTACCTATACAACTTGTTCAGCACAAAGAATTGCCACTAAAACTGTCAACCAGTTCCTTACTGCCTCAGTCAGAAGGGGGAAGGAATGGCTGTGCAAAGCTTCAACAGCTCAGCAAATCAATAACATGTGTTTCCAGCATCCGACAGACATCACCTCCTAGGTCACCTCCATTGAATAAGGAGAAGGCTGTGTAAAGCCTCACTACGTTCTGCAAATACTCATTCAATATATTTCTTTTCATAAAATGCAAAGTATTGCCATGCTTTAAAGTGGGCTGCACCTGTACTAAGGAAGATGACAGTACATTGAGGTTATATCACGATCTGCATACCTAAGCCTGCCTGCGGAAAACAGATAAGTGGCACAACTATAAATAGTGGGAGCCTGGGGGAATATTAATAGAATTTTCAAATGGAGAGCCAAGAGGCAGTAAGTGAAGAAAAAGCCCTCGCCACAGGATTGTAGTGTGGGAACCCATTGCCATGGAGATTAAGCACTTTTTGTAAAGCAACAATTTAAAAATAGGACCCTACCTGTACGGTTGTACTAAATGAGCACAGAAGGTATTTATAACTCAGAAACAAAACACGTCATACTTTGACGAACCAGCCTTCGAAATACAATGAACAAGACACAGGCAAATACTTCTTCCAAGAACCAGAATTACAGATATTAAAACACTTCAATAACAGCAATAAACTCCAGGAGAACAACATAACATGAATTTATTATATATGCTTACATTAAGAAACAAGCCTTCTACAGGTACCTTAGAGGCATAAGAAAACAGAATCAAGATTAAAGGCTGTGTTTTAACAGCGTTAAGGGATGCATTACAACACATACCTTAACGCCATCCCATTGGGCTGCATCAGGGCTGCGTTAATGAGGCAGCGTCAAGGGGTATTTTTTCCTTCTTTGAATGCAGAGAGCACATATTAAAAACACATACTCATACCCTATGGCTGCATTAACTCCAAGGTGCATTTGCGTTTTTTGAACACAGTGTTTTGCATCGACATAAACACAACTCAATGGACCCCCAAACGCACCATGGAAACATTCCATTGACTAGCAAGGGATGCATTTATGGTGTGTAAAAAAAATTTTTTGCCACTGTGGCAATATGGCCTAAGGTGGTTTTTTCACTCTATACATGCTGCATTAAGTTTTCTTTAACACATGTGTTAATCTTGAACTGTGGTTTTCTCATACCAAAACCACTGCACTATGCCCATTTAATGCATTATGTTTACTGGTATTGTGGACATTTTTCGTGCCATCCTGCTGCATGCATTTTCTGATGCGCAGAACTTCTAAATATAGGGGTTGAAATATTTCTGACACCAGATTTGTGGTTTTTTTTTACCTTTATCCATCTATATATAAATAGGTCTAAACGTTTACACGTGCAATAGAAAAAGCAACATTTCCACAATTCACTTGTCCAAAAGCAGACACTGGTGTTCTGGTTACCTCCATCACTGAAAATGTATTAATGGATCTCCTTAATCAGCTGTAATAATAAAGAGTCTCTGTGTTGTACATGCAGCTACCTGCCCATCCAAGCCATGAGGCTTACCCTGGTTCTGTTGAGGAAGGATCATGCAATCTGGAAATGTTACTGCAGATCTTCACATCCCCTTTACGGACCTTGGCTGATAACAAGGCTGAAGACATCAAACACAGCACAGCATATTCTCAAGAGTACTTAAGCCAGAAAGGAAAATAAGTTGACCAAAAGCCGATGCATGTATGGCTACCTACTAATACCTCTAACCTACCTGGCAGCACATATTCACTATTGCATTCCCTGCCATTTGGGGTAAATTAAGGAAGTCCCATAACGTTTCTGTCTCCCATGAATCTGAACATTCAAAGAGCTCAATACTCACCCCCCACACTTGTAAAGAAAAACTAGGTCATTAAGCACCAGCACTGATCAACAGAACTAAATCACAAGAACATATATATATATTAGAAGGGGGAAAAAACATATTTCTAAAAAACATTTCTCACATCAAGAATTTTTTTTGCCCCAGGTACTTCAACAGAGGAGCGACAAAATGATGGGGAAGGGAGCATAGGCAGCTAGGTAGGACTATGTTGCCTAACTGACTTGCTCCATATGAATAAGATGGGGGTTAAATTTGTATCCATTCCTTACTTAATTGATATTACAATTTCTGTGAGGACACCTGTGAGTTGACTAATCCAACAGCTACTTATATCTCTTGGGACACTGGTGTTCATTTCAGATTCTGCTATTAGCAAAATCTCCTGAGCTTTGGATCAGAATAATTGCCTGGCTATGACTAACAATTTCACTAAATGAGAGACCTAGGAACTAAGGAGATGCAGCTATAGTTTCATTCATGTAAAAGACTTGAAGCAAAAAAAAAAAAAGATAGATATATACTGGAATAAAACTATGGACATTAGATTATACAAACATTCCATTGGTTCTCAAACAATATAAAAAAGCTATTTTACAACTTCTGGTAGGCCTTGTCTCCCACAGCATCAAGCTCAAATATGTGAAAAGTGCATGTGTATTGTGACGTGTTTTTCAATACTTTTTTTAATGGACCTTAACACAGTGAAAAAAGGACCAAGCTGTCCCATGACAAAATGCATTCTCTAAGGACGCATTAATATGCCTGTGTGTACTGGCCTATTCATTTTAATGGGAAAGTTTTATGATACGTAAAAATGTGGGAGTATGACGTCATTGCCTAACTCAGGGCTTTTGTTCACTGCTGATTTTCTTTTTCCTGGTGAATAGGACAGTGTCCACTCTGCGTATTCTGAGTGGTACGACCATGTTGCTGTTTTGAAGATCAATGTAGGTGTCTCCAAGATGCAGAAAAACAGAACCCAAAGCTGTCAGGTGCTTATTTTCCATGTCTTTCCCCTGCTTCATCAAATGGGTGTGCTCCCACCGATGCGGAGGGAACCTGCAGTGAACACATGCCCTAAAGCAAAAATGGTTAATTGCTCAAATGCAGTATATCAGTTAAGCAGGGAACACACTGCTTGATATTGGAGCCGTTCGATGTTCCTGCAGCAGCGCAATGACGTCATCACACTGCTGTCAGATATCGGAGGACACATTGTCTCCAGCTCAGCTGATGCTTTGCATGGAGACCCTGCAGAAAGATGTCCGTGAGCCTTCACAGCGCTTAAAGTGGCCATCAATTCTGGCCATATCTACACGTGTGTACCCAGCTTAAAGCGGTTCAACACTCAAACATTTTTATAAAATTACATAGACATAATACTCATCTGTCAGCAGTTTACATCTGGGAGAACTGCTACACAAAAAAAACATACTAACCTTCCTCACTTTTTCATTACTGCTGTTATCATGTTTAGTACTGGCGAGTTGAAGCCACTTCTGCCCATCTTTCAGAAATCTGATGATGGAGCAGCAGTTTTGCAATATGGTCACTAGATGGAGCTGCTTTGATTACACTGCATCACCATAGCAACCCTTTCTCTCAAAGAGAGAAGGATCAGTTGCAGTTTTTGCTGATTACCAAAGAAAAAAAAAATGAGCTTTTTTGTGCGTTACCAGAAACGCAAGAACACATCTAGTGGGTAAAGTCCATAGAAACCAGGTTTAGCCATTTCTAAAGTGTTCTTTTAAGTGACATGGGGTGACAGTTATCGGTCCACTCTAGTTTGGTCATCTCGTTCTGGGGCCAGAATTTCACCCGATTGATTGCGGTGAACCCGCATGACGCTCAATTTGGCGAAAATTGCACAGGGAATTGAGATGTCTATGGACGGCTCTAGGTTTGTAGTTTCATTATTTTCTTTATTTTTTTGCCCCTTTTGATATTGAATACAATTTATGTTTTCTGTGGCCAAAATCCTGTTTTGAGTTCCATGAGCCTTCATTTTTATGATAGGAAATTTTTATGAAAAGGGTGTAATTGCCATGTTCAAATATTTCTGTTTTATCGTGCCACTATAGCCGCAGTTATTAGAAAGCACACAGGCAGAAATTTGTAATAACAAACATGTGACTTGCTATGTTTCCATTATGTCGGGACCCCTCTGCTAAGAGTATACCCTTAGCGGGAGGTCCCGACGTAGCAGATAGACTTACCTGCTCAGCGGAGGATCTGTCTTC
>CM070036.1:115579858-115595079 GCA_036250615.1 Ptychadena robeensis
AGGTGACACTAGGTGTAGCAGGCGACGGGAGGGAAGCCCTTCGAGTACCGGGGTGACAGTTCCATTCCAGCCAAGCCAAAAGGTCAGTGTCAGGAGACAGGGCCGTTGTTTTACTCCTTCCGACCAAGCCAAATGCCCAGCCAAGGGAGGCAAGGTATGTCACTACTAGTGATGACTAGCATAGGCAATATTCGTATTCGCGAAATATCGTGAATTTATTGCCTAATTTTCACCATAAATTCACAAATTTGAGAATTCGGGATCTACAGCCATTATTACCTTTATTGGCACTTGTACATGCGCATATTGCGAACACAATGCACGGCAGTTCCAGGTACTGATGGCAAAAATCTTGAATATTTGACATAACGAAGATAAAAGCACAATAGTCGAGATCTTGGCAAAAAAAATTCGTTCAGTTCGTTTATACACTAGCAGTAGTGGCTCACTTTGAGTCCGTTGTCTTGTGGAAAGTCACATTTTAAAAGCTGGCACTAGCAAATTACCCATGAGCAGCTATTTACATCAGGGAGGAGGGGCTATGCATTTTTTTCTCTGCAATGCAGAATGTAAATGCAACTTTTGCCATTTTAATAGCCTCAACTCACCCGGCTATTGCCATATGCATATATTCAACAGGGCTGTGGAGTCGGAGTCGAGGAGTCGGAGACATTTTTGGGTCCCTGGAGTCGGAAAAAAATTGACCGACTCCGACTCCTACTAAATTTAAATGGGAATGAAAAAATTTTTTTTTAATTAAAAAAAAATTACTTCAAATGTCGTAATTAACAAACAGTCATAATGAACATAATGACTTCTCTGCTATAAGAATAAATGCATGCAGCGCATAACATTACAGCGCCCACTGTGACCCGAGCCTAAAGGCCCCCACACACGTACCGAGTGGGGGCCGACACACCAGCTCAGGTGAGCTCTAGAGTGCAGAGTGATGACGTCATCACTCTGCCCTTCGTGTGCCGGCCGTTAGCTTCAATGGCGATGCCGGTCTTCATTGAGACTAACAGCATCGGCCAGAGATTATCAGACATGTCCGTTCTCTGGCCGGCAGAGCTGAGGGGGTCAGCGATCTGTCACCCCATGTGGGCTCCCCCGATCAGCATACACACACGCCCATCGGTTGGCAGCAAAATCGTCCACCGCTCGGTGCGTGTATGGCGGCCTTAACTCTCGCTGATAATGAAGTAAATGTTTGTTGCCGGACTAGAGACGCTTGTATAAGTGAAGGGAATGGATCACCAATAGTTCAAGACTGAACCGTAAAGCATTTGGAAAACCGCTGTCATTCAGCTGAGGCGACAAATACTTAGATTGTTAGCTTAACTTTACACATGACTATGGGATTCCAGGGAAATCATGAATCATGTTTGAAGTGCCCCTTCGCACCTCCTCTTTTTGGAGCCTTCCACTGCCCTATCTTCAGCAGAAGATCAGAACACTAAAGCTAGGCACATACACGGGGAGATCTGTAACAAGATTTGAGTACAATCAATTAACTTGTGCGCTCACGGTGATTGATTGTACTCTAATCTGTTTACAAACCTACCCGTGTGTGCCTTCCTTCGGCAGGATCAATAGAGCCGGCTCGAAAGAACTTGATTGAACGGGGTTCCAACATGTTGAAAAGACCCCGTTCAATCTCCAATACTTTGCATGGAGACATGAGTCTGTATGGAAAATATTAAAACAGCTGCGGCTCTTGCCTCCTCCACAGCCGTCGGCTGTCAGTGCGAAGGGGGCGGAGCCAGCACTCCTCACTCAGAAGCTGTGTGAGACAGGCTGCTTCTCCCCAGCTTGTGGCGTGTTGTAAATCACACACTGCAAGCTGGGGATAACGGGTCCCCATTGAACAGGAATCGATGTGCCCATGTGGTGCACATTGATTTCCATTCAATTGATCCCCGATCAATCACAGCGTGGTGCCTAGTTTAAGGAAAAAGCAGCAGCATCTTCTGCCTAACTCCCTTTCTCTGCTTTAATTGGCCATTACAGTACAGTGTTGGTTTCCTGGCCAGTAGTTCTGTAGTTAATGTATGTCGCCTTCCTGTCCTTCAATGGATGGATAGAATACATTAGCATATTTAATACAGAGGAGTCAGAGTCGGAGTCGGAAGAATTTGAAACTGAGGAGTCGGAGTCGGGGAATTTATCGACCGACTCCACAGCCCTGATATTCAATGCAGTAAAAATTTGTATATACCGTACATTATACTAGCCTCAACCCACTCCCGATAAATACCACTCCGCAAACGCAGCACGTATAATGTACAAGAACCCTAAGGTTAACAACTTTACAGACTAACTTCCAAAACGTAGACATTTTACTAGCCAATAAACAACTTTTAATAAATAAGAAAATAGAATGGCTGCTTTACAGTGTGTGCATTTGAATTTTGGTTACGCTCCAAGTATCTTGCAATATATAAGTATCTATCGGAGCCCCCTAGGCACATTGTGTTGTGAGTACAAAGCAGGCCGGGCAAATTTGAAAGTCAGCTTGGTTAGAACAAGAACATTATATTGTCCTGTACACACCCTAAAACCAAGAATTTCCCTCAAAAGCATACCAAGGGAGAAAGAGCTGGATACATTTTGTGACGTGTGCTGTGTTTACAAGTATTTTTGTGAGTCAGCATTCTGACAGCCGGTTACACAAAGCACATGACAAAGTCTGCTCTGACTGTTCCTGCCTGTTGGTCTGAGATCAAAGGTGTCTAATGACAGTTTGTGACAAGCCTGAGGATGCGAGTTTGGTACAAACATACAAACCTGTAAAGATACACACACATGTAAAAGTTAGATCCATGTTAGAAATCATATCACTTTATATGGCATGTCATATGTACAGGAAGGAGCCACATGTGCTGAAATGAGCTTGGCTTCCTGCTTTTTATTTCTACGCAGTGGTTGTACTTTGCCGCTCCTACTCACAATGTCAATGACTGCTCTCAAGTCTACGGGTCTGACAACCTGCCGAGGATAATGCATTCCTAATACATGGATGATACCGAATTGTTGCTATGGAGAGAAGATTACATGAATGGAGATACGGGTCTCTCTCTAATGGCCACAAATATTCTTTATATTCAGTGTGCGACAACAGCAAGTAAAAGTATCCTTTTACGGTGGCCGCTGAAAAAGAGACTATCCTAAAGTGTACTAGAGCGCAGATCTTTTAATTAAAAGCAGGAGTATACAATATCTTTAGCAGAGTAACTTGCTAAATGACAGGTAGTCACTCCATGGCAGGTAGTGCAGGTGTAGCAGACCATCGATCAATCAATAGGGTACAGATTTACAAAAAGCAGAACCAGTCCTTCCATTGGATTAAGGCTATGTTTCCACGGCATTTGCGAGTCCGCCAAGGTCCCTCCGTCAAACACATCTATGAAGTGTTAGGACATTCATTGGTATCCTGTAAGGCATGCGTTCCAAGAACAACAGTTCTGTCCCTTCTTCTTCTCCTTTGAAAATGAATCTCACAATCCCGGAAGTGATGATGGTTATAGGCCGGAAGTGATTTTATGGTAGGACACTTTTTTTGTTGTTTAAGGCAGCGTCTTTTGGAAGAGGCTCAAAGGGTTTTTGGCCGAAAAAAAATGAAGATATATAAGAGTTTTTTTAGACTCTATTCAGGTAGAGTATTATGTTTGCAGACACAGAAAGAATGGAAGTATGATTGTGTGGAATACCAACACCTGCGCCAGCAACCCCGCACTGATTAGATGTATAGGGAAATTTTATATCATCGTCCCTATTCTGTGTTTTTCTGGTATGGTTGCACCCGGGTACCCGGGGTCAAGGAGTGGTGCAAACGTCTGTTACTTCGGTTTGGACAAGTAGTGAGGAGTAGTTTTTTATTCCAGATTATAAAATCTCTTGGAGGCGCCCGTTGGTGATATGTATTTAGACAACATCTATGCGTTTCGTGGTTCCAGACCACTTCTTCATGGTGTAGGATATGTAGGTAGTCTCCTGGCTCTTTAAATCTGTGCAGTTTCCAGGTGCCTCCAAGAGCCTTTTTTATCTGGGATACTCCTTACTACAAGACATTTTTTTGTTGTTGTTAGGAGGCAAACAGCCCATTACCAGTGATCGCAATCAATGTATTGTCTATGGGTGCCTCACCCATACTTGCATTGGGCACCGTTGTCCTAATGTTAACACAGGGATCTACATTAATATTACAGCAAGGGAGCACAACACATCCCATCAACGCATGTGGGAACAGGATCGTTCAATGTAATGGAATGCATCAACTGAGGGTTTTTGATGCTGTGAAAACCTAGCCTAAGGTGGCCATACAAGGTTAGATTTTTTTCACTCAATCGATAAAATTAAAAAGTCTATTTTGTATGGCTAATTTAAGACAAATAAAATGGTATTTGCATAACTCAGGTGTGAGATTTTATGTTGCACAGTTGAGTGATGAGATGAGCAAATGAGATAAAGCCCCTATATTTTGTGGTATGCACACAGTAAAGGAGACAATCCAGTCCCCACATTGGCAGAATGCAGTGATGGGGGAGACAGTAAAGCAGGATGTCCTGAACATGGATGCAAAGTCATAAATCAAACCTATGCAGCCAACAACTGTTTAAGCAGTCGCTGATTATTTTAAATACTTATTTAAGTGTAACGATTTCAATGAAGGAATGTATACTTCAAGTGATGGACGCAGTTTATCTGTTTATGTTTCGGTTATGAACATCATAAAAAAAATGACCTGTTATGCAAGTACCCCATACACCTTTAGATCACGCCACACAATTTCTTTAAAATCTACACTACATAGTAGATCTTAAAGGACCCAGTTATGTAGTGCTGGGTCCTCCCTGATAGAACACAGTGATTGGAAGGTTTAGAAAGGTCCTCATATTACATGGTTTTGGTAGAACAAAAGTTGATTGTACAGAAATTGTATGGGAAGATTGTAAAGTGTATGGGGGCCTCGTAGACAGAAGACCTAAAAACCACTAATGTGTAATGTATTGTGTGGTCAGCATTGAACCTTAATGTCTTTTTGTTGACTGGCTGTTTGAATTCACAACATTGCACTCAATGTATGATTAGGAGGAGGTTGGGATACATAGAAATGTGATAGGAACAGCATGTTAATGATGAATTGTATGGAGATGGGATGCCAAAGCAAAAGAAATAACACAGGCTGGGTGGGGATGGATCCAAAATGCACAAGAGTACATCATCGCACATAGCTTCACGTAAGATCTCCAATAAGTTGATAAGAATGTACAAAGTCAACCAGGTTCACAGGGAACATTCTGACTACTAAAAGTATGTAAAAGTGCCCTGACTGCTTTATGGAAATGATGTCATTCACAAAGCCCAACCTTTATATTTTTGTATTTGGTAAAAATAAAGAATAGTAGACACTCCTGTAAAAATTTCCACTGCGACCTGTACGAATTCACAGTTTTCTATAAGTCCTGGAAAAAATTTGAAATCCTACATTTTACCTAAACCAGAGGGCCATCTTCCAATAGAGGCACATGTACTAGTGTCAGCAGGTGGTTTCTCCTCCATTTACTTTATGATATGCTTTTTAAAAAGTATTATCATTTATTTACATAGCACCAACATATTGCGCAGCGCTGTACAATACAGAGTGGAGATACAACACAATATAATACACACAGGTAAAGGTTATGACACAGGAGGAGTAGAGGAGCCTGCCCGACCGGGCTTGCAATCTAATAGGTGGGGGAATAGAGTATACAATAGGTGGTGGGGTGGAACTGGCATGGTGGGGATGTTAGGAATGAGAAGGTGGGTAGGAAAGACTGAAGAGGTGGGTTTTTAGGACTTTTTAAAAAAAAAATGGCAAAAGGTATGAGGAAGTCTAATGGGGCGAGGGAGAGAGTTCCAGAGAGTAGGAACAGCCCTAGAGATGTCTTGAAGCGGAGCATGTGATGATGCTATGAGTTGGGATGTAGGTCACTGGAGGAGCGGAGGGGGCGGTTAGGGGTGTACTTGTGTACCAGGTTGGAAATGTAAGTGGGACAGGAGGTGTGGAGTGATTTAAAGGCAAGGCACAGAATTTTTTATCTAATTTTCTAGACAATTGGAAGCCAGTGTAGAGATTTGCAGAGAGGAGGAGCTGATGAAGAGCAGTTAGAGGAGTAAATGAGTCTAGCAGCAGCATTCATGATGGACTGAAGAGCTGACAGTCTAGTTATAGGGAGACTGGAGAGGAGGATGTTGCAGTAGTCAAGTCGAGAGATGATGAGAGCGTGTACCAGGACTTTGGTGGTCTCTGGGGACAGGAAGGGGCGGATCTTGGAGATGTTGCAGAGATGGAAGTGGCAGGATCTGGCAATGTTCTGTATGTGGGGAGTAAAGGAGAGCGCAGAGTCGAAGGTGACACCAAGACAGCATGCTTGAGGAATAGGGGAGATGACTGTAAATAGAGGAAAGTCTCTCTAAAACAACAACATACAAAAACCCCACTAAGAATTTTAAATCCTCCCTTCCTTTTTTTTTCTTTTTTCAACAGCACATAATTAATGATTTAACTGCTACCAATAGGTTAACAGATGACTCAGGCATGTGAGGAAGTAAATTATAATCTGAATACACTACAGTTCCTAAAAATAGAGAAGTAAAAATGGTCATACTGCGAATTGTGCTTTTTGTAGGTCGTGGCTTTAAAAGCTGAACACTGGCCTTACAAGTCTTACAAAGCCAACAGCAATATCTCTTTTCAGCAATGTAATATGAAGACCATCACATCACATGTGCAGGCAGGAACCTATAATACCTACATTGCCGTTTATTGCATTCAGATCAGCTACATGGAACCTGATTGGCTGATAGTAGAAATCTTAACTTTACCAGTGCTCAATGCTAAGAACCAATGTGTATCACTTACTCAACAATGAGACATAGGGCTCATTTTACGCTATACACACTGCCTTGGGCTTGGGAAACGGGTTTCTAAGGGACTACCATTGTAGTCTATTGACACTAGTGTGTACGGTGTTATGGGTTACTGTTTAATGCAGAAAAAAGCAAATGATTTTAACGCACAGCTTCAGTGTTTCCCATACACCTGTTAGCACGGAACACAACTTTATCTTCTGAACAATGAAGTGAGACCAAACGAAACAACTGTTTTTTTGCAAAAGGAACCTGATTTATAAGGCCTAAATTGATTACTCGGTGTGGTGGTATGATCAATTAAATCTAGGAAATTATTGTGTGTATAGCTACATTGGACATCTATACCCCTTGGTTCAAAGTAGGTTCCATATGTGGTCATACTCATATTTGGGAATAAAAGCTAGAAAAAAAGTTTGATAAATAAAAAAAATTGACAAAACAAGCTGATCACATGATCACATATTTTTTTACTCCTTCTAAAAATGCACACATGGTGTTTTAGCTATCCTCTATCACAGTAGCTCTCAACCTGTGTGTGAGGACCCTTGGATGTCGAACGACCATTTCACAGAGGTCGCCTAGTTCTCTACATACATCAGTGCTGCTCCTAACAGTCAGCAACTTCCCACCATGCATAGTGAGAAATAATAAGAGGAGGGGACATTAAACTTACTCCATTGTGCTGGAAGTGACATCTCGGAGTGTGACTTCCGGGATCCAAAAGTGACAATCTGCACCCGCACTTCCATGTTCCAAATTATTATTATTATTATTATTATTATTTATATAGCAGCAAAATTTTACGCAGCGCTGTACAATACATTAGAGTGGGGATACAACACAAGATAACACACAGGTACAGGTTATGACACAGGACGAGTAGAGGGCCCTGCCCGGACGGGCTTACAGGCTAATAGGTTGGGGAGTAGAGTACACAACAGGTCCAAATACAGCACGTGACACTTTGTGATGTCACTTCTAGGGTCGTGTATCCAAAAAGGTGAACCACTACTCTAGCATGTCTGCAGGGAAAAACATGGCTAGCCCAACAACTACCACACATTAGCAGCTTCCTAAACATTCTGCATGTTTGGGCCAATCTCATTGTTAGAAATGTAGCCGGACATGTGCCAAAGTTCTGTGTGCGGGCTTGTACTGTAGAGGCCCGATAACTATGTGCCTGAGACTATCAATAATAGCAGTTTTGTTACCCAGATCAGATACTAACAGGATCATCAAGAATAATGCCACTTTCAGTTATGGGAGACTTTACTTTTTCCTTTGCCCATTGCAAACTGGAATATGCACTCTTCCACTTGCCGCGCTTGCCCAGCTAATTTTATTATCATGACAGGTATTACACAACTAACAATCCTCTGTACAATTATAACCCATCATCTCTGGTGTCTACAGATACAAAGCCACATTCCCTATTATCAGAGCAGCTTAAGTTGTAAAATTGTAGAGCATTTATTATTACCTAAAAATAAAGGTCAGCTATACTTGTCAAGTAATACCGTCGCAGGTAAAAGCAATATATTTGTTCATGTTTTGTTTATTTATTAAAATAACGACAAGAAAACGAGGCAGGGATGATATGACAAGAGTTAGAGCTGCTGTCATGGTGTTACAGAATGCTCATTTACTACCACCAATTTACTGGAATGCTGGACATATTTTCCATTGCTTAGACATTTTTCATGCCCGTGCAATGGAAAAAGATTTTTCTTTTCTTTTTTTTAAATCATAGACTTGTTTAAACAAGTTTTAATTCTGTATTTTTTGTGGCCTCAATGAAGCAGCCTCATCTAAGAATTGAAACTGCAAGCAGAATAAAAACTATTATTTTAAAATACCTTAAAGCATCCTTGTAGTGTCTCCCTGCCCCCCCATTGGTTGATGTGGCTAGGTCCTAGCTGTGTAGAGGGAATTCCTTGAAGTTACTAATCAGTAACCCATTCATCCGCACGCATTGGGTAGTAATGTTTCTTCCCACACAACAAGATGACAGTAAATTAACATATTGAATGAAAACCTTCGTAACTGCAGGATACGCTCTAAGCAGTATCAGTAACAATAGAATGTATTCCAGTATAACAGAATACTCAGAAATCAGATATACTGGTTATTCGAGTTGCAGTTTAAGGTTATATGTGTTCACAAAACAGACCGGCAGATGAATGATAAAGGTCAGCTGTAAATAATACATTCACAAAAGTCCATGACTGTAAAAGTACTGTACCTGTCTCAACCAACGAAATGCATCAAGTGTGTTAATTATTTTCTAGGGTACCAATCAAAATCACAATCTGTAGTCTTATTCGTGGATCTTTTATATTGTAAGCCCGATCAGACAGGGTCCTTAACTTCTCCTGTGTCATAACCTGCACCTGTGAGTTATCTTGTGTTGCATCTCAACTCTAAATTAATTGTACAGCGCTGCATAATATATTGGCAATATATAAATAATAATAATCTTCCTTCATCTGGTTATGTCGCTTAAGTCACTATAGTGCTGGAATTCTTACTGGAGGCAGACATGATGAAAAACTTTGTTATTGATGGAAGACCTCACAGTGCATCAGAGCAGAGCAAGAAACCCTAAAGGTAGCCATTGTGATGGACCGTCATGGTGTAAATGGACCATCAGGTGGAAGAGCTCCAGGAAACAAATAGGTTGTTGTGCAGTTTTTGTTTAGTTTTTGTTTTGGGATCCTGGATTCTGGGATGGGAGGGAAGGAACTGGGTGGGCATCCCATTCCATCCAGGACTTTACACCTGCTGGTCATCAGGGAGGTAGCTGGGTGTGTCTAAACAAAAGGGGCTGAAGCCACGCAGTCAGGGCTCCCTGATAAAGTTGGAAACATGGTGCTTCTGAAGCAGCAGACACCAAGGAGTGTGTGGCCCAGGCATGTAATATTGAGACTCAGACCATTTAGGTATCTTGAAGATAAAGGAAGAAAAACCTTTGTTGGAATGGTGCACCCTGCGAGGGTGATTTTCTGTTTGGACTGTGTGCGGTTAATAAACACAGGCAAGATCCCTAAAGAAAGACCTTGGGGTGTGGATTCGCCTTACTAGGAGCCCCATTTGAACCTTAACCCCCACACCATTCAATCGACTTGCTAGATATAAAATCAATTGCCAGTCAAACATAGATCGATTATACTGCCACACAGTGATGGATTACTGCCCCACATGATAGATTTGCTACTGGTCGATTCCTTTCCTGAGTTTGACATCAAAGTGCAATAGCATACAAATGAATTGAATCACCTAGAAAATTAGATATAGATTACTTTTGGCCGATTGTACCAGGTGGGCAGGAATCTTTTCCTGTTCGATCAACCTAAATGGACAGATTGTTTGATTGATCGAATGGAAATATCAAACTGTGTATGGATACCTTAAATCAGCAATGACCAACTATTATTAGAACAGACCACAGGCAATGCAGGTGACTAGTCTTTTGCCTATATCAACCGGTCCAAGAGCCTATAATGGAGCCTATAATGGCTGACCTGCCATAGGGGTGACAATTCCATCATCGGCTTCACTTATGATGGTGGTGATGTTTAATAGGCGAAGTGTGACAGGGGCGTTGTTATCTTTTTAAATATTCCACACCAAAAATAAAGCTAAGTCCTAGAGACTGCCTGTTGTTGCCATGAGGATGTGCTCACAGTATTATCACACCACTGCATAGTTCCCAAAGCGATGTTTTGACACATCTAGGCATTATGCGCAATCATTGCAGAGAACAAGCAGAGGGGAGCATCTTTTCAACAAGGTAAATGGGCTCCCAGGCCTTAGTTTGCCCACCCCTGATCTAGCTTAACGTGAGAGATTTGCTTTAAACCCCCAACAAAATATTTTATTTCTTTATGCATTATACCTTGCAATACATCTCCCCATTTTGTTCAGTTTTGATAAAGGGTCCCAAACTCTGGAATGGGAGAGCAGGAGCTGGGTGGGTCTTTCCATTCCACTGGGGTACACACTGGAATTTTATTTTGAGTTTTATCCAGACAGGAACTGTGGCAAAAAAAGGCTCAGGTGGTCAGAGAAAGGGGTGGATTGTAGGAACTATAGACAGGTGGCCAACATGTTTGCAGTCCATCTCTCTGGATTAAAACGTGTGCTCCCATGGAAAGCCCAGGAGGGCTTGGGGAGTTATCACACCACTGGCAAAGCTAAGCCTAATTAGCCAGCATCAAGGAATAAAACCAGCGGGTGGTTGTTTGATGTGCTGCGTTGTTTTCTGATTTGGTGAAAATAGACCTGAATTTTGTCTATAAAAAATAACTGCACTGGTGTTCCCTATGTCCCGAATGTTTTCTATATATATATAATTTTTTTAACTACTGAAAAACCTGAGAGCACGAGAGCTGGAAGAAAGCAGCAAAGGAAAGTATTTTTATTTTTAGTACATTGTCAATTTGTAATACTGCCACTTTCTGACTGGCAATAATTGGGAAACTTTATAAGGAAATAAGCAGCTGAGCCAACGTGAACATTGTGGTCAGCCAATTCCAGATCCTTACCAGCAGATTATAAGGAGACCTGGCTACTTTGAAAGTTTTATTAGAGTAATTAGCAGAGCTATTTAAACTGAATCATTGTAGGGAGTGATTGCAATGCATTCTTTTGGCAACACATGAACAAATGCAAATGAAAGATTTTGCTATTGCTTTAAAACAGCGCAGTGGTTAAGAAACACAGAAAAGTCACCCTCAAAAAATGACCATGACAAAGTACCGGTATTGACCATGTTTCCCCCAAAATAAGACAATTGTTGCTCCCAAAGATGCCCTACGTCTTATTTTCAGGGGAGGTCTTATTTTTCCATGAAGAAGAATACGGCACTGGGGTATCAGGGTGGGGGGATCAGAGGGGGGAATCAAAATGGTACAGGAGACTCAAAGGGGGGGGGATTACCATTTTAGTAACCCCTTCTGATCCTCCTGTGCCATTTTGATTGCCCCCTCTGATCCCCACCTGTCGGGAGTTACAGTACCGTATCTTTGGGGTGCCTTATTTTCCAGGGAAATTCCTTATATTTCAGCATGAGTCAAAAATGTAAGGGTGCCTTATTTTCGGGGAAACAGGGTATTAATTGCCCTATTTTTCCCACTATAAGACACACTTTTCCCCCTTAAATTCCAAAATGTCAAGGCATCATAAATAATGAATGTAAAAAAAAAATCAATCAATCAATACATTTTTGGTTTTAATCCTGGCCTTCCCTTGCACAATAGCACAGCATTCTCTCTGGTCAAGCCAAAAGGCAAGTGTGCGGAGGCCAGTCTTTGGGGAGCACAGGGTGCAGGGCTGAAACATTAGCAGGTGGCTATACACTAGCAATACCATTCTCTGAACCCACAGATCAATTTATGGATCAAGCTATTCTGTTGTTGGACAGTTTAGAATAAAATAAAAAAATACATTGGAAAAAAACAAAAAAAAAGCCAAAAGTAGGCAAGGATCTGAAAAGCAAAGAATATTGGACTGAAGAACGAAGGTGGATCAGATCTAGACCGGTCAAACTGAGAAAATCGGGCCTGTTGCATTTCTTATAGTGGGCCACCGACATAACAGATGATTTGGTGCGTTATCTCTAGGTGGACTGTCAGGAATGTGTCTGGTTAACGCATGGTGGACCATGGAGGTTAATTCCAGCAATAGCACAGAGACTGTATAGTGGAGGTCATTAACAGACTCTTGAATGCCCTGAATCTTAAGATGCACTCATTGAGCTCTATTCTCTCAGTCTTCCAATTTGTAGTGGAGAGGAAATCTATATACCTGTCATGTCCCTCAAGGACAGCAGAATTATCAGTCATTCAACGCTCTAATTGCGCTGTGCGATATCCCAACTCATGGATTTTACGTGCAAGGTGATTGGTTTTACACTTAGTTTGCCCACCGAGAGCTGCATTCAGTATCCAGGTCTAGGTCTGAGTTGGCATGCTTGAAGGAGTGCCTGGAGAGGTTTGCACCATGCCGCTGGGAGAATGATCTGCAGACTTAATGGCTGTTGAGCTCCCCTTGATGCGGTAATTACAGTTGTCCCACTCCCAGGGGCAACAGAATGGAATCATGCAGCACCCATCTTCCAAAGCATAACATGCACATTCCTTCCTTCTATTTTTTTTACATGAAATATAAAACATATTCACTATGTAACCCTCACAATTCAATGATAAGATCTATCAAGACAGCAACAGCTGTGTACAAGTCATAGCTTCAACATCTGAAATCCAGATAAGTGTAGAAACCTTACAAAGTTCAGCTAAGCACGAGAGGTATGGTTAGTGAAGATAAAGAACTTGTCACACAAGAACACCACAAGTGCACATTTGGACTTTAAAGGGGGTGTTATCTATATGTAATAGATGTATGTATGTGTATTTTCCTACCTTAATATGAATACTAATGAAAAAAAACTCACAGAAATCATGAAGGCAGCCACTTTAAAGCTAAATTACAATATAATAAACATAAATGATTGCAATAGTAAAAAATCTATTATGCCGGCATGAATAGGAATCTGAGATTTTCCAGAGATGGCATCTTTCTGTAATTTGGAGTCCTGCGCCTACAATATATCTGAATGCATTAGAAATGACGCATGTGTTCCAACACACTGCCCCTAGCATTCATAGCCTCATTAAAAAAGAAAAAGCCGTTAGGAAAGCCATAACGTGAATTGGTGTCAGACATTGATGTGTACAAGTGCATGAGGAACCATCTCCAGCAAAACACAACTGTACAAATAATTTAAGTAGCTTGTGAGGGAACAAAATTACCTTTGTGACACATATCCATATTAATGAAAGATACTTGTGGAAAAAGTTTCCACATTTTGGGTCTTCTGACCACCACAGATTCCGTCTTTCTGCGGCGATAATAGGGCAGATCAGAGATCAAATGTAAAAAAAGCAAATACTTTTTCTGTAAATCCTGCGACGCTCCAACTCCCCTATGACATTGTGCCACCATGGCTCCAAAGGAATATAGGAGATTAGACGTCACTTTTGAAGTCTCCTTTCCCATATGCACTTGCACCCGCATCTGAAATTGAGGGACGTGGAGGAATCTGGAGGACCGGACATCCCTGGCATGGCGGTGTGGGAGCAAGCAGCCAAGAAAGGTACATTTTCTTTTTAGGGGTTGATGTAGGTGAGTAATGTGTATTTGTTAAGTTTTTTATGTTTTTAGTTTAAATTCATTTGAACTATTTTAGTGAAATATCCGTAGTCTACACCAACTCTACGATTAGGACCATTATAACCTGTTTTACCAGTTATCGCTTTGAAACGCATGTGTTTCCACAAATATTTCAACCTGCATTCTTTCATGTATTGTAGTTTGTCTAAACACATAGCATACATGTTTTTGCAGATTTTAGAATATCCTTTTTATTTTTTTTCAAGGGTTAGGTATCTTTGTTACATTTCATGCAATAAAATCTGTGTAGCATGTTTTGAATACCCCATTAACCATATGGAAGACGGAAGAGCTCGTTTCAATCCAAGCAGAACTCAATCATGAAGTATCTTTTAAATATGTGCCTTGAAAAAGCTCCTTAATGAGATGTAAATGAGTGGACACAGTGAGTCAGAATTCCTCCTTTCTATATACTCAGGATTAAAGCTTATTAATACAGGTCTACACATTTTTTTTTATTTCAAGTGCCAATGTTTTTAATGGATTTAGTGTATATTAAGGGTGTTTAATTCATAAATATTATAACTTTTGCTGAATTGGTTCTAGTTTATGAAATATTGGACACCCATAAAAATAATGCATTCACCCAATGCAACTTGTGTGTAATAATAAATGCAATAGCTTTTGGTCTAGGACTCGTTACCAGTGTCTTAGGTAATGAATCATCCCATATAATGATTTGGCTTTTCAATTTGAAGGCCTACAATGTTATAAAAGTGACTTCTTTGAAGCCAGAATTCAACTGCGAATTTGCAGAAGAAGTCGGCTACTGTATAAGTTCGTCAACCAATTCTTGGCTTATACCCTAAAAGGTTACTTAACCTCCTGGGCGTTACAACCGATGCCAGAAAGGCCGAAGGGAGCAGGGGGGGCAGCACCATAGACCTCCATGTTAATAAAGGGGGCGTCGCTTTCCTCCCCACACAGTCAGCGTCTAGTTGACACCACCGGTGTATAGAGGGCCGGGGGAAGAGCTGGCAATCACGGCGGAGTACAATGTAAGGCTAGGGAGGTTAATACATACAGGGAGTGCAGAATTATTAGGCAAATGAGTATTTTGACCACATCATCCT
>CM070036.1:115595179-115622497 GCA_036250615.1 Ptychadena robeensis
AAAATTATTCCTCAAAAATACCACTTGCCTAATAATTCTGCACTCCCTGTATATATGAAAATGTAAATGGTCGAAAAACAAAGTGGAAATGTTACAGTACATCGTGTATACCTAGCTTAGTTTGGAGTACAGCTTGGGGACCAGGATAAGTCTTGGGCTCCACACATGGTTTGAATAAAAGGTTAACTTACCTTAGGTGAACTAATTGACTATTTAATATATCAGAAACTAGAGCCAATCTAGTAAAACCAAAGCCATATTCTTAATCAGCATCATATACTTTATTTAAAACTGTTCAGATATCATTGGCACCAAAATCAATGTATACCAGTGTTTAAAAAAAAAAAAAAAAATAAATACTTGGTCAAACCAAAATCACTGGTTCATACTCAACCATTTTTCTATATAACAAGTTTAATCTCATGTATTATATGCATAGAAATATTGGTGCTACGAGTTGGTTCATTACAGTGTTATTCATTCTAAACAGCACCCCAACCCACCTTGCCAGTGGACTTTGTAGTCTACCCCAATGTAAAGTTAATACGTACTCTGTGTTGTTCTATTATGGAGGGGAAGGGTGCAGCACAGAATAGGGTAGTAGGTACCCCATTTTGACTGAATCTTAAATCTGTATGACTAGGATGACAGCTATTAAGTGTCACTCTTCAATGCGCACACGTCTGAATTGGTTGAACTATGGTTCCTGATATAAGCATGAAACAAGACAAATACAAGTCAGTCAGTAGTAAAATCCTGTTCCACTTCCTTCCCTGTGAGATAACAGGTCACGTGTAAACAGACTTCACAGAGAAGGTATTTTATTACACAATGAAGGAAAGCATTATCAGTTTGTTAGATGAAGCATTTACTGGCACAGCTGGGCTCAATATTACATAAAGTGGGAAAATGGGCAAGAAAACAAACATATCTGCTAGAGGAGCTGACTGCTGCTTTCAAAATGATCAATATGTTTTCATTTTATGAGCTATCAGAGCAAAGAGCTCAGCCTATGCACTTAAAATGTTATTCCCCTGTGTAGCCCAACAGTTCATAATTGTTTCTTGGCAGCCTAAAATTGCACCAGTAGATTGGCAATCCAATATTTATGCACTATAATTCTCTGTTAAATCAGCGGGGGGAATAAACCATAGGGATTAAAGAAAACCTTTTGAGTCATCACTAACCCTTCACAAACACATATTACTTTGTTCTATGGGTTGATTGATATGATATCCAAAGTGAAAGTTATGGGACCCTGTATGAAAATTAAGTTGAGTTAACTTGAGATAGATGTATCTCTTTTGGCGTTGATGCCCTTACAGACCATTACCAAGTAATAGGATGAGAAATAGGAAATTATCTTAAGCTATAATACTGATAAAGTCTGTTCTGAAGAGCTATGGATATTGCCTTTTCTAATTGTCAGTCCTCCCTGCTGATCTAATGGTGTCAACACATTTTCTTAGCCAACGCCAATCATGACATAGAAGCATCAACAACAAAAAAACTCCTTTCCTTTGCACATTTCAAAGTTAATAAGTTAGGTGACCAAATGCAGACTTTTGTGTAGGGGGTCTCTTTTTTTCACTTGTGGACGCAGATTGTTCATGTGGACGCGGAGAGCTGCATTGACATTAATGTGACAGAGGCTTGGACCAACAGATAAGGAGCTCTGACGGGCTGACATAGCACCATTGCCATGAATGGTCGGCTTGTGCACAGCACTAAAGCCCCAGCCTGCGTTCAACACAGGGATTTTTGCACATGTGGAGCCCTAGCCTAAAACATTAAATCTTTTTGAATGAAAATCTGGCTTGCATGAGTCATCTTTCAATTAATACATATAAGCAGATAAGAGGTGCATGCTTTGCTCCCCAACTCCAGCGTGCTGCTGTTTAATTTGAGATACACAACTCACTCAACATAAAAATTATATTTATGTATTTTATTGGCATATACCAATTGGAAACTTTTAGCTTCAGTAGGGTTACACAATGAAGCAAATTAGCAAATAGTAAAATAGCAAAGCAATCTCCCACACATAAGAAACATGATGCAAAGGACCATGAGAAACACCAAGCTTTTTGGGAGGACACATCAAAAGACTAATTCTGGGCTGTCCGCAGTGCCTCCCCTCTGTTCAAACATGTTGTATACTGGTATTTACATGGGAAGAGCAGAGCTTAGAGCTGGAGGGAGTCTGTGTGGTTTTAAGCACTGCCCCTACACCCAAGTGAACACCAGTATACAGTATGTACCAGTAGACGGGAGGCACTGCTGAGAACCTGAAATGAGTCTCTCTCTGCCCCTCCAGGCAGTGCCTCCCCTCTGCTGGAACATGCGGTTTACCAGTATTTACTCAGGAGGAGTTGCTTTGAGTCAAAGTAAGTGTCTGGCTTCTAGAACTGCCCCTCCATAGTAAATACTAGTAAATAGCATGCTTGAGTGTAGGGGAAGCTTTGCTGACAACCTATAGATACCAGTAGTCACTGGGGAGGAGGGGCAGTGCTGAGAGCCATAGCGATTCACTCTGAGTCTCTGTGTCCTTGTGCTTTTCATATAAAATCTATGATATGAACACCCAGCAATTACATGACAGTGGGGGGAGAAGGTAGTTAGTAGCTGATGGCAACATCTAGATTGCAACACAGAAGATGACACCTATCACACATATAGAAGACATGATAGATTTTGCGGACTTAAGTTAATAAGTTTGAAGAAGTTGTCAGCAGTGCTTGTCCCTGTAAATTTATCTCTTCAGGTTTACTTTAAAGTGGATCAACAACAACCAAAGTTGGATATTTTTTTAGATAAATGAAAACTAATCAAAACCAAAAAGTGTGTCCTTTTGTTCAAAATCAGGCACATACTGTATTTTCCAGACTATAAGACGCACTTGTTACCATACAAATCAATGGGAACGTGTCCCTGCGTCTTTTACTCTGAATATGTATTTCCTCCAGCCAAGCCAAAAATCCACTGCAAAAAAGAGATCTTATCTGCATTAGCACTAGCAGTACACTGACCAACTTATGGAGAGACACATTTTACAATTAGATATCTCCTTCCATATGTAAATAGCTGCCTATGGGTAAGCTGTTCAGTGCCAGATTGTAAAATGTGTCTCTTCATAAGTTGGTCAGAGTGTTCAGAGAATGGATACTGCTAGTGTATAGACACATGCTAAAGTTTGCACTCTGTTGCAGCGAAAAGTTTGCACTCTGTTGTGCCCTCCTGGCACTGGCATTTTGGCTGGAGGAATATAGAGAATCCAAAATATACAGTGATACCATTAATTTCGGAATCCAGCATGTTTCAGGATCCATGTTCTCCATTATTAGTAAGAGAATATACTAATACAATCTGATATTATATCTCTCAATTGAAGAAATCAACATAAGCTGTATGTAGTGGCAGGAAAGGAGCTATTAAACAACAGGAGATTTCAATTTTCCCTGGAAATTCCCTTTAAGTTGGAACAAATTTCTCTATACATAATAAAACAGTCAGTCATGCCTAATTGAAATATGTTCTCTGACTTTAAAAGCATGACTTGTCACTTAAATTATTTATCAAAGGCTTCCTTTAAAGCTTTAATTTATATAGGTCATCTGGCACGCATGCCTGCATTGCTCACCGTCAGTGGTTTATCTGCACCAAAAAAATAGAAATAAATACGTTTCCTATGAAAATCTATTGTCTTTTTAAGTAACCAAAGATGGTATTGACTTCAGTAGCGGACAGATTTAGCCAAGTAATTAATCAAACTGAGAAGATGAATTCAAAGAGAAATGCCTAATCCTCATTCAGAAACTCGATGTAGCAATCCTGAGAGAGACAAAATATTAAATCTAAACAAGGTTATATAGATTATCCAACAGACTATATCAAATGTTCTTCCTCAAATCTAGTGGTATCTTGAAGATGCTTCCAAAACATTGGCATGCTGGTGAGGTCAGTCAAAAAAAAAAAAGTTTTAGGAAGAAGAATAAAAGCAGATAACTAGTGGGAGAGAATTTTGCTAAACAAAAAATAAAAGACGTGAGATATGGCTGGCAGCATTCCAAGGTAATTGCAAAGCTTCCAAACATATTGTTGTCAACAAAGAGGATTCTGGGGGACTACTGGAAACATGTCCTAATTTTTGGTGTGAGTGCCATTAGTTATTATAGGAACCCTTTCTGTAAATAGATAAGGGGTACTATTTCATAGCTGCCAAGGTTTCTATCCCTGACTACGGGAAAATTACAGGAAGTGACTTCACTTTCAGTATTTGCCATGTTGAACTTCCCCGTTCCAAATACAGGAGGTGATGTCACAGATCTCTACAAATATAAAGAGGGTCATAAGGGAGAGTATCCATTTCACAACTCCATGGTCTAACTCACTGCTGAGGACCTAGCATGGTGAAGATGCGTTGGAATTCATCCAATATTTTATTGTTCCCCAGACAGATGATTACTGCTTGGTTTGGCTTGTGTGGTGGATTCCCCCAGGTCCCTACTTTGCTTTACAAGTCTTAACCATCACAGCCCTTTCTACATTATTTTATAGCACCATCCACTAGAGAGACAGGTCAGGTGTGCTGAGTGTTCTATCTCTGATTTTGTAGTCTGTCAGCTGGAAACACAGCTTTACACAGCAAGTTTTATTCTAAGATAATGGCAGAGTTTACTTTTCGTTCAGGGCTGTGGGCTGATCCACCATGCCTGCCCTTACAAAGCAACGAAGAAGGGATCAAAGGCATCCAAAAAGCTTGCTTGTTTAACCTCCTGAGCGTTTCGCCCTTGGCACGTTTTTTTCATAACCGTGCCACGGGCAATCGCGCCGGAGCACAATATGCTCCACCGTGATTTCCTGCTCAGCTGGAGGATGTAAACAAAAGTCCAGCGTCACTGGAGACGCCGGACTTATGGTGTAAGAAAGCGACGCCCCTCCAGTTTGATGGAGGTCTATGGCTCCGCCTACCCCCGCCCCCATCGGCATACATGCTGATGCTCCCGACCGCCGCAGAAAGCCGGTGAGACCTAGAGTGTAGCTCTAGTTAACTGGGGCTGAGTTTCATGATGCATGAAACTCAGCCCGAGTTAACTCGGGCTAGACGCTCAGAAGGTTAATTACTTCAGTTAGGCAATAAAGGGTACCACCTGAAGTCCAAACTCTCTGAATGCACTGTTAAAAGATGTTAAATGTGGAATTTTGTTTTTAACCCTTACAACTCACACTTACAACACTTAACCCTTTCTCCCCCTGCAGTATAGCACCCTAGATTTCACTTGGTGGGGGAATGACATCAGCCTAAGACCATAAGTTCGAGGGTGATTTAAGTTGGGAGATGCTGGATCAAGCAAGTAAAACTTTTTTTTTTTTTAATAGCCCCCTAGAAATAAGTGAGCAATTATCTCTACAGTGAAAAACACAAAATAATAATAAAAAAAAACGACTCAAAAATGTTAATCTGCTATCTGAGAAATAAATGAAATATATCTAAATATGATTTAAATATCTTTTCACCTCCCTGGTTTCAAGAAGTCACGTTGAAGCTTTTAGTCAGTATCATATATAAAGAGGTTAAAATGGTCTCGAGGACTTGTGGTCCAAGCATCCGTTTTCTGGTAACCATAGTTACCAAGATCCCAGGATTCGTCAAGCTCTGCTGATAACCCAGCTCTCTCCTGGCTGACAAAAATCAGCCAACTGTAAAACTAAAGCAACCATATTCCTTTGCAACTCCTAAAGGAGTACAAGTGTAAAAAAAAGTCACAAGCCCATGAATTAAAGCACAGATGATTAAACAGATATTCAGATAATGAAAAATGTCATCTTTTACTTACAAGGTTTACACAAAGGTTACTTCATGACCATCCATGTAGAACCAAAAAGGCTCGATGTAGCATTATCCACAAGAAAGACTTGGATGCTGTGTATTATGTTCATACAGATCTTGCAATAACTGCGAAAAGAAAAGAAAGATTTGACTACAGACCCTAAGCTGATTACAACACTTATTCAGCATTTTGATGACTAGGGGAGGGAGTTACCAAACAAAAAAAAAAAAGCAGATCAAATGGTTACCACAGAGCTTAACAGTGAATTTACATACAAGCAACACTAATGTTTACACTAATAATTAGCTTCGAGATCAGAATTATTATAAAATAACTGTTTGCTGGTAAGAAATTTCACTCCAAATGGGAATTAACTGCAACAACATTTTGTAAATGCTTTCTGACATTAAGGTACCCACTGCAATTATTATCTTGCAGCTCACAATCTAATGTCCCTACCATAGTCATGTATTTGTAACTTACAAAGTCATATGCCACAGTCTAAGTCATGTGTAACTAATGGCCCCCATACATACACAGATATTAGCGGCCGACAGATTTAAATGATAAATTTTTAGATCGGTCGACTGAAAATTGGTGCATGCCCACATGGTCCGATCAACTAACTTTGATCGTAATTGTGAAAAAAAACGATCAAAACATGATCGGACATGTCGGAAAATTTTGATCAGTTGAGTACAAATTGAGTACAAATTACGGTAAAAAAAAAAAATAGATCAAAAATGTGTTATTCCATGTGGAGTATATTCTATTTTCCATCAATCAATCTCCAATTGTACAATTGAAAAAAATGTATCGTTTGTAGTCTGTCGGAGGCTTAAATCTGTGTATGTATGGGGGGCATTACTTATCTTTTTGGGGGAAGCCAATTAACCAATCAGCATGTCTTTGGGGTGTGGGAGGAAACCAGAGTACCCAGAGGAAACCCACAAAGACATGAAGAGAACATGCAAACTCCTTGCAGATAGCGCCCAGGCCGGGATTCAAACCTTGGACTAGAACTGCAGATATAGTAGATCACTTGCCCCTGATGTACTAACTAATAGACAATTTATGCAATGCTTTAACCAATCATTTTAAATTAGACAAAAATAAAAAAGGAAATGCACAGTTTAAACCCATCTTCGTCACTGAGGCTGATCACATGCAAAAGGTGAAAATATTTTAATTTACAAAGAGAATTTATAAATGTGAAAAAGTACCTATGGTAAGTCATGAAAGCCTGCAGCATCATGCAAACCACACTCGGAAAAATTATTTACGGAAAAGTAAAACTAAGGACATTGTTCAACACAAATAAAGTAGTGAAAGTACAACTACTTCCATAATTTAACGCTGTCTGTGCCTGCACGGAGAGTCACTATCTTCACCTAACCTGGTTGTATGAGTTACCATCAGAACAAAAGCAGAGAAACATCTTCCATAGGGATATGAACATTCTAAAAGAGGATTTCTCTTGACAAAGGGCTAATTTACAGTGGTGGTTATTAGCCGCTAGGTAAACAAGCAGAAATCGCAACTTTAGGCGTCTGTCTTCTGGTTTTCAGGCTTTTGCTCGACCTGCGAGTGCCTGCACATTTTTGCAGGCGCTACCCAGGCAGTCATTTCGCGCGCGGCTGCCGGAGTGCATAGTTGTTTATTATTATTATATATACTTATTGTCCTATTTAGACCCAGTCTTAACCTTATTGTCCTATTTAGACAACAAGACAGGAAGTGACAAGGACAGGAAGTAAAGAGAAATCTTTTTAATTAAACACCCCTGACTTAGGAAAATGTTATTCTATACCAAATGTCAACGGAAACTTTTCGGGCCCCCCCATGCACTAAAGTTGTTGAGTGGGGGATGCTAGCAAAAAAATCCCGCACCCCCTTTCCTTCCAAAATTGTTGAGCGGGGTGGGGGTTCTAGACAGTGAGCAGAGGCTGCCAGCAGTCAGGGTAATGCGGTTGCTATGCTAATCTGGCACCCAAGCATGCAGACGCCGGGGGCCCCTAGCTGCTCAGGCCTAAGATTGGGAGTGCCCTCTGTCCCTCCTAAAAGCGCACCTGCATTGTCTACTGATATCCTATACATTTCAACAACCCATTGTCCCTTGGTATACCATTTTATAATATATAAAACAAGACATGACCAGGGTAGGGCTGACTTGTGTACATACAGCAATTAACAATCATTTTATACAACCCCTTCACATAAAGACATGACACTGAAATATCTTTGGAAAAGCTTATGGATAAATGTAAAGAAATACATTTAAAGGGGGGCTTTCCACATCAGTCAGGATCCTGACGGAGCACATAGACTTTACCTGCTTGGAGTCCAACGTACTCCACTACGTACAGCTCTGCATCGGCGGAATGGCTCAGCGCTGTGAGAACACAGCATCCTTCCTTGGCCTTCCCCCATGCAATACGCTTAGTGGAGGGGGTCCCGACGGATGTGGAAACCAGGGCTGTGGAGTCGGTAGATAAATTCTCCATATCCGACTCCTTAGTTTCTGATACTTCCGACTCCTCGACTCCGACTCTGTATTTAATATGCTTATGTATTTTATACATCCATTGATGGAAAGGAGGGCAACATACATTAACCACAGAACTACTGGCTAGGAAACCAACACTGTACTGTAATGGCCAATGGGCTGTGGAAGGCTCCAAGAAGAGGCAGGGCGAAGGGGCACTTCAAACAAGATTCATGATTTCCCTGGAATCCCATAGTCATGTTTAAAAGTGAAGCTAACAATCAAATTGTTTGTTGCCTCAGCTGAATTACCGCGGTTTTTCAAATGTTTTACAGCTTCAGTCTTGAACTATTGGCGATCCATTCCCTTCACTTATACAAGTGTCTCTAGTCCGGCATAAAACATTTACTTGAATTAATAGCGCGGGATAGGCTAGGTTCACAGTTAGCGCTGCGTTCCCTGTAACAGCAGAACACAACACAATGGAAAGCGCTGCCGCACCTTAACTGTGCATTATGTCCCATTTATTGACGCATACAGTCAATGTGCAGCATGCTTCATGGTCATTTAACGTGTTCGTTTTGCTGTAATGCTATGCACTGCACGCATTTATTCTTATAGCAGAGAAGAAGTTAATTATGTTTGTGAATTGGGACATTTGAACTTGCATTATTTCATTATATTTTTTTTTAATTCCAATTTAAATTTAGTAGGAGTCGGTTGTTTTTTTGCCGACTCTGACTCCAGGTACCCAAAGTTGTCTCCGACTCAGACTCCACAGCCCTAGTGGAAACCCCCCCCTAAACGGGCCACAGCGTATCCAGGAAATTGACAATAAGTCCCTTAAAATGTATTCCTTTACATTTATCGATAAACTTTTCCAAAGATATTTCGGTGTCATGTCTTTTTTTGAAGGGGTTGTATAAAAGGATTGTTAATTGCTGTCTGTACACAAGTCAGCCCTACTCTGGTCATGTATTATTTTATTTATAATAAAATGGTATACTAAGGGACCATGGGTTGTTGAAATGTATAGGATATTAGTACACAATGCAGGCGCGCTGTAGGGGGGGGGGACGACGACAGAGGGCATTTCCAGTCTTAGGCTTGGCTGCCGGATCAACAGGTTGCTCCCTCCTGCAGGTAGCAGAAGTCTTATGTCTATTTCTAATCCTGGCAGTAGCGGGGTGGACCTGGGCACTGGGCACACAGATCTTACCTCCGGGATCACCAAGCCATATAAGAAATCAGCAGGTCATTTCACCCATACTTATCTACACAAACCTGAAGCAGCAGACCAAACATTTATCACGAAAAGCCAGAAGATTAGAAGAACAAAGATAGCACAGTTTTACAAAAGAAGGGTTTCATTGTTAATAAACCCCCAGAACAGGGCGATGGTTATGAATAATTCTTGCTATGGTGACAATATCCTGAAATACAGGACAATTGGCAAGCTGACATATGCAGGCAGGCAGGCGCCTGATGTAGCATGCAGAGTATAGTGCTGGTCCTGAATCCACTCAAAGGGTTTCAAAATCATGTTCCCAGAGGGAAAGAGGCGTGTATGTGCATGCTGGTTTTATGTCACTGGTGTCTGGGAATAAATATGTACTTCTTACGTTTTTACACTTTAAAAATAACATACTGGCAAGTCTACAGCTCATCCTCAATTCTTAAAATGTAGTTTGAATCTGGGGCATGGTGGTCATTTTGTTTACATATCAGGCTACTAACCACCCATCTACTGACTCAAAGCAGATCCAAAGGAAAACAAAATCAGATTGTTTCAATTAATTTCTGGTTTAAAATTAAATAAATCTGAAGTGAAGTCAACAGCCGGCCCATTGTAAGGAGCAGATTTTCTGGCCCACAGGTGTGGTTATTTAGGAATGTAGAAACTATTGAGCAAATCCAATTGATATTATGATCACTTTTTAAGTGAGAAGAATAAACATAAAGGCAGAAGATCCAACATGTGTCTAATGTGCTTAAGCATTTCCAACTAATTGGTAAATTGATCAGTTTATAGAAAAGGGCAACATGTGTTCATTAGGGGGTCTTTCTTACAGGGACACAGACACCAATACAGTCTACAACAGTCATCCTTACCCCTGAATAAATGGGTGTCTGACTCTCCAGACAAACTCAACCATACCAGTTCAATCTTCCCATCCTATAGTGAAATCTTCAATATATAATGTATTGTATGGTAACGCTTGTATCATACCACTGAAAAGCTGGTACACACTATAAACAAGTCATGGCTCAGTATGGAGGGCACTGGAAAGCTGTGGCACACTATGTATGGCGACTACAAAGGTGTCAAACAGTACGGAGGGCACTGGAAAGATGGGGAACACACTGATGGGTGATTTGAAGCTGTAGCACAGTATGGAGGGCATTGGAAAGTTGTGGCACTATGCAGGGCAACTACAAAGTGGTAAGGGTACTTAACAGCCCAAAACACTGTGTGCACTGAAACTTTGGCATGCAATTTGTGTCCCTAAAAGCTCTGAACACATTTAGCCGTACCCACCAGAAACAACTCCACCCTTCAGGTCTTAAAAGGTTAAGGTTTCTATTGCCCCAAATCAAATGATCCCAATACTTACTGAACCTGTGGTTAGATTCAAACACATAAATATGCACAACCCCCATCATGTCATTTGTTGTACAGTACAGTGCTGCTCTAGCAACACATTAGCATTCCATTCAATTCTGTCTACTTGTTCTTATCGTGACATTAATTTCACATTGAAGCCTACTTATGTAGCAATCCTTCCACAGGAAACACACAAAAGGGTAATTCAAGAACTCAAACATCGAACAATGGAAAATCTACTTGGAATTGCTCTATCGGTCTTGCTGAGATGTTGGAGCGTTTGTCAACATTGACAATTGATATGGTTGATTAGTTCAGGCTAGAATCAGAAACTTAAAAGAACCAACACGTAGGAGTTTAATCAAATCATATCACAAGAGTTAATTTTAACATTCCGCATTTGCTGATAATGTATAACACTATAAATCAGTTAGAAATACATCCTATGAGTGGTTAGAAGACGTTGTTCACCTATGGACTGCACATTCATGTATTATTGGCTGTCACAAATGTTATTAAAAAAACAAACTCCTACAGATTGCTTGGGATCACCTTTTAAAGCTGACCATAGTATTTCTTTTAAGCATTTATTGGTGGGTGGGGGGGGGGGGGTCATTCCTAAAAAACGCAAGTTTTGTTCATGTTGGCCATGAACTGATGTGCAGTATCAATAGATGGCAGCTTATTTAAGGGGAGGCAGAACAGAGTTAGGCCTAGACTCCATTCTGTTTGGAATTTATGAGTCAAAACCATTTTAAGAAGTGAAGGAACAGAAACATTATTTTTCATATATCCCAATGTCACACACATAATGCCTTTTGAAAGTGTGCTCTACGAGGCGAGTCTTAAGGTGCGTTGCAGGCAGCATGCATGAAGCATCTCTGTGTGTGCCTATCGAAAAAGCATTGGTGGAAAAAAGATGGAGTGTAGGCCTTAAGCGGCAATACACACGCCAACTTATCGATTTGTGCAATTGAAATATTGACTGTCAGTGAAATGTAGATCAATTGTACTACCCTTCCTAAAAGCCCCCATACACGCCCCGATTTTCCGTCCAATCGATTAAAAACAATCGTTTTTTGCATCGGTCTTCCAAAAATCGGTCAATGCCCACATGGTTCGACCGAGTAACTTTGATCGAAGTTTGGGAATAATCGGTCGGACATTTTGGAAAATTTTTCTCTATCGAATCTAAATTGTATTCAATCGGCTACTATTTCTTATGACCCGGCCAATTTAGGTCCGATCTAACTAATTATCATACTTTTACTTCCTGTTGTGGTGTGTGTAAAATCATCTGCCAGGCTGTGCTAGGATGTATATATGTTTTAACATTCTCCTGTATTTCTCTTTTTTTTTTATTCATGTGAACTAAACTGAAGTTGAGACCCTGTTTCCCCTATGATTAGCCCTCCCCATCAAAGGCACCCCCAGATTGTTTTCACAAAAATTCTAAATAAGCCCCCCCACAGAACAGACACCCACAGATACCTGGTCCTGGCCAAAAACTCCCATTCGGGTGGTACAATTGTGTGCCTCAAGCTGCTGATCCCTGCCATAACCCTTCCACTTCCGATCAAACATAAATCGGCCGACAATGTCATCGATGGAAAATGTTCGATCAAAGTAGGTAAAATCGGACAATAATTGGTTGCTTTATTTGGGGGTATAATGAAATACAGTCCTCGTATGGGAAAACTATTGTTTTTAATTGATCGGACGGAAAATCGGGGCGTGTATGGGGGCCTTTAGGCTTTTGGTCATGCTCTATCATCTGATAAAAATCTATTGAGAGTTTGGAGTTCAAGTGATATCGTTTATTGGCTAACTGAAGTCATTAGAGAAGCAAGCTTTCGGGATATCGCAGATCTCTTCACACGGTACAACACTCTACTATACAAATCTATCGAAATACTTAAAAAAAACTCCACATTCTTATGCGATGGACATACATTTTCCCACACAACTGATCACTGGGGTTTTATATTCAGTTTTAGGTTTGTTATCGATTTAGGTATAAAGGAAATCAATTGAACAGAACTCAAACGAACAAACCGTGTACAGTGGCAGTTTTAGGCATAGGCAACAAGATTGATTCATGGCGTGGGGTGGCATGTGGCAATCTGAAATCTTTTCAAATGCCCAGATGTCTCCCCCATAGGGTGCCCGTATGGGAAAAGAGAATGAGTAGAGAAAACTCACCAGCACCGTGTATGGGGGAACAGACCAAAGCACGTATGACCAAAGCAGGTATACCTCACCAGCAACCACCCCTCCTGGACGTCAGAGGAGGTGCTCGTCCAGGGCGACGATCTCCCTAGGACTGCCCCAAACCATGTACATCTACCTCAATCTCTAAAACTTAGAAAATGAATGCTGGATTACAGAAGGAATTCCTTCTAACACAATGCGCCACTACCATGTTGCACAGTTGTTATATACTAATTATATTTAAAAGTTACAGATAACACCAGCAAAAGTTTCCCACTCAAATCAAATACATTCAAATGAATTAATGTTATGAATGTTTGAATGCGTGTTCCATCTTATCTACCTGCTGGCTAGCTTAAAAAATAGACCAGCAGGAATGAAGAATATGCAGAGTGTGTTGTTTGATTTTAGAACACTTTCTGTTTTTATTGGATAACATCAGTATCATAGGGCATAGGGCATGGAGGCTTTGGAGATGACATCAGTGTGAGAGGTCCCATAGGGACAAAGTTACAATATTTTTTCGCTTCAGTGATACCAGCACGGTACTAAGTAGGACTAGCAAGCCCACCAGATCCATCCTCACAGTGTTTCCTCCTTTTTCCACCAGGGTAGGTGCTCAGGCACCCCCAGGGGGACCATTGGCTCACCCTGTGTGCGGCCCTGTCCACTTTGAGTTTGGACCCGTGCCCGGGCTACTGGCCCCCTTAATGTGACCGGCAACATCCCCTCCTAGGGTTGACCCAATTAATTCCTCCCTGAAGAAATGGCACTACAACTAACCCGGCTATTTGTAAGATAATGCCGTATATATCTTTGTTTTTGTCAGGATTTTGTGTTCATGTATATTGGGGTCATCCATAGATGTATGGTTGTGGCTCTGACCCAAGATACTGTTTTATGATCATTTATGTCCCTTATGATGTAAAAAAGACTTTTTAAAGTAAATATTTGTTATATGCAAGTGCCTCAAAAGCCCAACATTTCGGGTCGGTCCCAATGGCCAGGGTTTTTTTCTCCCTATCCTAGTAGGATTGGCCCTCTGACCAACAAGTATCATAGGGAAGATTTTATACACAATGTCCGAAACGGGTAATTTACTGCTTCCCACCAGCAGGGAACTGGGTCCACCATGACATGTCGCATTCCCCAGAAGATTCTCTATAAGGACAGCTTGTCGGAGTAAATGCGAAGATACAAAGCCATACAAATGTAAAGTAAATGGATAGGATTTTAGATTTTTACATAAATCTAAATAATTAATTTACAGACATCAAGTTTTTGGAAAAATGTACAGCTACGCTCAAATTCCTTTCTTTGCCCAGGACAATCGTTTTTGACTTTCTAGGGTGAAAACCTAGTATTTGTACATCTGGTCACAAATGACACTATGACGGCGATGCCTGCTTGTCACGTCGATAGGCCATAACAGACCTGTATAGCACTTACTTGTTCTACTGGTGCGGCAAGCGATGGAGTCTAATAAAGTTATACTTTGAGGTAGTTGGTCAAAACTAAAATATCTACTTGGGAGGTGTTAGAAATTTGTTGGCGTATATAGCTGAATGCTAAACAGGTTCTCTAGGTTACATATGTTTTGTATACTTGGTGGAGTCTCGGTGACCTAAGACCTGTAATCCTCGAGGTAAATAGCATGAGCTGTCAACAATTCACTGACATTCATTCCTAACAACACGGAATAATAGAAACGCTGTACATTTCAACTGACTGTATGTATGTAAATGAGTCATCCATTTCACCCCAGCGACTGAAACATAAAACAAAACAAGGGATGGCGATGACAGGAAAGCCAATAGTCACATCTGGTGCTGCAGATTATCTCTTGGCTCAAGGTACTGTGGTTCAAAGGCAGCTGGCTGGGCACCCAAGAAGCCCAGTTAGAACCTGCTTTTTAATTATTAATTATGCCTCTGCCTCAGCACACAATTAGCAGATAAAAGCTCTTATAATCAAGCAGAGTTTAAAGGCAAATCTTTAAACAACAACACAACAGGAAACGGTGAGCGAAATGCTTACATAATACATTATACTGGACATTTTACTGAAGGAACTTCTCACATGAGCTTCATTCATCTTGTGGCACCCACTGATATAAAACAGCAGCTCGAAGATGTACAGAAATAAAACAGTGTACATCGACAAAAATACCCTCCGAGAGGCCTGTGGTACCCATGCCATGTCACCAAACTCAAAATTCTGCCGCAAATTTATAGCCTGTGTAAATTTGTATCTACAGCAAGGATTATAAATAATACCCCACAATGACTCATTTTGATGAGTGTCAAACTCCAGCCCAGATGCTATAAAAGGCCCATGGAGTATTAAATATAAAAAGGGTATGGTCCAAATTTAATTTAGGAAATTAATGCCACGGGTGTTTTATGCGATATTGGATTTCACATTAATACAAAATTATGTCAAGACCGAGACCACTCTAGTCCAGACTTTAAAGGCAAATGGGGTGGCTAGCCCCTGGGACTTTCATGACACAAAGGGTCCACATACTAGTGTACATCCAACAGGGCATAATTTTATTAAGAACGGCTAGAAAAAAACAAAAACAGAAAAGCATACAAATATAATATACATCATAAAATACAAGTGGTCTATATAGGAGTCATCATGCAATACATTAGCTTTACACATACAAAAGATCAAAGGCGATTCAGGGCTTCATCAGGAGTATATGTCCTGGGTCTGTTATCAACCTAGAAGCAAGGGTGGGATCTAAGAACGTATCCTTTGAACAAGAAAAAAATTTCTGTTATTAAATATAATCCCCCTAAGGGTACAAATCATGTCAGTGACCCAAGCAAAATACAAAAGAGTCCTATCCATTATATGGTAGTTTATTCAAGTCGTACTATACTTTCACATTATATCCCTAAAGTAACAGTCTAAAAAAAAATATATAAAAATAGGGGTTCCACAGGGAATATCGAATATTGTTTCTTTGGGGATGTTGAATAGTGTTGAGCAGCATAGGGTATATTCGAATTCGCGTAATTTCGCGAATATACAAAGAAATATTCTAAATTCATAAAATTCGATCAGTCTGTATTCTATTGCCTTACATTGCGCATGCCCATGCGCAATGATTCGCAAAACAGCTTTACAGCTTCTCTTCCTCATTCTCAGCCAGTACAAGCGAAGTGTGTATTGCGCATATCCATTCACAATGCGCACACGTATGCGCGAAGTATGCCGGTAAAAAATGTTGAAGCATAATATGACGAATAATATATATATATACATATATACACACACACACACACACACACACACTTTTTATTGTCGGTAGATCATTTAAATGACTATAGCACCCCTGCTATATACTAAAAAAAACTTAAACCTACTCAATAAACTGATATGTATAAGAAACATATTAAATATACCTATAGACACACAAATTGTTCTGCCATTTTTACCTGCAATCCTTATAAATGAGATCTACATTTGGCAAGTTGTTTCCTGACTTTGGAATGGTGATCACTGACTGAGGCTGGTACAAAGTAAACAAATGATATACTGGTATGTAAGAAACAGGTCCAAAGAATTTGTAGATGGAACAAACCGAAAAAATAAATCAAGCACAAGACATGTGTCCCAAACACCAACTCTCACTTTGACAATCTGTTGTGAGGAACTTGTCAAGCCCTTGGAATATGATGTGCTAAAAAAATTCGTACAAGTTGGATTTCCCCTCACGTTCCTCCAGCAAATATCATCCGCATCTTACTGAATGTAATTATTGCTCATTTCTTTCAAATACTTATTTCTTATCAAAGTCAGTACAGGAGAGCTGGAGTCACATACTGTATCCTACAAAAAAAACAGTACCATAACTGGCTCAGGGAAACGCAACAAGCCTAATCACAAGATACAAAATGTGGAATTTTTTTGGGATTAATGACTGCATTTCCCAGGGGCTTTTGTTTGTGTTTAGTCTTTTAATTTGGCCCTTTGTCATCTTGGTGCCAAACGCTCTGGCTCCCCTTCATTCCCTGCAATAAGTGAAAACAACACCTAGAGGATGATAGTTTGGATTGTTTCCTAAAGGGCGGAGTTTGCTGCAATAGAATGTTTAATCTACTCAATCAAAAGCTTCTATTTATTAATTAATACATTTTTTAAAATATCCTGTCCTGGCTACAAGGCTCTTGGTTGGCCCCTATATCACATTTAAAACCCCATTGTGGCCCACAATCCAAATAGTTTGCCCACACCTGTTCTAGCCAATCAAAAAGCTTTAGTTGCCAAAGAAGGTCTATAATATAAAGACTTGCAGAGGATGTGAAATTCACTTTACATGATCAACCCCCTGTCCTAAAGGTTAATTTATTCTTAAACTGGTGTTCCTGTCATTTCTAAGCTCCAAATGCACCCAGTGATGTCATGTGCCAGGAAAATGTGGAATTAGTTTGACACTGAACCGGAAACACCAGACTGTCTTTGGTCTGAAGCAGTCACTAAATAAAAGCATATATAAACAATAAGTCTGCAACCCACAGGTCTTGTTTAATAACTTTTTAGGGTCTGGATGCGATATAAAAATAAATAAAAAAGAGTTAAAAAAGGGGGCTTGCTGTATAGGACCCCAACACACCTCTACCATTCACAGGCTCTTAGGAGGAGGGCTTATATCTGGAGATGTGTCATTACAATGTATAATAATACATGTTCCTTTGTACCTGCTCATATTTTAGTAGTTTTTATTGTTTTTTTAAGTAAATTTGTACCTCTCATTGAACCATACACATCTAGAAGTTGTAAGTAGGCTATACAGTGTATCTTTGAATTACAACCAGCTTGACTTTAAGTAGACCAAATACATTTCTATTGGCACCACAAATGCCGATAATAGAAGGGATTTGCAGTTAAAAAAAATACCTGGATGAAAACAATCAAAATGCGGTGATGGTACACCCATCGATTTCTCATCATAGCGGGCTCTGGGTACAAGGCGAGTTAGGAAGGTAGACATCAAAAGTGAGATATACCTTCCCAAGTATTCTTTTGGCCGGCAGCCTGCTGCAGTGACGCTGGAGGGGCGGAGCATCCAGGATTGTAGATCCAGATTAGTGGAGGAAGCAAGACCGGAAGTCTAGCTCCCAGGTGCCCAACCTGCAGCCTGCTGTCATTTTTTTTCATTAAAAATGCTTATGCAAGTATAGATTGAGAATGTTATGTGCAGTCCTTTAGTGATGCAGAGGGCCGCACTCCACATCAACTCAGTTGCCCACCACTGGTCTAGCTCCTCCATCTTACATCCCGGATGACAGGATACTGCAGTAGTGGTAGTAGTGCAGGAGTAAGGAAGAAGGTAAGTATATAGCTTTTTATGTTTATGGATCGGTTTGCCTGGATGAAGACTACATAAAAGGTAAGTAATATATATGGTTCCCCCCCCCTTTTTTTTCAGTTCAAAACTGCTTTAAGACCAATTAGAATTACAACCATAATTGTAACTAACAAGCTAAATGACTTGACTTACAACCAGGGTCATGACCAAAGCCAAAACATATTTTCAATGTCCGAGTAGCATTTTGTGAAGCTGCACTATGAGCCCAGATACTCATGTTTAAGAACTTAATTTCAGACAGTGCCTCAAAATGTCCTAAATATAGCTAGAAAAGACAGAATGTAGAGACACAAAAGTAAGGAAAGCAATCACAATTGAAGAAAAGGACATTGTAAAGAAATATGAGAGTGTGTATTCATGTTCTTATCGAAGGGGACTCTTCTTCCATACAATAACCACCTTCCATTTCATCCTCTCTTCCTTAGCAATAGTAGAGTGTTGTACCGTGTTAGCCATCGATAAATACAGCAAGTTTGGAGTTCAAGTTATACCGTTTATTGGCTAACTGAAGTCATTAGAGAAGCAAGCTTTCGGGATCTGCGATATCCCGAAAGCTTGCTTCTCTAATGACTTCAGTTAGCCAATAAACGGTATAACTTGAACTCCAAACTTGCTGTATCCTCTCTTCCTGAAACCCAAAGATGTCACCTTGAATATAGATTTCACATTTTTTACTGGTTCAAAAGGTTAGGCAAGTGTGCTTTGGGAGATTCAAGATGCATTATGTGTATTTTTATTATTTCTTATGGGACCAACTTGACTTACAAACAGACCTTGGGAATGCATTAAGGTCATAAGTCAAGGGTCCACCGTAAATATACTGTGGAGGCTGATTTAACAGCATAGTAGTAAATCTATTTGAACAATACCAGAAATTGCACTCATTATCATGACACTTTCAAGGTATAAACATCCAACAAAAAAAAAAAGTCTTCACATTACTATACTGCTTGGAGTTCCAGCAATTTAACAATGTTGAGTTCTCTGGCTCATTTGTGAAGTGTTTTAGCAGCAGCCCATTTTCTTTTACTTTCTTTTACTTTGAAAAAAGTTAACTTCGCAAACAGATTCACACTGGTACCTTCCAGCAGTCAAAACATACAATCCAGATGAGAAAGCATCCCTTATGAAAGATGACTCAAATCCCAGAATGACAAGTCATTCCTTAAATTAAGGCAGAACCTAGCTCCGCAGCAGTCTCATGGTGTGATGACGGCAGGATAAAAGCAAAACACATGACACTGGCATATTTTCAAACCTGTTAAATAAAATCAGATGATAATATAAAGTATCTCAACCACCTCAAATATGGCGGCTGGTATTCTTGCAAAAGGAATTGTAATTTTGTCTATCCAGCCTAGACGGCAGAGTGCAGCTGGTGACCTGCCATTTTTCTGTGGCAGTTAAGAAATACAGACTGGTCCAAAACCGACAGTGAATGACAAGGACATCTTTGTTTGTTGTTCCTTATAAGCAATAAAAGCTGGATTGCTTCAGAGTGCTGACCCTCCCCTCTCAATGAGACCGCAGAAGGCAAAAATGTCAGATTTTGGTTATTCGCCTCCCTAGAGCTCTTGTGAGATTCCGATTTCTGTACCAAAAGCACACCATAGACGCTCTTCGGCATCTTTTTAGATCGGAGCCGCCGTAGCAGCGCGGAATGGTACATTCTTCGTCAGACAGCCCCATCTCGCCCAGTGCAGGACTAGACTGGAAACTTGGACATACAAAAGGCAGATAAAAAAGCAATGTTAATGTCTGGAAAAGATGGACAAAAATATGCATACTTTCATTTGTGTATTTGGTGGCGTCCCTGCAGTTAAACTCAGAAAGCCCCCACAATTGTAGAAAACAAGCACCCACAAGGTAGGCATGATGGTTTAGGTGCAGGTTGGACAGCAGATAAAATAAAGGATTTTGTTGTTAAGTTAGTTCAGATGTGTAAACCAAAAGCATGTGTAAAATTGTCTTTGTGATGGGAGTTCCGCTATGGGTTTTGTTTGAAAAAGAGTTTCTGAGTTCAGGTATACTGTATAACATGCTAAATGTGGGGATTTTTAAAATGTAAGGCTGGGTTTCCACTGCGTAAAAATCCCTCTATTTAACCTAAGTCAAATAGAAGAATGTTGACATAGACCATTGTGATCCATGATACTGTCTCCACATGCATTGGTCTGCTACTTTGTGCCCCATTGCGGTAAAATCAACGAGAGAGAGACTGTGAAATAAAATACAGTCCTGCTGTGCATAGGGGAGAGAGAGAGAGAGAGAGACTGTGAAAAAAAATACAGTCCTGTGGTGCATAGGATTACAGTAAAAAAAATTCAATTTAATCTGTATTTTCAAAAATACACTGGGCTCCAACATGTAATAGGTGCAGCATTCGGTCAACTAAATAGCAATTTAAATAACTAATTTTCTAATTGATTAAGCACATACTGAAATGAATATTTAATAAAGTAGCTTGAAGTTTCTATCAAGGCTATAGAGCTCTTTTGAAAAGGTCCTATAGCTCCAAGGTGACCTGCAATATCCCTTTCTTTTGAACCAATATGATAAACAGCTTCTTTATCATGGAGTAAGAACAAGTTATCTAAGAGAACGTTCTAAAAATAATAAGCCAGCCACATACGCTACAGCAAGCTTGGATATCCAGAAGTTATCAGACAATAGCTACTTAACCATGTGCTGGGTCCATACACTTTGGGGCCAACACTGTTCATCTACACCATAGAAGAAGGTGCAATGCTACAACTTGTTCCAGGTCCCAACAAAGACAGAGAGGGGTATTGCAACAAGCCTTTTTAACTTCAGTAATTAACCTGAAAATTTATCAATACACCAGTTAGGAAGATAGCCATCCAGTATCTATAAACTCCCTATGTGGTCCAATCAGAGTCTTCATTTTGTCTTTTAACCCCATCCCAACCAAATCTGAACAAGTTTTCTATCATGTGGGAAAAAAGACCTCCTGGCTATAAGAAGGTATTGGGACATATCAGACATTCTACAACCATCCTTGCCCAAATGAAAATGCTATGTAGATCAAATAGAATTAGTGCAGACACCCATAGAAGGGGGGAGGAACAACAATTACACAAGGATTTCAATGTTTATATTTGCTACTTAGAAGATTTTCTGCTAAGCTGGTTAAGATACCTGGATTTAAAGATTATAACCTCATGTATATAGCAGCCTTTAAAAGGGCTAAAATGTCACTGTATAGTAATGAGTGCTGATACCTAACCTGTGGCCATCTGGTGCTTATTGATGACTTCCGTCCTAGCAGTCAACAATACTCCCACACTGGTTTGTAAAGGGGCTGCAATGGCACTGATCTCTAGAAATATAATTTGTATATCTTCATGTAGAGAATTTCCAGTCTCCAACCACAAATATATAGTCTCCAACCTTTGACCATCTTCCCAGTTCAAGCATAGGATCTATGTTGCCAACGGTTACTAACCAGCTGCTGAGAGATGTGGAGAGTAGAGATGGTTTCAAGTTAATTGCAAAGCCCCTGAACATGGTATCATCGCCAAACTTACTGGAGATGTAAAAAAGGGTTGGGGGTATATTTAAAAAAATAATAAAGGATGAAGAAGGATGGCTCTAACACAAATAGTTCTGCATCGAAAATCTAAATTTCAACTTGAATTTTGAACTTAATGTATGCAAAAACTACATGCGCTAGAGCAAAACTTTTTTTCCCAATGTTCCCACAACCCTTCTCTACATCTCCAGCAATTTTGGTGATAATACCATGTTCAGGGGCTTTGTAATCAGCTTACAAAGTCAGCTAGTCCAAAAATTCGACTCCCTCTAGTGGAGAGGCTGAGGCTCCTACCCAGAAAATGTAGAACAGGCGGTCCAGTCAGAGGCTAAGTGGGGAGTTACATTATTTCCACACATAGTGTTGTATGTTTTTTTTCCCAAACAACTAAATTTTGAATTCATCTGTCCACAGAATATTTTTCCAGTAGTGCTGTGGAACATCCAGGTGTTCTTTTGCAAACCTCAAACCTGCTGCAATATTTTTTGGAACAGCAATGGCTTCCTCTGTGGTGTCCTCCCATGTACTCCATTCTTGTTTAATGTTTTCCTTATTGTAGATGTGTAAAAAAAATGTTAGCATGTGCCAGAGAAGTCTGTTAGTCTTTAGCTGACACTCTAGGATTCTTCTTTACCTCATTAAGCATTCTGCGCTGTGCACTTGCAGTGATCTTTTCAGCACGACTACACCTAGGGAGAGTAGCAACAGTGCTAAACTTTCTCCATTTGTAGACAGTCTTACCATGGACACATGACCCTTTCCAGCTTCATGCAACAATTCTTGATCGTAAATCCATAAAAAATGACAAAGGGTAAATTTTCCCCAATTTTTGGTACCCTAGCTGCTGGGTAGATAAAAAAATTGGAAAGTTTATATTTTGTGTGCTCAGATTGAGGCATTCCAATCCCTTGGTTGGATATTGGATATTGCCATTATTGAAATAGAAGATGCAAAAGCTGATAGGATCAAATAAAGCAATAAATGCATTTATGAACTTTTTACACCATTAAAAAAATGCCTTGACAAAAGAAATGTTTTTGCGCAAAACAATTTGATGGATTTGTCAAATCAAAATTGCGTAGTGTATAGCTACCATTAGTCAGTGAACTGGTAACCGGAGACAGAGGTGACCTTATTACTGTTCTGCTCATTATGTAGTTATAGGCCAGGAAGGACCTTGACGGAGCTATATTGCTGTAACTGCAGAGTAAAAAACAGAGGTCAGGAACGCAATACTGAAAGGTCTGGCAGGGTTAAGCGAATCTTAGGATTCAGATGCATGCATACGCATACAACACAAATTGGAGTAAGGCCTACAACACTACCAATACATTAGGTCAGTGACATCAAAAGAAAGTGACTTAGTTCAGCATGTAACACAGAACACTGAGAAAACAGTGACCCTTAGATGCTCAGTGCATACCCTCATAAATATTAATCTAGTTTCCATCCACTTAGAGCTAACTCACCAATTAGCCATGCAATAAGATGCAGAGACAGAGGTATCTGAAACTGTCAATAGCAGACTGCTCTACTTGTTCACTTGTACTTGTGAGACTGGGGTTACACATTAGCATAGCCCTTTTTAAATAGGATTTACCTTTTTGTAGAGCCCAGTAAGATGTAAAATACTTCCGTTCCATATTCCTAGAGATGGAAATCATCTGCATCATAAACTTAGACAACAACTTGAATTTAGGAAATAAGCCAGCCAAATAAAAGGACAAGCAAATAAGACACAAACATATAGTCGGCCATACAAACATTGATTTTTCATTTGATTCCCAATGATAGATCACCGTGCTAGTTTGCGGTGATCGATCGTTCATGAGTCGAATGGCAACCCACCTTGAGCATTGGATCCCGCTCAAACGGAAAATCATTTGAACAGGGATCCAACATGTCAGTTATTCCCTGTTCAATCTCCATTTCCCTGTTCAATTGTTCAATCCGCCAGGGATTAATTCCACAAAATGATGCAAATCAATTCCCCGAAGGATAGTTCATTGATCGTTTTTAGTAAATTGACGATTTTTGTGTGAGCACATTGCGATGGGTGGTACATTTAACAAATTACCCTGTAAAATTGATATATTTTCCATACCACTCATCAAATTGTCGCCTCTAGAAGGAGACCATAGCAAATACCCTCAACACATCCTACAATATTGCAGGGAATGACTGAAATGGGCCAGAGCATCTTGACACCAAGTTAACAAAGGGCCAAATAAAAACACTTTGGCCCACTGGTCGAGTTCATCTGATAGGCACAGTTAAACCAGAATTTAATGGGATGCATGCCATTATGAAGGTTTAAGGAAATTTTAAGGAAAGATTTTTACAGGTACTGAAAACAAAAGAACAACCAGTGCCTATGAGGTTGCAGTGGTATTACGCATGCTCAAGGTACTCCACATCGCCAAGCTCCTCCCAATGAATTCTTTGTCAATACAACTTTAGGGCTAGCATGCATGAGCTGCTGCAGATTATGCCCGATATTTGAAATGGAAATGCCAGCAGTAGTAGTGTTAACCAGCTTCTTTTATTAAAAATCCCCCAAAAAATGCACTTACATATATGATACTCTGTCCTCAAGTTTTTTTTCAGATAGACAGAGATCAGATGTCCTCCATCATTCATAGCCAACTTCAACACAACATATCTGATTGCATCATACACATTTGTTTCATATCCAGAACTCACAAAAAGTGTTCTATTATAATCTATAGAATATTAAATCTATTCTATTCTAAAATCTGTGAAGAATTCATTATAGAGCCAATGATTTAATAAGATCATTAAACCTCGTACCCAGCCTTATGTTGGTTAGATTCAATAAAAACATAGAAAATGTTATAACAAATAAGGGAATTTGCAAACAATCATTGATACAAACACTGGCTGAATATTCTATTCTGAGAAATTTTATGGATACCCAACATATCACCAGTAGTGCCGGACATAGGAGTACACCTTTCACAAGTGGTTGCAAGAATAAATGCTTTGTCTCTACTGCGAGCTGAATGCGTAATAATTTCCTATGAGCACACGCTGCATCAAATAAAAATGCAAGTTCCATTTTTTTTATGGGTCGCATGTAGGGCATGGGACCTGTCTAGTGAAAATCAATAGGTACGTCCTAGTCATGTGTACAATATGCATCCATTGTTTTTCTAGCACGTTTTGCAAGCATCACACCCATTGGTTTAAACGGGCATATTATTGCCTTGTTTGGTAAAACCCAGCCTGACGTGCGCGTAATACTGCCATATCCACAGTATTACTTGTCGAAGGCTTCCATCAGTTGTTAATGTTCTATGGAGCAATCTCAACTGAATTCTGTCTGTGCTGTGCAATAGGAAGTAAATTATTAGTATAAGGAAGACAGGAAGGACATTCACAGATGCTGAGCATGGATTTGATCAGTGGCAGAGTGCCACACTAGTAAGCACTTAACTAACCTAAAGACAACAAAGCCTAGTCAGATACTCCATTATTGAAGTGAATGAGGTTCCCTCTGGAGTTTGAATACAGAACACATATAAGTAAAACCGATCAATGACAACCAGGCAACCAGGCTTGAGTTGTCCCCCATTCTCTGCTATGTCCAATGGGGTTTCTTCAACCTCTATGGGCAGGTGAGCACAGACAGAGATATATTAAGGCTGGCTAACATTAATGTCAATCCACTGCTGAGACACGAATAACATCCCCTGATAAAGCTGAGATATTCTAAGAAATATATATATATATATATATATATATATATATACACATACACACACACACACACACACACACACACACACACACGGGTGCACATAACTTTTTTAGTGAGCTCTTCAGATGAGGACCAGGAGATGGTGTAGTGTGGTCTTCCTCACTCTCCTCTGCGTCAGCTTCCTGCATGGTAGGTTCTGCTGCAGATGGATTTCCCTGTTCCTTATTTAGCCTCCAATTAGCTGTCTCCATCCACAGGTCACCAGCTGCCTTTGGGTCAAATGTAACTCACAGTACAACACATTTGAACCCCCAGATCAAAAACTCTGATAGTAACTAACCCCTGAGACTACCAAATGAATCAACCTTTCATAGTCATATTCCAGCTGTCACACATTGGCTTTTCTCTTGTCAGATTTTACCCTTACATATGCCTACACTGACTTTCATCCCCCAGATCTCCAACCCCCCTTGGAATCCAATATTTTGTTTTTGGATTATTAATTTACATTCCCAATTTCACACCACTTACTGCAACCTTTCATAGTTATTCATATTTCCCTGCAGTTATCCAAGTGATATAAATTGGATACATTTAACATTTAGCTTCGGCCGCCCAGACACAGAGTGCCTCCAAGTTGTTAGTAGGCATATGAGCTTTGTAACAGTAATGCAGATACGCATTGCTAGTTTTTTTTACCCCTTTTTAATACCAGAGTAATAACAGTAATAATTAAAATATTTATTTAAACATCATTAAGTATTTATATTTACATTTTATATCATTGCCAAAGTCTCTGTAAATCAGAGAGATTGTATCCTTTATTGTATATGTTGTATTGGGATGTGGTAATTAGTCTGTATAGATTGGAGAGGAAACCACCATTAAATTAATATAAGGAGGTCATCAATCACATAAAGGTTGTGTACCAAATAACCGTTCTTTGGCCTCCTTTAAAAATTTTAATGAATTGTTGCAAACAAATAAAATGAATATTGGGAATCAGCTGATCACCCTAGACATGGGTCAATAAACAGTAATTAAGTCCATGGCTATTAGTGGCAATCAGACAGACATAGATGATTGATCACATAGCCAATCTCCACAATTCCCCAGAGATAAAGACGCCTGCTCAGAGTACAGCCATGCGCCGTCAGACAACTATTTCAACTCATTTATTTGTCAAAAAAAGAATTTGCTGACTGTTGGATCTTGCTCTCGTCCTGAGTAATAAGACAAAACCAGAGAGGGAACCTTATTTCCTATTCTTGTGGGATGTATTCCCTTTACAGGTTTCCTATCTGGGACAGGTTTTGGGGTTTTAATGATAGTGAGAGACAGGGCCGTTTTTACTGATAAGCAGCTGAAGCAACTGCTTAGGGCGCCACAATTGAAGGGGGCGCCATTACAGCTTTAAATTTTTTTTCTCAGTGCACCAAAATCGCTAAAAAAATGGCCCTGGTCGCACTCATGTGGTTGTTAAGGACGCTCAAACAACTCCTTACCAACCGGATGCCTCCCACCTCCCC
>CM070036.1:115637781-115650228 GCA_036250615.1 Ptychadena robeensis
TGGTGCGCTTCTGGTACAGAAATCTGGACCTCAGCAGTGCGCTAGGGAGGTTAAAGGTTCGCCATCACTGAGCTAGGGCATCTGTCAAGTAGGCTAGAAAGCCTTTAGACACTTTTATGTCTGGTGAATAAGTACATTGTTGTTTCTTGTACAATGAAAACACAAGTTTGGACATGCCCATGTGAAAAACAGAATAGCACACAAAGAGCTGACGACAAGCCAGCTAGTACAATTGAAAATGGTTTTGTTCCCCAGGTGGGAATACTGATGCACTTTCTGGATTTGGATGTAATTGCTCTTAGCAATTCAGGAGCAGCTAAGAGGGAATGTGGCAGACTAATGGCAATATTATATGAACAAGAGTCACTATCTGGAAGCAGTTCCTAGGAAATGGAAGAAAATGCCTCCAGATTTATCAGCCCTTACCTTGCACTATCCTTCCGGTAATGTAATAGGCATCTTCTATAAAAGATATGGGATAAGCTACTTAAATATAGAACCACCCTATAAAGACATAATCCAAAACTTAGTCCACAGGATTTTCAGTATTCTGTACTGTTTAATTTACAATTCAAATGGTGCAACCAAGTGGACATTGGAGGGGTAAATTGGTAATAAATAGAGGCCTAGAAGGGAAACATTTGTGGCCTGTGGAGGTTTGAGGTGTACATTGCCAGTCAGTGATGGCTGGAGGGATGCATGGATAATCAGCAGTGCTGAAGAGGACTGTTGCAGCACTTGGTGATTGGAAGGGTACATTGGTGTCCTGGATGGGTACATTGGTGGTCAAAGTTATAGTCAGAAATGATGATTCCTTATAGATCTGGAGAGCCCTCTGAATTTTATGATAAGCTTCTGACCATGGAATAATATTAGACTCCATGTACTAACACAAGTGTTCCTTTACACATCATAGATATGCAGCATGCATATGCAGCAAATCTGAAGGAGCTGTGATGGACCATGTTGGAAAGTTTCAGTTGGGTTTTCTAGGTATTTCACTCTGTTTTATTTTATTATACTGTGAAGGGGTCAACCGGCCTTCTATGGGGAGCTCTAGGCCCAAAGAGATAAAAGGGATCCCTGGTAAGGAAGTGGAGCCTGTTGTAGAGGAGAGAGGGACGGTGAAGGAGAGGCTAGTGCAAGCTTTTGGCCTGAAAAGGAAAGAGTGAGGAGCGTGCAGGTGGCAGAGTTAGGTATGTTCCCACATGCAATTCAGTTTTTAACTGCGGCCATTCACGTCTATGGCCGTGGTCAGGGGAGATCGTCTGCGGGCGGCCACGGGCCGTGATCAAAAACACAAGTTTTTAGGTCGCGAGTTGCTCCGTGGCCGCTCCCAATCGCGACCCGAGCAACTGCCTGCTGACTTGGTGGACCCATGGTTACTGGTGAGAAGCGGAGTCCTGCATCGGATACCCGAAAGTGCCTATTGGAGACCAGGAGTCTACTGCGATAGAGACTGCTATGGACTGAAGTGGCAAGAGTGATAATTATTAGTGCCTTACATTAACTGGCTTTAGCCTAATTACAGTTATTTGTTTGTGTGTGTGTATGGCTAGCTTTAGACATAGTAAGAGGCACAGCTACACTCATTCCTACCACAGAACCGACTTTGAACCTTCTTGTAAAATAGATTTGGCATGAAATATCCAGGTCCTGCAGAACACTGGCATTTTGGTAACAACCATTTCCATGGGATGCAGGATAAGGCCTACTTCTCTGGTAGGAATTTAAGGCTGGGTCTACACTATACCGCCCCAGCAACCATGGGGGGCGTTATGGGCACGTCTGTGTGTGCGTTTGTCACACATCGTGGCCATTGTTTACCAATGGGATGGGTATGTGTTTCCGGCTGCACTGCACAGTTTTCCCTGTAGTCTACGTGCTACAAAACTGTGCAGAATTCCGTAGTGTAGACGCAGCCTAAAGAACAGAGAAGCACCACTGGTGATTGGATCCGAGGCTGTTAAGGCCCCCATACAACTTACAATCTTACCACACAATTTCTGTATAATCAACATTTCTTCTACAAAAACCATGTAATATGAGGTCCTTTCTATACCTTCCAATCACTATGTATTCTACCATATTCGGGTGCTGTGTGGGTGTTTCCCAGAAATTAGGGAGTAGCCCAAAAAAGAATAGAGGTACTGTGGGGGGTTAGGAGCACATAGGAGCGTGAAAATTGGAAGGAGAAGGGGAGGGGGATGTTACACTTAGGTTTATACTTACATTTATTGGTTGCTGGTTAGAAATTGTATTAAAGCTAAAATATTTATTTGAAAAACAGGCGCCTCGACCTAAGCAATTTTTTTATCAGATATGTATTCTATTAGGGAAGCCACTATACTACATAGTTGTTGGTAGATCTAAATGAAATTGTATGGAGTGATCTTAAGATGTATGGGGGGCTTTACTGCTTGGATCTTAGTCTTATACAGTACCATGCAGCGCTGAGTTTCAGGAAATTCAGAGGGAAATAGGGGAAAGCTGGGCAAAGATGAGGTCATACTATCTGGGATACATTTTGTTATGCTGACAGATTTTGCAGAACAGATTTGTGCATGAAGTATGCATGAGTGCAGATGCTTCTTTATAATTCTGCAATACACGGTTTTATAAACGCCATTTTTCTGAGCTCATGTCTCATTTTTCCATTAACACCAATCAAATTATATTCTTAAAAATATCATTATAATTCTCCAACCATTGGGTTGCTGTCAGCTGCCTTTGACAGTCACATTGTTATGGGTCTTGTGGGGTGTTTTGATTGTGATTCTTAAATTTTTTTTGCCTCCTTTGCTGAAGTGTGTATCTGTCCTGTTGCATTTTATTGCTATTTTTACTTTTTCAGTTGTATAGCTTCCTGGGCACTTTTTAAAATGATCTTTTTTTCCAATAAAGATTTTTACTATTTTTCACAATAAACTTTTCACAGTAACTGAAGCTGTCAAAATGAGTGAGAAAAAAAGAAGTGGGGGTGTCAACAAGTAAGGGAACGCCAACAGTAAAATGACCTTTTTTAAGAATTGTAGGTAGGGCTTATGTTTGCTGAAACCGGGTAATTGTGGTTACGTTTTGGTTGAGATTCTTCTTTTGGCCCCGCTAGAAGTATATGGGGTTCTCTTGAACATGGGACAACAGAAAAGAAACCCAAAGAATGTAAGCATTGAAGAGGACTTTGGAAATGTAAACTGTGTAAGGTTCCAGCTTCGGGATGGGGGTGGTAAAAGGTTAATGAAACTTGGGATGTCTTTGCCCTTTAAGAAGAAAAGCGATAAGTAATTTCCTCTCAATGCTTTGAGCACCACATTTCACTATGTATTATATAGCTTTAAGTATAATAGACAATGACTCTGATAAAAAATAATCGTCCCTTTCTCAAAGGATTATGTCAATTCATACCTGTCAACCCCTTGTTTTGGCCGGGAAAGTTACGTTTTTTATGTGGATTTCCTGGTCAAGAAATCCCGGATTTTTCCCGGATTCTTAAAATCGCGCTGATCTAGCAGGGAGAGGGCGATATTCTCTCTGCTAATGTCCGACCTCGCACATTATCAGCACAAGCAGGGTGCGGCGTTAGCAGGGAGAGTAAGGTCCTCTCCCTGCCGAGAGGTAAGCCCCGTACCGGAAGTGACATTTGTGACGTCATTTCCGGTACTTGGAGCACAGAAGAACCACAATCCACATACCGGAAATGACATCAATGGCGTCACTTCCTGTATGTCACCCGTTTTTTTTTCTTTTGTTGACAGCTATGTGTCAATGTGATTCTTATGATAGGGTGTAAAACACTAATGGTTTATAAACCAGCTCCACCAAAAAAGTATCCTGAAATGATTATACTTATTTTGCAGCAACAACCTCATATGAATCAAATACTACAATTTCAATGTATAAAACACAATTCTTAAAAAACATAGGTAAAGCTGGGCATAGACGTCTCGATTTTCTGTGCGATTTCTGTGAGATCGATCACTGGAATTTTTGATAGATTGAGCAGGAATCGGACCTGTCTGTAAAATTTAGTCGATTGCTCTGGAATTGCGGATTGTTAATGGAGACATGTCATCGTTCCTATTGATCGACCTGTTGGCGTCCAACCCACATTACAAATCTTTGCTGATTTGAACAGCTGCAAGCTGGAGATTGCACGATCCATAATCGATCGCGGGAAGGAATCGACCAGGAATCGAAGACGTCATATAGTGCAGTGGGATTGTTTAAAAGATCGATCGCTGGGAAATCTAAAGTCCTATGCCCAGTAGGGCATCATTTATTCCACACACTTTCTCAGAGGGCTGCAGTGCAGTACAATCCATTCGTAACATTCTTGCTAAACCACTTTTATTTTTAGCATTTAAAAAGTCATCAACATACCATCTTAAAGAGCAATGCTACTAAGAACTCGGTGCACCATTCTAAGAAATGGAAGGGTTCAATGTGCCATGGCAGATGTGACTAACCATTTTTTAAAAATATATTTACCGTTCATTTCAAGTTTTGCGACAGTCCTGGAATCATGGACAAATTAGATGTGTGTGTGACTTATAGAGCAAATATACTAGTTACCCTAAACGTCTCACCCATTTAGACTCCTAACTGGAGCAGAACCATATTCTTTTGATCCAGCCAAAATGCCAGCATCCCAGGAGCCAAGGTTTTATTCCATTCCCTACAGTCAAGTCAAAAGGCCAATGCCCGGAGACAATGAACAATACTATATGTCTATACAGTAGCAGTACAGGCTCTCTATAAACGCATAGACACTTATAAAAATTGCTATGTAATTAGCCACAACTCACCTGGCTATTACACAGCAATTTACATATGGGAAGGGTCTCTGTCACACAATATATTCACTGCACAGAATGAGACGTTCCTGAAATATACCAAATTTCTACTGTAGTGAAAATGATGTGACAGAGAATCCATATATTAATTCATGATTAATATCTAGTGTATAGATATATATTATTGTTTTCTGCTGCTTGGCACTGGCCTTTTGACTTCGCTGGAGTGAAAGGAACAAAGCCCTGCCTTCTTGGATACTGGCTTTTTGACTTCACCGGAGGAATATAGGGTAAATACTGTATGGGCCAGCACTCTCTACTTTGCAAAATCATTCAACCCTATAAATGCATGTTTAAACACGTTTTATAGCATTTTTCTTTGGGCATTGTGGTTGTATATTTTTGTGCACTTTTTTTGGGATGCCTCATGTTGCATCTAAAGGGCTTTTGATGTTTAAACATCACTAATGACTTTAATGCGCAGTTCTCCAAGAACCTGGCTGTCATTTATACTGCTGTTAAGCCTTGTTGTTACGTCAAGAGAACCTGCCTTCCAAGAAAGAGTTCAGGACAATTTAACAGATAAAACCAAAATTATATCTTACACACAATCTGACTCGTGTTTTATATGTTTATATTATTTCACTTAGTTGTAATATTTAATGGCATATATATAGTGGCTTGCAAAAGTATTCGGTATTGAACTTTTCCACATTTTGTCACATAACAGCCACAAACATGAATCAATTTTATTGGAATTACACATGAAAGACCAATACAAAGTTGTGTACAAGTAAAACGAAAATCATACATGATTCCAAACATTTTTTTACAAATAAATAACTGCGGTTGTGCGTAATTATTCAGCCCCCCTTTGTCTGAGTGCAGTCAGTTGCCCATAGACATTGCCTGATGAGTGATAATGACTAAATAGAGTGCACCTGTGTGTAATCTAATGTCAGTACAAATACAGCTGCTCTGTGACGGCCTCGGAGGTTGTCTAAGAGAATATTGGGAGCAACAACACCATGAAGTCCAAAGAACACACCAGACAGGTCAGGGATAAAGTTATTGGGAAATGTAAAGCAGGCTTAAGCCCCCTATACACCTTTAGATCACTCCATACAATTTTCTTTAGATCTACCAACAACTATGTAGTGCCGGGTCCCCCCTGATAGAATACATAGTGATTGGAAGGATTAGAAAGGTCCTCATATTACATAGTTTTGGTAGAAGAAAAGTTGGTTGTACAGAAATTGTATGGTAAGATTGTAAGGTGTATGGGGGCTTTAGGCTACAAAAAGATTTCCAAAGCCTTGAACATCCCACGGAGCACTGTTCGAACGATTATTCAGAAATGGAAGGAGTATGGCACAACTGTAAACCTACCAAGAAAAGGCCGTCCACCTAAACTCCCGAACAAGGAGAGTGCTGATCAGAAATGCAGTCAAGAGGCCCATGGTGACTCTGGACGAGCTGCAGAGATCTACAGCTCAGGTGGGGGAATCTGTCCATAGGACAACTATTAGTTGTGCCTTTATGGAAGAGTGGCAAGAAGAAAGCCATTGTTAACAGAAAAGCATAAGAAGTCCTGTTTGCAGTTTGCCACAAGCCATGTGGGGGACACAGCAAACATGTGGAAGAAGGTGCTCTGGTCAGATGAGACCAAAATGGAACTCTTTGGCCAAAATGCAAAACACTGTGTGGCAGAAAACTAACACTGCACATAACTCTGAACACACCATCCCCACTGTGAAATATGGTGGTGGAAGCATCATGTTCTGGGGTGCTTCTCTTCAGCAGGGACAAGGAAGCTGTCAGAGTTGATGGGAAGATGGATGGAGCCAAATACAGGGCAATCTTGGAAGAAAACCTTTTGGAGTCTGCAAAAGACTTGTGACTGGGGCGGAGGTTCACCTTCCAGCAGGACAACAAACCTAAACATAAAGCCAGGGCAACAATGGAATGGGTTAAAACAAAACATAGCCATGTGTTAAGCTAGCCATACACGTGTCGGATTCCATGGCCAATTGATCACTCACCAGATCGATTCCGGCGATTCTGCCGGGAATCGCAGGTGTGATCAATCGGCCAATTAAGAGTATCCATCGCTGCATACCACCTTGTCCAACGGATTCCGGCACGATTCCGGGACGATTCCGTGTCCGATTCCACCTCCGATTCCACCTCACAAATGGCAACTCCCCCTGATCTGGGCAGAATCGGATCAAAAAGACCAACATGTTGGTTCTCTGACGGATCCGATTCTGAGCCCCTGAACGATCGGACGTGATCGGACGGACAAGGTGGGCTGCACACGATTCCGGCGCGATCGATTCACGTGCACGTGCCCGGAATCGATCGGCCCGGAATCCGGCCGGAATCCGACCCGTGTATGGGGGCCTTAAGAATGGCCCAGTCAAAGTCCAGATCTAAATCCAATCGAGAATCTGTGGCAAGATCTAAAAACTGCTGTTCACAAACGCTGTCCATCTTATCTGACTGAACTGGAGCTGTTTTGCAAAGGTGGAGACATACTGGTGGTTTGCTGGTGGAGACATACCCTAAAAGACTGGCAGCTGGAATTGCATCAAAAGGTGGTTCTACAAAGTATTGACCCAGGGGGCTGAATAATTACGCAAACCCCACTTTGCAGTTATTTATTTGTAAAAAATGTTTGAAACTGCTGACATGATTTTCGTTCCACTTCCTCGTGTACTCCACTTTGTATTGGTCTTTCACGTGGAAGTCCAATTAAATTGAGTCATGTTTGTGTCTGTAATGTGACAAAATGTGGAAATGTTCAAGGGGGCCGAATACTGTTGAAAGCCACTGTACATAAGCCATTTTGTTTTGTATTCTCCATTTTGTAGGAGAGTTATGCAAGACATATTTCCCAGATGGTCCATGTGAGAACAATGGACATTCTTATGACTAGATATCACAGGTTGTCCTTGGATTATTGCAGAGCGTAGAAACAGGCCTATGATATCTGTCTAACATGTATAACATTGTATACATAAACCTTCCAGTGAAGCAGGCATTGTTCACAAATACCTATTTTGGTACAATGTAACTTATGACATTTGGTATAATTTTGAATTATTAAATAATTATTTTACTGCATAAGTTAATACCATACTGCCATCAAGGTTACATTAGGTTACTGTGGCCCAAAAGGTTAAAGAGTAAAATCTAAATTTTAATATTGGTACTTGTCCGAATATAATTGGACAACTTTAATGTTATCGGGGTGTGTCTGTTAGGTAAAGTTTTTGCTAAAAAGTTATGCGTGAGAGGAGGTAGCAGGAAGTAGAGAGAAAAGAGAGTAGCGTGAGGTGGCTGTGGAAAGAGAAATAGAGTTCTGCACCTCACCTAAATTCCTGGTAATGTATATGTTTTTCTCTATATGTATGTAGTATTAGATTCCTGCCTTTGCAGAGTACAGTTACTAGTAGCAGTGATCCGATCTGGACCGCGAAGGTGCATATCACCAAATAAGTGATCGCTGTTATCAGAGTAAATCTCTGATGGGGATGATTTTATCCCATAGTTGGTATTATGTCAGCTAATCTGTGAGGAGAGAAGATACTACCATTTATCGAAGAGAAACAAGAAAAAATCGCACCCCCTATAATGTATAAAGAATAAATTAGGTCGTCCACCAGCATCCATATTAACATATATAATATACAAACAGGATTTTTGCACCCTAAAGCTTTAGGTCATGTATCCAGATGACTGTAATCGGGCCCGAGGAGGACTTTAAGGTGGACTTGAATGTATCAGAAGATTTTTGTTAAATAAAGTTCAACAAGTCATGTTCAGTAAATCCAGTCCAGTCAATGTTTATATAGAGTCCATATATCTTTGTTCATAATACACCAGCTCCTAGTTGTTCCAGTAAATAGTAATAGGCTATTTTTTACCATGGTTAAAGACCCCTCTATAGGGGCTCTCACATGGGCTGATAGACTTTTTCTTACCCTTGCCTACATTCCCTGCAGTACACTCTAACTACTTGCATGCATAAGTCCTGATTAAACGACAGAGGTGTCGTGAAAAGCTTAGACTGTTTCCTGCATGAAATGTGTGTATTACTATTTACTCGAACAACTTGGAGCTGGTGTATTATGAACAAAGATATATGGACTCTATATAAACATTGACTGGACTGGATTTACTGAACATGACTTGTTGAACTTTACCACATTGAAGTAACCACATTACTATATTGAGTGCATTACATAAAGATGTGGAGAAAGAGAACTGAGTTGTAGACATGGGGGAGAGGTGTTGGGGAGATAGGGGAGTGATGAAGGGTGCTGGAGAGGCAACGGAGAGATGAGGGGGAGAGGCGATAGAGAGATGATGGTATGCTGTTAGAATACTTGCCTAAAAGCCCCCATACACCATACAATTTCTGTACAATCCACTTTTGTTCTACCAAAACCATGTAATGTGAGGACCTTTCTAACCCTTCCAATCACTATGTATTCTATTAGGGAGGACCCAGCACTACATCGTTGTTGGTAGATATAATGGAGATTGTATGGAAAGATCTAAAGGTGTATGGGCGGATTAATGTATGCCGATCCTGATCTTTGGGACTGTGCCCGAACAAACCTGCTGTGTACTAAAGATTTATGGAGTCTTTACCCGATTATTAGCTTGTTGGGCACCCTTTTGTTCTTGGAAGGATTTCTACAAGACTTTGGATTGCGGGTGTTTACCCCCTGACCACCTCCGATGATGGCTATATGGAGATGGCTTTGATCACAGGGCACCACCTTGCTGAAACAGAAAAAGGCTTTTACCAAAGCCATCTTTTACTTCACAGGGAACACTGGCACTATTTATTTATTTATCATTATTTTTGTTTACACCTGTTCAATGAAGCAATTTGGTTGCTGTTGGTTTTCAATTCAATAGTCTGCAGAACTGGGTATACAGTGGAGGGCATGAGACTGTTAATAAGCTCCCCATCGGGGGAACGGGGGCACCTGCGCCAGCCAGGGGGGAGACATAAATAGCTCCCCATCGGGGGAATGGGGGTACGTGCACCTGCCAGGGGGTAAACATAAATAGCTCCCCGTCGGGGGAACGGGGGCACGTGCGCCCGCCAGCGCAGGCAGGCGCGCAACCCCGTACAGGCGCGCCGCCTCCCCTCCCTCAGGAGGGCTACAACTCCACCCCCCAGTCCACGCTGAAGAGAAAGATCTCTCCAGCATGGACGGGGGAGGAGACGCCCCGTCATAGGGCCACAGCCCATAAACAATGGGAGGGCGCCGCCTCTCCCTTGCTGCAGATTGCGAGGGAGGGAAAGAGGAGAGGCACAAAATTGCTCGCCCGTAAGATAGGAGGCGGAAAGCCCTGCTTTCAACCCCCTTATGCCCCAACACCCTTTTTTGGATTAGTAATTTACAATGTGACACCCCTATCTGCAACCTTTCATCGCTATTATTGTTTCCCTGCGGTTATCCCAGTGACAGAAATTGTATGCGTTTAACAATAACAACTGAAAAAAATCTAAAAAATTTGACTACATCCAAGCAATATGTGATAGTGGGTTTTTTAGTAGGAAGAATTGTGCTCAGGGACCTGAAAACTTGCATGGATGTAGTCTCAGGGGTTAACTGGTAACCCCCAAAATGTCATGGTTCTACCATGCAGGGGTTCAAAGATCTATGTGTTTAAAGTAGGAGAAGTGAAAGCCTGTATGCAGCAGAGGAGTGCTTTATGCTCATGGGGAAGCAATATCTGATAGCTGTATTTTAGCTGAAATTAACTTATAAGTGTTGTAGCTAGAGGGGTGAAACTCGGGGTGTAAGTAGTAGTAGGGGGCATTACTGATCCTGGAAGTTTCATGATATACTATGAATGGTTTTCGTGCTATGAATGTTTAAAGTTATTGTCATACAGGTTTAGGGCTTGTTTCCATTGATGCGATTCCGCACGTTTGCAGCCGCGCGGCCGCCGCCGCAAACAACCGCATCCATTGGAAACTTCAATATAGTTTCCACTGGTGCGGTTGTGCGCGTTCGGGTGCGGATGCGGTTTAGGGCGTGTTTCTGAACGCTAGCTGCAGCGTTTTGAAACGCATCCGCTCCCCAACCGCATCCGCATAAAAAAAAAATTGCGTTCGCGTTGCGAATGCTATTCCGCCAACCGGAATAGCATTCACCTTAGGACCACCCCAGGATATTTACCCACACCTCCTGATGAAGACCGTGACTCTTTGAAACGCGCGTCGAGGTGCTTGGAAACATTTATCCTAATCTACACCAACGGCTGGGCCACGAGGGTCATTGTCTAGGGCGGACAGCATTCGTTCACTGGTGATGTGACACCAGAATTCTTAAGAATAAATGTGAAACCTTCTTTTTTTTACTTTAATTTAATTTTGAACTATCTAATTTTTGATTATCTTATTTGTGAACTGTTTCCTCATTTGTACCTAAGTACTCTACTCAGAACACTACCACACCTGTTTACGCCTATTAACTGTTTAGGGCAACGTGTTTTATAGATCTCTGGTCCCTCTGCCCATTATACTTTTTCTTGAACTATGGCATGCGTTCAGCCGCGCGGGTACACTTCAATGGAAACATACCCTTATTCAGCTAAGTTTCTATACAGCTGGAGAGGGGAGGGTGTGTCCTGTCCTGTGTTTGATTGGCTGGGAGGACGTATCTGCGGAAGGAGCTACAACACAGAATCTTCTGCCTGTCACATGCACATCGGGGAGGAGGAGAGGGGAATGTGAGTCTCTCTTTTCTGGCCAGGCTGAGAAAAGGTGGGGGAACGGCTTTCCGGTCCGTTCCCCCAGAAAAAAAAAGCCCTGAGAAAGTGTAAAGGTGGCCATACACAGATCAATTTCCCGAGCACATTTGATCGTTGTGCACGTTCATGGTAACCAATTGTACTCAAATTGATTGCGGCCACCATTTCTCCGAGCTGGATTAATCGATCCCGCTCAAAGAAACCTTGATCGAACAGGCAATCAACATGTTGGCAACCCTGCTCTATTTCCATTTCTTATGATGGGGACTGAGGGTCCCCATCCAAAGTATCTAGCAGGATCTATCACGGGTAAGTACTGTGCCTTGATTCTCCATTCAAGCGAGGAAGCTCGAATGCAGCAAACGTCCTCAATTGCACGGGTATTGACCTGTGTATGGGAATCTTTAGGGGATAGTGAAGAAAGTAGGAAAGATAATAGAGGCATATGGGGGAGAGGAGATTAGGAGTAGGAGAATTGAGGGGATAGTGTAGAGAAAGTTGATGGAAAATGAGGGTGTGGGAGAAAGGAGGAAATATGATAGAATGCTATAGGGGCAGAGAGAAGTGTTTGGAGGAGAGACAATAGGGTGTTAGAGGAAGAAGGAGAAGTGATAGAAACAGAGAGGGAGAGAGAGCTGTCAGTTCTAACATCAAGGAGTGTCATAGAGACACACAATTTTTCTAATTTTGCAGACACACAGTGTAGTAGTAACACTATAATTGTTTTTGTGCTAAAATATTGTCCAAATTCTGCTACGTTGCTATAATAGGCAGACCGGGCTGATGACATTAGGGTGGCTGGCGTGTACTAGCCGGTGCAGCGGCAAGGGACCATATGAAGCTTATGCCTTTGCTTGGGGGGGGGGGGGGG
>CM070036.1:115663227-115701094 GCA_036250615.1 Ptychadena robeensis
GGGGGGGGGGGGGGCCTGCAAGGAAAGTTTCGGAACCACTACTATAAGGTATGTGTTTGGGATTTGTGATGGATTGGGGCATGTTAATATCTTTTTAGGAAGGCTTTATTGTGCTATGTACTGCTTGAGTAGAGGGCTTTTCAATTCCTTTAATCCCTTCTCACCATAACCTTCATGGTTGTTCCTTGTAAGGCATCTAAGCCCCCACTCCATAAAGCCATGATTTTTCATGCACTGCACTGATGATGGGCAACAATCTTGAAACAGCTGTTTCAGGAATCTCCACTCAGGCAGCACCCCCCTAGCTGAGCTGTGGGACGAGACGGCAATGGGGAAAGAGGTGTTCTACAATTTCTACACCCCGAAGCAGACCGATGATTACGTGGTTCAAATTTGCGGCATTCCTGGTTGCAGGACCGCTCTTGTCAGTCTTGACCAAGAGAAGGCGTTCAACTGTTTCTCCCATGGGTTCATGCTTAGAGCCCTGCGCAGGTTTGGCCTCAGGGACATGTTCTGTTCATATGTCAGCATAATGTAGCAGGACATTCACAGCACGGTGCTGGTGAATGGACCACTTCCCAGTTCTCTCTGGGGTTTGCCAAGGCTGTCCTCTTTCACCTTATCTTTTTGTCTGTTATATAGAGCTCTTCGCCGAGTGCATCAGGCAGAATCCAAAGAACAGAGGGATCAGCGCACCAGGCACAGACAAGAGGGGAGTCAAATGCTCTGTCTACATGTTCTGCGCAGACAAGTGTTCCATCGACATGCTCGTTAAGACCTGCAATGACTTTGGCCAAGCTTCTGGGGCAAAGGTCAACTGCAGGAAATCATGCTCGGAAACTGGTACCTGCCTTCCTCTGCGCCCATTCCCTTCTCCATCAAGAAGGACATTTTCAAGATCTGGTCTAGTTTGGAGTTGATGGAGCAGCCTAGAAGTTTTGGTAAGAATGTCTAGCAAAAATTAACCAGAAATTCGGCCTCTAGAGCCTCGCCATCGAGGGCAAAGCACTTTTACTATGCAGCAATGTCCTCCCTGTGTTGCAGTAGCTGGCCCAGGCATGGCCTCCTCGTGTCAACACGTGCAGGGCCATCACCAAGGCCTTCAGCTGGGGCTCCAAGATTGACAGAGTAAAACGGCACATATTACTCTGCATCTGTCACCTACTTCAGTGTGCTGTATGGACTGGTTGGTGGTGCATACACAGAGACTGAGATCAGTGGAGCATGGAGGGCGATGTGTTGCTTTTAGGATGCTCTTTGGTGTGCCTGGCAGCGCATTATCCTGAGGAGGAAGAGGATGTCCATTGAGGACTGTTGCAGACTCTTCCACAGTCTGCTCAGAGACTATCACCTTATGGACTCTTTGGAGTAGGAATCTTTTTTTCTCCCTCCCCCCCTTCCCCCCCCCCCATATGTTGTCAATTTTGTCCATAAATAAAGCTTCGGGCCTGTCTATCCCCCTCCCTGCACCCTCCTTCCCTTCCCCCATCACACCCGTTGCTTGTTGAAGGATACGTTATAGAGTTTCATGTATAGAAGTGTTGTATAGATAAATGTATAGTAATGTACATCAGTGCGTGAACGAGTCATGTGGGACGTGTGGGACAGCATAAGTAGGGTGGCAGGTGGGGATTGTTTTGGTCAGTTGGGTAGGATATCTGTCCACAAAACGTTTCCCTCCCGCCCTGTAATTTTCCTGTTTTTTTTCACTTATATTATGAACAACTATTGTGTTTTGCTTTGGCTGTAAAATGGTGGTGGGGATCTATCTATGGTGGTGTGTCCCCTATTTGGTTTTTGGTCAACAAGAGTACCCACTGCTTATTTAAAGAGGTTGGTGTCTGCGGTGGTATGGTTTCGCCCCTGAGTCAGTGTTATTGTTGCTGGGGGCCTAATCTCAGTGGTTAGCGCTAAATTATCGGATTTCTTTTAAACCTTCAGAGACCTGCAACCTGATTGGAGGAAAGAATGATTAAATTTATTCTACTGGTTTATATTAATGTTATTTAAAGAGTTTATATATTTGATAAAGTTTTATAATGTTTTAAGTTGTGTTATTTATGTTAATAAAAGGCTGCTCTGGCCATTAAAACTCTGGTTTGTATGCTTTATTATAGAGTTAAGTAAGTTTGTCAAGTATGGGAAAGGGGGGACTTTCACAACTTATTATATGGATGGAGATTCTGTGGAATTACCCAGGTCATGTGTCTGGTTGAGGAAGCTACTATATCTCAATGCAAAATATGTTCCACCTATGTTTTGCCCCCCTTATGTGATTCAGTTGTGCTAAATCCCCAGCACGCAACTTTATTGCTGTAGTTTTTATTACAATTTTTTTTAATACTTTTCTTAGTTTTCCTTGTTGCAGGTTCAATCGAAAATTATTAATTAAAGGTGGGTTTCTTCAATCAACTGGCAATTAGATTTTTTGTTCGATGTCGTTGTTGAACATCATTCGTTCATTTATTTTTTTTTATATTAATCTTTATTGAGAATTTTTTTACAACTGTAAACAAAATAACAAACAGTACGAAAGTGCGAGCAATTAAACTGGGCAAATAAAATCATTCAAAAAGCCCACACAAACCAACCACAACCGAGGCAGTCAGCTCCTCCAGACGCTGGAGCGGGTCAAGTTCCGCGAGCCATTCTGAAACGGAGGGAGGAGTCGTAGATCGCCAATGCCTGGGGATCGTGGCCCTGGCCGCCATAACAAAAAAAGCGTAGCATTCCCCTCTTGGCACTCTTCAAAGATCCTGGGATAAGTGACAGTAGGGCGAGTTCAGGGGTGGGCAGGAGTGTTTCCCGGGTGGCAGCAGAGTAAATCTGAAAAACCCGTCGCTAAAAACTGAAGACCAAGGGGCAGGACCACCACACATGAAGCATAGTACCCACCTCCGAGCCACATCGCCAACACGTGTCAGGGACAGCAGGGAACATCCTGTGCAGCACCTCTTAGGGCTCAGAGGGCTCAAGGGAGGGGACAGTTTGTGGTGGCGTTGGACATACCTTAAGAAAGGAGGGGACAAAAAAGGGCATGGATGGGGCCGCAGGCCGAACCCCGGGATCTATCCAAGGGAGGGCCTGAGGGGGCACTAAGATTATGGAAGCGTCACAGCCGAACCCATAGTTTATCGTCTTTGGAGAATATCCAGTCCAGCGCACTGGTGAGGACCGCCGCCTTATAGTACAATTCTAAGTGGGGGAGAGCCACACCGCCTTGGTCTTTGCGATTGACAAGTATGTTGAAGCGGATCCGGGCCGGGGAGGACCCCCAAATGCAGTCTTCAGGGAACGGAAAAAGGCCCGGGGTAAGGAGATAGGGAGGGTTTGGAAAAGGTACAAGAACCGGGGAAGGACGTCCATTTTAAACCACGAGTGTTTGAGGGCAGCCCAGGATTTCAGTTTCTGAAGAGTAGATTGGAGCAAGGGCAAGTAATTCATAGTGTAGAGTTGCGAGAGATTGCTCGGGATACGGAGGCCAAGGTAAGAAATGGCCGATGGGGACCATGTGAAGGGAAAGGAGGCAGCCAACAAGGGAGGCAAGTGGTGAGGAAGGGAGACATTAAGAGCCGTCGACTTCTGGGTGTTGACCTTAAAGTTGCTAAGGAGGCCGAAAGTCCGAAACTCCTGAAGGAGAGCGGGAAACGCCACCTGGGGATTTGACACGAACACAGGAGAAGGTCATCCGCGAAAAGGGCCATCTAATGATGGGTTTCCCCCAGGCGGATACCTTGAATGTCAGGATTGGACCGGATGGAGTTGGCGAGGTGTTCCATCGCCAAGACATAAAGGAATGGTGACAGTGGGCAACCTTGGCGGGTACCATTGTTAATCTGCACAGGGCCTGAGATTGCGCCATCAACCCGGATCTGAGCCGAGGGTTCAGAGTACAAGGCCCGTATTTTAGTCAACATCTCTAGCGGCAGACCAATTTGGGCAAGGGTTGCAAAAAGGAAGTCCCAGCTCAACCTATCGAACGCCTTCTCCGTGTCAATGGAGAGAAGGCATAGGGGAATCTTGCGACGCGAGGCGTGGGCCATAAGAGTGATTGTCCTGATGGTGTTATCCTTGGCCTTACGGGAAGGGACAAATCCCACCTGCTCCATGTGGACCAAGGAGGGGACATGAGATTTCAATTGGTTCGCGAGCAGATTGGTGTAAATTTTTAGATCTGTGTTGAGGAGGGAGATAGGACGGTAGCTTGGACACAAGGAGGGGGCTTTACCTGGTTTGGGAATAAGCGTTATCAGGGCCATTTGCGATTGTTTGGGAAAGGGGCAGTCAGGAGCTATGGTGTTAAAGGAGGGGAGCATGGGCGCGGCAATCCGTTCCTGAAAGGTTTTGTAAAAAAGATTCGAGAACCCGTCTGGGCCTGGACTCTTACCGGAAGGTAGGTTTTTAATAACCGAGGAGAGCTCCTCTGCAACAAAGGGTTCTGCCAGAAGGGCAGCATCTTGGTCCGAGATGACAGGGAGACCCGTGTTCTGGATGTAGGAGGACAGAGACGGCATGGAACTAGAGGGTGAGGAAGGGCCTACAGGAGAGAGGAGATTGTATAAGTCCTGGTAGTAGGTCTGAAAGGCTTGGAGGATACGGGAGGTGGAATGACAAGAGGAGCCCGCTCCATCGGAAATTTTTGCAATGTAGGTACGGGAGTGTTTGAGGCGGATTAAGCGGGCCAGGTGTCTACTGCATTTGTTTCCATATTCGTAAAGAGAGCGTTTACAACTATCCTTATGCTTAGAATAGGCTACATCAAGCATGTGCTTCAGTTCAAGGCGATTTTCTTGAAGCTGAGCTAAAGTATTCGGGTTATGGTCACGCTTATGGGCTCTTTCCAGGGAGAGAATAGAGGCAGACAGAGATAAAAAACAGGCCGACCGCTCCTTCTTGTGTCGCGACCCCTCGGAAATCAACACTCCACAAAGGACGCACTTGAGCGTCTCCCATTGCATTGGGAGGGGAGTGGGGTCTTCCACATGGTTACGGGCAAAGTCCGTGATCGCCTCGGTCACTTTTTCCACCACCCGGGGGTGTGAGAGAAGGGCCTCGTTGAGCCGCCAAGTAGGGCAAGATTTAAAGGACGAAGGGGGTGAGAAGAAGAAGAAGACCGGATTGTGGTCAGAGAAAGCTTGCATGTCAATGGAGGGGCATGGTCCAAGAGGCAATGAGAGACAAGAACACAATCAATCCTGCTGTAGGAACCGTAAGGGTGGGAATAAAAAGAATAATCCTTGACGGTGGGATGAAGGACCCGCCAGACATCGACAAGCTGGTGGGCCAGGAGCTGCGACTTGAGACGGTTAAGAGCCGAGTGTGGTACGGCCGATTTCCCCGTGGACAAGTCAAGGGAAGGGTGGAGCACCAAATTCAGGTCACCGCCCAGGATGATTGGGCCCACTGCTTTGCCATCCAGGGAATCCAGAAGGGATAGGAGGAAGGGCACTTGTCCCTGGTTAGGCGCGTAAACGTTAACCAGAGGTGTATGGAGAATTAAAAATCTTACAGGTGAGAATCAGGAAACGCCCCTCTGTATCGGGGTAGGTTGCTATGAGTTCGAAAGGCAAAGACCGATGGATACCAATGGCCACGCCACTCACCTTCCTGTCAGGGTGGGAACTGTAGTGCCAAGAGGAGAAGTAGCCTGAGGGTATGTCAGGGCGAGACAGGGCCTTAAAATTTGTTTCCTGCAAAAAGGCAATATGGACTCGTTTTTTGTGCAGGTGGTATGAGAGTTGGGAGTGCTTCTGGGGAACATTCAGACCTTGAGCATTCAGGGAGCAAACTCTTACCTCTGCCATGGCACCAGACGATGCGGAACGCTCGGGCACAACTGGAGAAGTGGACGTCTCTGCAACCCTGCAACAAGCAAAGAAGAAAAGGAGAGAGAAAAAGAAAAAGAAAGAAAGGGGGGGGGGCAGAAAAAGGGGGGAAGGTGAAGGGAGGACAGTAAGGGAGGCAAGAGAGCTCAGAGACAGCGAGAAGAAAGCACAAATCCCAAAGAGACACAGACACAGACAACAACTCACAAAAAGACAAATATAACACACACAACCAAGGGACCGTAGTCCAGGAGCCAGGGGAGGCCAAGGCCAAAGGCGTCCCCTAGGGCCGGATGTTAACCCCCCTGCCCGCACACGTGAATGCTGGCGTGGGGGATGACACCTAGGCGCTACCACAACGGGGGGGGGGGGGGGGGGGGGGGGGGTATGTGGAAACGCACAAAATCCGGGCGAGACTAACCCGGGAAATCCTCAAAATGACATCATAAAAACACCGAGAGGCAAAAAAACCCAATACAGGGGCTAACTCAACTATCAAGGGATAAATGGGAAGGCACGGGACCGGGCCACAAAATAGGGGCATAAGTGAAACATAAAGGGCCACGTGTAGAGGAGGCAGAAGGGCTAAACAAAAGGCACAAATGAGCTACACACGGGCGGACCGAGGGAGACAGTCCTTACATCCAAGCGCATATTCCGGGATCCATGGTCAGAGACATGGGCGGCAGCCAGCAGAGTCACCACAGTGACAGTCCCAGCAGGAAACAAAATGGGCAGGTGAGGCGGAGAGTCAGCAGGGACCAGGGAAAGGGGCACTTGCACAAGGGGAGGAAGGCCTGCGAGGACAGTCCAGAAGGGGCAGAGCAAGCCGAGTCCATCACCACCAAGGAAGTCCATTAGAACTGGAACAGGGCCAACTGGTGCAGAAAGGGGGTGGCAAAGAACAAGGTGGGGGGCAAACCAGTTGGGAAGGGCAACGAGGCAGGGGTCCAGGGGGAGGAAGTCCAATATGGCAACGAGGAGGGCACCGCCGCGGTCCAAAAGCACGGATACAGTGACTGGAAGCCAGGTAGGTACTCCACTCAGCCTTGGTGGTGCAGAGAGGACTGCGGAGTGCGGAGCGGGGTGCGCAGTTTATCCACCTGGCATGGGCATTTGGGAGTGCCCTGTTGCCACCACGGAGGGGCAGGTAGCGCAGGCCAGGGTGCGGGTACAGGGTCTGGCCACGGGTCCAGCTCGACAGTTGGAAGCCCTAGGGCTTTGCAGAAGGCCCCCATATCCGCGGGTGTGCGGAGCACCTGCAGCTTGCCATTGCGGCGAACCCGGAGTTGGAAGGGGTAACCCCAGCTATATTGAATATTGGCCTCTGCGAGGGCTCTGGTGAGGGGGCGCAGGGCGCGGCGTCTGCCCAGCGTGCGTGGTGATACATCCGCATAGAAGGAAATGGCCGCCCAATCAAAATCTAGCGAGCCCTTCTCTCTGGCCTTCGCCATGATAGCATCCTTCTTCGTGAAAAGGTGGACCCGGCACAGGACATCCCGGGGTTGAGGGTTGTTGGGGTTACGGAAACCTGGCGTGCAGTGCACATGGTCCAGCTCTATAGGTGTCGTGGGGGGGTCGCCCAGAAGGAGGTTAAACAGCCCAATAACCGTGTGGGGTAGATCTTGCGTACCTGTGGCCTCCGGGAGCCCCCGTATGCGGATATTGTTGCGTCGCTGTCGATCCTCCTGGTCATCTGAGTGGGCCCATTGGGCTTGGGTATAGGAAAACTGCGCATCCATGGCGGTTTGCAGTGCTTGGACATGGTGGATGACAGTAGCAGTAACTCCCTCCACCTCTTCAACCCTGTGAACCAGGGATCCAACGTCCACGTGCAAGGCGGCCATGTCGCGCTTATGCGATTCCTCCAGGTCTGAAAGCATGGAGTGGATCTCGTCCCTGGTAGGCAGCTTAGCAAAGTATTTACGGAAGAGACGCTCCGTGGCCCGGTCTGCAGGGCTGTGACTGCGCTCAGAGTAGTTGTCCCCAGTGAGGGAGAGGTCCAAGTCCGCGCGCTCCAGCAATGCTGGGCCTGAGGCCTCCAGGTCCTCACGCAGCGGCGCCATCTTGGAGTCAGCAGAGCGGCCGGAGCGGCCTGGCTGGCGCGAATCATGGAAATACGTGTCGATGGCGCGGGAGGAGGTCGGGGTGGTCGACCGCTGCGAGGAGCGGGGGGTCTGCTTCCCAGTACGCCCCATGTCAGTGCTGAAAGATGGGCTAGTGTAGAGGATTCCCGGTCGTCTCGGAGGAGCACTCAGCAGACACGTCTGTTCCCGGCCATGCGTAAGCCACTCCCCCATCATTCGTTCATTTATCGCATGTAACATTAGATTTTTTGTTCATCCATCGCCGATATTGAATGAAAATACATTTGAAAATCCTATGATAGATAAAAAATTAACAACATTTTCGATGACCTTTCGAGGTCGAACAAAATTTATCCAACAAACAAACAAATTGGCCATTCTAGATTTTTGTTCAATCAACCAAATATTAGTTCGTTATTTGTTGATCGAACTAAAAAATCTACACTTGTAAACCCACTTTATGTCTTTCAATTCATCCTAATTTATAATATTCTTAAAAGACCTCTAGTGGACAAATAACAGAATGAAATATCATTCTCAGACAGGTTACTGCAGACTATAGAAATGTGTTTCATTAATTACATTAATCAAGGGAAAACCTTTTTAGAAGAAGAATATTGTTTTGTGCCTTTAGCAAGCAATGAACTAAGTTCATAACTCTTGTAGTTGTATCTTATTGAACCAAACTAAATTCATGAGGCAAAAACAACAATTGGTAGCAGGGGTATGCGTTACAATAATAGGAAAGTAACAAACAATTCACACACAAGAGTACAATTCATATTATCATTTACAAAAAAGAAAATAGGAAAAGCCTTGAACAGTTAGACAGTGGAATTTCTGCTCACACTCTCCCTTCAGTTCTCATGCATCTCTCCAATCTTTTCCATCTATATTAACCAGTCTAATTTCCATGTTCTTATTTAGGTAGCCAACTTACTGAGGGCGTAATAGAGTAGGTAGCGATACAGGTAGATAACCCTTTGGTTGCAGCTTTACAAATCACATCTACAACAAAACCAACAGTGAGGCCGACAAAAATCAACAAGCTCTGCCAACATAATGGCTGGGAGTTTGTTAATTAGCCAACTGGCAAGGACTTAAAAAGGTAAAGGAAACTTGTCACCAGCTTACCTACCTCCATTGTTGTCTATGGTCGATGTCCATTGTTCTCATGTAGACCGCGGAGTCTCCAACTCCTCCGATATCAGGCAGCAGCGCAATGATGTCATTGCACTGTTGCAGGGAATCTTGAATTGCTCCTATATCGAGCTGTGTGTTCCCTGCTTAAAGCAGTGACTTTTATTGTAGGGCCCCCCTACTCTCTATAGGAACATTATCAAGCCCAAAGCCATCCCCCCATTCAAATTATATAGGTTCAGAATGAGGGCCAGTAGGTTTTATTAAAGTAACAGACACGGTATTACCACTATCACATCCGTTACAGTAAAATAAAAACGCACCATAGCTGCAGCGGTTTGGCCCTCAAACAATTTTTGGAATACAACCCCATTTTCACACACTAATCATGCAAAGACATGCATCATATATACACCCACCACATACTGTATACAGAAATATTCATCATTAACGAGAGACATACACATTATATACACTCTCTACTGTCTGCAGCTAGTTACATGGTTTTCTTAATGTATGTCCGTCTCTCAGGCTTGTCTGATTGGCTGGCAGTAGTAGGGGAGGGTGGGTGTACTCTATCAATCACCAGTGGAAGAAGAGAACAGACAGAGAGCCAATAGGCAGCTGAGCTTTGCAGATCTCTCTTTCCCCTCTCTCTGGATGACAGTGGGATTCTGACTTAGAGGGCTTCAAGTGCCACCTCGGCTACTCCCCTAGCTGCATTTACCCCTCCTGGGAATACCTCTGTGCCCCCCAAATGAAGTGTATTATAATTAAATTATTTTAAAATTATTCAAAATAAACTATATATGAAATTATAATTAAAATTTTTATTAAGGACTATTGTTTAGTTAAGAAATTAATTTCCTAAAATGCATTTTAACAACATGAAGATAGTGTAATTATATACTTCCTGGCCCCTAAAAAAAGTCACCACCAAAAAAAGGTTATACGCCTTTAGCTTTGACAATGGCGCACAATCACGGTGACATTGTTTTGATAAGCTTTTGCAATGTAATTTCCATCCAGTGTTGCATTCACTTTTTAAGATCTTGCATTGATAATGATGATAAAGGCTGTGCAAAGCCTTCTGCAGCACATGCCACCGATTCTCAACGGTTAGGTCTGGACTCTGTGGTGGCCAATCCATGTGTTAAAATGATATCTCATGCTCCCTGAACCACTCTTTCACAATTTGAGCCAGGTGAATCCTGGCATTGTCATTTTGGAATATGTCCGTACTATAAGGGGAAAAAAAATACGTTGATGGAATAACCTGGTCATTCAACCTGGTCATTCAATATATTCAGGTAGTCAGCTGACCTCATTCTTGGAGCACATACTGTTGCTTAACCTACACCTCACCAAATTTAGCAACCCCAGATTTTTCCAATAGAAGGTCATGCCTATTTGCTTAGTTAAATCCAGGTGGCGACTTTTTTTTGGCCAGGCAAAATTTTGTTTCACGATTCATTCTTTGTTCCATTATCAACCAGTTGTGGATGCTATTTTTTTTTACTTATGGGCCAGATTTGGAAAAAAAACTTGTTATAACCTATAATATAAACTGCAAATATTGTTTTTTTTTGGGGGGGGGGGGGGGGAACCTTTTTTTTCCTTATTTAAAGATTGTTTGTTAATACCTCTGTAGCCACGTCCAGAATGACATCTATTGAACTCAAATACAAAATCGTTTACTATGGTCAGTATTTATTTTAGCTCTAGGGGATGCTATGTACATAGCATCCCCTAGTGGATAGCTTAAAGAATGCAAGATAACTTGAAATCTGCAACACTACAATGTGAGACATATATACATACATTAAAGACCTATTTCTTTATGGTAATTTGATGGTGGTATGGGCAGAATTTACTGAATTTATATTTTCTGGATTAGGGCGGCCCATTCATTCAGGTCCCATGCATGCCTCCTCAGTTTGTTGGTTGCATACATGTTAAGGTAAAGTATTTAGTAAGTTCTTTTCTTTCAATGCAGCACAATACATGCCAATCTAGCAGAAAAGGTTTGTCTGTAGACTTAAGACTTTCATTGTTTAACCTCCCTAGCGCACCGCCTGTACCGCACCATTTTTAACAGTGCGGTACAGGCAATGGCGAGGTACACTGCCTGCCATTTCCTCCCTCCCCCCTCCCCTCTCCACACAGCCAGTGTCATTCATGACACTGGCTGGGAGGGCTGGAAAGCAGAGGCCCCTCCATTAACATGGAGGTCTATGGCACTGCTCACCCTCGCCCCCTTCCGCGTCACTGCGACGCGATAAGTGAAGCCGCAGAACCCCGGAACCTGCGGCTGGAAGCAGCATCGCCGTAGCTTTCCGGGGATATGCGGCTTTCGTGGGATATGCGGCTTTTCATTCTTCACACAAACTCTGGACGAGATGGGCTCGTCATGAACACTAAGGAGGTTAAATGAACTCTCTAAGGCTTTGTTTCCATTGCGTTGGGACCCCTCCTCTAAGCGTACATGTTTAGCGGGAGGTCGCAACGTAACAGATAGACTTACCTGCTCGGAGGAGACTCTGTCTACATTGCGCTGAGCCGCTCTGCCGATGTAAGGCTGAACGTAGTCGAGTACGTTCAGCCTTTACACCGGCGGATGTGTAAACAGACCATCCGCCGGCAGGCAATGTCTGTGGGATACGTCGGGACCCCCGCTAAGCGTATACGCTTAGCGTAGGGGTCCTGACGTATAATGAAAACAAGCCCTAACTTTTAGAATGACATAGATAGGCAAACTATTTTTTAATTCTTTTATAGTTATTTACAGAATGCAGGGGATTTAGTGCTACACAGAGTGCCTTTCGTCAAAAGAAAACTCCTTTTCAATTAATATCCCTCCCCCCCATTATAAAACAATAAACCTTACATTATGGACAAAGTATTAATACACACCTTTTAATAATTCCATTCTGGTGTATAAAATCATTATTACAAATTACAGTCTTAAAAAAAATTACAAGACTTAAAAAAAATGATAAAGAAATGGTTAGCAAACAACAACATTAACGTTTTGGAGTGGCCCAGACAGAGTCCTGACTTGAATCCAATTGAGAATCTGTGGAGGGAGCTAAAGATCAGGTGATGGCAAGAAGACCCTCCAACCTGAAAGACTTGGAGCTCATTGCTAAAGATGAGTGGGCAAAAATACCTGTGGAGACATGCACAAAGCTGGTCTGCAATTATAGGAAGCGTGTGATTGCTGTGATAGCCAATAAAGGCTTTTCTATTGATTATTGAGATTGGTATGAATCATTTTAGACATGACACTTTTTGCTCAAATGTAAATAAAAAATGAGAAATGTTTTCCACAAACATGCCTCTTATACCTCGTCTTATTATCTTTTGGGAGACACCTATGTCATTTCCTGTCAAAACATCCTGATTGATCCTCTGATTAGCTGTCTCCATCCACAGGTCACCAGCTTTGGGTCACATGTAACTCTCACAGTACAACACCGTTTGAACCCCCAGATCTCATGCCTCAGTAGTACAACTCTGAAATTTTCTGGCTAAAGCTAGCCACACATGCTTTTAGCGTTCAATTGACGTTTTTCGATGAAAAATCCAATTGATTGAATGAAAATAATTTTTCTGCCCACACAGTACAATCAACGATTATGAATCGTTTTTGTCAAATCGTCAATTGAATCGTGATCGGAGGTTGAAAAGTTTTGGTGGATTGTACAATCATGGAACTACATTCCTTGCAGCTTCTTTTGGTCGAGTCAATAATACTCGATGTGTGTGGCTACTTCCCTTTAAAGCTGGCCATACACCTTTAGATCTCTCTGTCAGATTTCATTTAGATCTACCAACATTTATGTATTGCTGGGTCCCCTGCGATTGAACACAGGTAGACTTGATTGTTTAGAAAGTTCCTCATATTACATGGTTTTGGTAAAACAAAAGGAGATCTAAAGGAAATCTGACAGAGAAATCTAAAGGTGTATGGGGACCCTAACACATCACTTCCGATTGAAACTAAAATCGTAAGAGGAATTCAATGTACGATTTTTTATTTTTGATTACCTCAATTAACTTTTCAGTCGAAATTGAACAATAATCGTACTCCCCATGTGGTGTACATCGATTAAATTAAAATAGATTTTAGATTTTTTCATCGAAATACAAAATCTAATTTAACATGGATTGAACGCTAAAATTGAACCATGTGTGGCTAGCTTTAGTAACTAACCCCTGAGACTCCCTGCAGTCCAGATGTCAGCCTTTCATAGTCATATTCCAGCTGTCACACAGTGCTTTTCTCTTGTCATATTTTACTCTTACATATGCCTACTCTGATCTTAAACCCCCAGATCTCCAACACGCTTAGAGATCAAATCTTTTTTGGGGGATTATTCATTTACATTACCAATTTCACACCCCTAACTGCAACCTTTCATAGTTATTCATATTTCCCTGCCGTTATCCAAGTGACATAAATGATATATTCAATATTAAGACATGCAGTGCCTCCAAGTTGTTAGTACACATATGAGCTGTGTAACAATAATGCAGGTACGCACAGCTAGTTTTTGGCCCCTTTTGAGTACCACTTATGTGCACCCCTGTCTATAATCATATTAAAATGATACAACATTCTTACATAGGATAAGAACTTACTTACATACATTGCCAATGTCCCGACTCGAATGTTGTAATCCACTCTAGGAAAATCCATGTACTCCATCCTGTGTCTTCTGGTTTTTCATCTTCTTTCTTGATTCTTTAAAAATCTTCATCTGTAACCTTCTCAAATATTCTCTGATGCACAGTGGAGCAGCTCTGCTGGCCCGGAGTTACCGAATGATGGCACACCCTCATCTTACCTTTTGGGCATGCTCATGTCCACCCAGATCACCCAATGCCAACAAACATTGGCCTCTGCTCACTTGAACAAACAGGCGTAGCAGAATGGTAAAATTTCCCACAGTACTGCACATGCTCAACAGGTTCATCACAGATGAATATTTAAGAAAATCCAAGAAATAATTATTTCATAGTATGGGGTAGGATTTCTAATACAGTATTTTGGATAAATGTGTAAAATCATGAATTTTACCTTTATATGTAATCATTTATTTAACCCCCTGCCATTCCTGATGGACCTAGCTCGTCCAGCTCTGACCTGTTAGAACTGCACAGGACGAGCTGGGTAAGTCTGCTGAAGATCGGAGCCACAGGAGCTAATGAAGAGGCAGCTGCAGGGGAACGGATGACTCCCCCACCCCTCTTGGTAATGATGTCACATCAGGGCGCGGGCTGGAGTTTATAAACATTTCAATTCAATATGAGTCCCTATGTAAAATACTCACCTGAATAAAGGATCCGTTCCCCATGTCCTCCTACAGCTGTCTTTATTCTGCTTCTCTCACCTGGTGTGACAGACTGAGGAGGAAACACCAAGTTTACAGAACTGAATGTAATACACTGACTTCAATGTATTACAATGCTGTGCTATGTAACCTGGCACATCTGCAGCGCCATCTTGTGGATGCAGTGCTAACTTACCTGATACAGTTTCTTTTGAAATATTAATACTTTTTTCCATTAAAGTCTATGGTGCGCTTTTGGTACAGAAATCTGTACCTCAGCAGTGCACTAGGGGGGTTAGTTATTACATACAGTGCATGCAGAGAGTACTCACAGCGCATTACTTTTTTCACATTTTGTTATGTTACAGCATTATTCCAAAATAGATGAAATACATTTGTTTCCTTAGAATTCTACATGAAAAAGTTTACTTGAGGTTTTGGCAAATGCATTAAAAATATAAAAACTGAAAAATCACATATACGTAGGTATTCACATACTTTGCTCAATACTTTGCCAGCCTTAAGTCTTTTTGAATATATGCCACAAGCTTGGCACACCTATCCTGGGCCAGTTTAGCCCACTGCTCCACCAAAAAGCTGTGTGCTGTGTAAACCATCGCCTCAGTTCAAGAGCGCTCTGGAGCAGGTTGCTGTAGTCATCTTTCCCTTTATCTTGACTTGTCTCCTAATTCCTGCCACTGAAAAACATCCCCACAGCATGATGCTACCACCACCATGCTTCACTGTACAGATGGTATTGGCCTGGTGATGAGCGGTGCCTTGTTTCCTCCAAATGTAACATCGGGTTTTTGCACCAAAGACTTCAATATTTGTCTCAACAGACCAGTAAATGTTGTTTCTCATGGTCTGAGTCATTCAGGTTTTCCTTGGCAGACTCCAGGTGGGCTGCCATGTGCCCTTTACTAAGAAGTAGTTGGCTGGCTACTCTGCCATACATGCCTGATTGGTGGATTGCTGCAGAGATGGTTTTCCTTTTAGAAGGCTGTCCTCAGAGGAACTCTGGAGCTGACCATCGTGTCCAAGGTCACCTTCCTCACTAAGGAATCACTCAGTTTAGATGGCCGGCCAGCTCTAGGAAGAGTCCTGGTGGTTTTGAACCTTTCCCACTTACAGATGATGGAGGCCACTGTGCTTGTTGGGACCCTCGAAGCAGAAATGTTTCTGTAACCTTCCCCAGATTTTTGACTTGAGGCAATGTTGTCTCGGAGATCTGCAGACAATTTCTTTGACTTCATGCGTGGTTTGTGCTCGGACATGAACTGTCAACTGTGTGATCCTATATACCTGATGGAGTTGTGGTGCAAGGAGGAATGGGTGAACCAGGTGTGCCAAGATTGTGCCATGGTATTCAAAACTTAAGGCTGCCAAAGGTGCATCAACAAGCCAAGGCTGTAAATACTTATGCACATGTGACTTCTTTAAAGAAAATTGCCAAAGCTTCAAGTAAACATCAAGTACTGTACTGTGAGGGTTACATGGGCACTGCTATCAGTAAGGTTGGTGACCACTGCTTCATTTCTTCTAGTGATGGGTGCCAGGCTGACACTGTGAGTGGGGGGTGTTAATAAGGGGAGGGGTGGGTGTGTTATGTTTTTTGGTTGCAGGTCAGGTCGGTGGGGATTGTAGATTTAGTTGTGAATGGATGTGCAATTGTGATGGGTATGGAACTGGTGCCAATTTTAGCTTATACATTTCATAAGACAACATAGGATGCTACCAGTTTTACTTATGGCAGACCTGACCAGTAGGAAAGGGGAAGAAAAAAACATGCATGCGTCCCCTCCCCCAAAGCCTGAACATGGGGAGACTCCATGTTAAAGCTGAGGTGTTTTCCCTAGAAGCTCTGCCCTGGGATTGAGGAAGTATACGGGTCAAAGAATTAACCAAGAAATATGCAACAAAAAAGGACACCACACAGCTAGGTACACATGACCATTTCCCCAGAGCGTTTGTTTTGTATTTCAAGAAACAATTGTCCCAGGAAGACAGATTTAAGGACAGCTATGTAAATGTCCTTCATGCAAATTCAACTTCATATGCATGTGCAAAGGGGTCTTACATTTATTTATTCTATTAAAAAAAGAATTGGTGGGTCCCCATTAATTGGGCGAGTCCCCATTAGACTTTTTGGCATAGGGCCTGGCAGGCCAACAAGCAAGTGTGGCCCCCTCCTTATCCCTGGTATGTCCAGTTTGTACATACTTACAGCACTCCAAGGAAGGGCAACTAATACATTGGGTTATGCAGATTTAGAACAGGCTAGACCAGGGGTGGGAAAACTTTCAGTGCGATTTTTGGCTGGTAAAGGTAACACTAGTGTTAATGCTACCAAGTACGTTACTGGACATGCTTTCGTCTCCCTTAAATGAAATACATAGAGAACCACTCGAGTAAGGTTATCCATACATAGGTAGATTCCTGCTCCATTCTTGATGACCAGGTACCCCATACAAGAACCACAAGCAGCATGGTGATGCAGAGAATAAGGTATTCGGATCGAACAGGGATTTATCATCTTGGCGGATTCTTGCTCGATCCATTCCTTGCGCAATTTTTACCTTTTCGGGTTGATCACTCAAGGTGGATAGCCATCACTTCCCCAAAGGGAATATATGACATAATGACATATCTATACATGTTTTATCACCAAGAATGCTTACAAATGCCCTGGTTAGATGGATAACCCATATTTCAGGTTTTTCGGATGGTCAGGTGGTGTGTTTACCCTATTTAAGAACACCTTTAGGTCTTTTTGGACTTCATCTCTTAACAAGCCAGAGCCAATTTGAAAGTATTCTGAGAGAAGTGTTAATATTTTGGATGCTTGGTGTGAGAATTATGCTTGATGCCACACTCTTCCAATTTGAGAATGTTTACCTTAGATTTTATGGCCATTAAGTGAGATTATCCAGTATTAAACAAGCCAGAGACACTTCCTTTAGTACTGGAAGTGAGCCAGGACTCCAGTGCCAAATGGGATTTGGCAAATATAACAGACTACACGATAGTCATTTTTTTTTCAAAATCATATGATCTGAAAAACAAAGCAGCTTCTTAAAGAAACCTTGATGCCAGATTTTGCAGGGGGACTAACGTTTGAGACTCATAGAATTGGAGCTTATGAGGTTTGTGTATTGGAAGTATTTCTGAAATACATGTAGATTTTGCCTCAATTAAGTTTTAAGCCAAGTAGAAAGTTCACTGTATACGTTATTTTGGTAAGAAAACCCACATAAGGGTCTTTATACGATCTCACAACTTAAGTCAAAATTTCACAAGTTTAAATTATTTAAAGGGGTAATAAAAAAGGTATTTAGCTTTTACCTACACTGGTGAGGGCAAACCAATGAAACGCGCGCAAGAGGTTGCACTCGGAGCCCTCTCTGTGGGCATGCAAGCTGTCAGCTAGTAGAGAAAAGAACTGCAGCCTATTGGCTCTCAATTCTCTTCTGATTGTACACAGCGGCCCCTGCCTTCTTCTATTCTATCTTATATGAAAGTAAAGTGTGCACACCTTTCCTGTGTGTTCAATTCAGGTTAAATGCCAGCACTTTGAGATAAATAAGTGGGGTTTGGGTTTCAGTTTGGTTACTCGGTTTCTAAAAAGGTTCGCCATCACTGGCCTACACTGTCAATTTGCCAATACATTGTCTTTGTGAAAGCCTATCGCTTTGCCAGTAGGAGAAGCAAATACTCCAATGATAAGGTATATTTACGGTCAAAGTGAGTAGCTGATTGATATGCACCACTATGATAGGCTGGACACCACACACTAAACAGAAGCTGGAATGTGCTTTTCCATGGATTCTCCAGGTATCATTACTTTCCAGGACTCTTTTCTTCTTCCTCAAATCATACCTCATGTAAACATTCTTTGCTTGTGTATGGAGAACAGTACATGACCTCCCCCCATTTCCACCTACTAAGCCGCTGCACATCATTTTTAAGACAGTAATGACACTTCTTCCCCAACTGATTGATACCATCCAACCCTGTGCTCCTAACATGTCCACCCGCCTCCAAAAATAACCCAGGTAGAGAGAGTTGAAGATATGACAGAGTGCCTGGTCAGGTCTTCCAACCCACCCACTCACACCTGCACACTGTGTGTGCCCAAACACAGCAGCTTGCAGGCACTTTCTGGATTTCTTCTTACTCTAAGCAGCTTAGAAAGAACCCAAAGTCCCTGTATGCGGGCAGATACGGTGGGTAGTTTTGGAAGACATGATGCCCCCTCTTGTCTTGCTGGCTACAGCTCTGCAGGGGCAGGTAAATGGCCCCAGTAAAATTGCTTTTACTGGGGGAATTCACCTGCAGCTGGGCAGCAAGACAGGACACATCTCCCCAAACAACCTACCACAAATTAAGCCATAGTGCATTGTTTTACACCTAGAATCAACATAAGACAGTTTTATTTTCTAGGAAGCATGGTACAAAGTAAGATTTGTTCACCTTTAGTCAGCATGCAATTAGTGTCTTGACATCAAAATTCAGCATGTCATTTAAAACCTTTAGTGTGGAAAAGGGGCCCTTTTGCAGATACTTTGCTTTTAATGGTGCATCCAAAATTGTCCTTTTTATAGCTAAAAAAGTCTTGGTTTATGATTATACACTCACCAGTATAACACCTTAACTGTATGGTATATATATTTTTTCATTGCTTATTTGCAGGGAAGGGTATGCCTTACTCACCACTAGTTTATTTGCATTAGATGAATTTAAATAAGATAGTAAAGTTCATTCAGAAGTTACAAAACTTCACACAGCACAAGTGAGTGACCAGAGGCAGACCAGCTTGACTTTCATTTGACATACATCAGTAAGATTGGAAATAAAGCCACACAGCATCCAGAAATAAGGTTTAGAGAGTAAAATTTATGTCAGGACGGCCTAATTTTTTCATAACGGAATCAGATCCACAAAGTGACAGCTCTTACAAGGCCAAATTCATGTCACAATTTCTCTTTCAATTCTTTTACTGACTGATGAGACAGAATCTAAAATATGCATGGACAGTACAAATAAAAATATATACATTTTTTTAAAGCATCTCATCACACGGTTTCCCTCCCTGAAATAAATAAGGCAATGGATGCAACTATTTAGCAGTACAGGCTTGTGTCAGATATGCTATCAAGTCTTTCCTCTCGCCCGCCTTCTTGATTCCAGCAAAGATCATCTTTGTGCCAGGGATGTACTTTTTAGGGTTTTCCAGGTATTCCATCAAAGTATCCTCATTCCAGGTGATACCTGCAAGGTAAGAAAATCAGACATTATTCAAACATACACACAGTAAGTACTGTAATACAATTAGGTTACCGAAACTGAACCTTAGGGCACTAGAACAGTAAAGCAATTTTCAAACACAAAAAGTTAAGCATAGACCCATTTCAATTAAAAATGGTATCAAGTTTATTATCAGTCTTAACTTATCTACACTGCTAGCACTTTATTTCTACCTACGTCATTAAAATAAGAATGACATGTCAGACCATTTGCATGTTGTCAGAGACAGCAGTTCAACACCAGGTCACTTCTGACACTTAGATTTCTCAAGCAACAGAAGTTGCTATTCCCAACCTGACCGACTGTGAAAATAGCCTCAGGCGTGCTGGAAACCAGTTGCTAGTCACAAATTAGTAAGGGTCCCCACACACACACACCCCTTTTGATGCTTGTCAGATTCCCTTTAGATCTCCTTTTGTTTTACCAAAACCATGTAATATGAGGGACTTTCTAAACCATCAAGTCTACATGTGTTCAATCTCAGAGGACCCTATACTGCATCGTTGTTAATGGATGGCCAGCTTAAGACGTTGTTACATAAATGCTATGGCCTACCCTTGTTTTTGTTTGCATCAGTATAGGAGAAACCTTCAGCCTGGCCAGTTTTACGTCCAATCAGGCCATACAGGTTAGGTCCCGTCTTGTGCTTTCCTCCTTTCTCCACAGTATGGCACTGAGAGCATTTCTGGACAAAGATCTTCTTTCCCTTCTCACAGTCTCCCATGGCTACAATCTGAAATAATAATAAAAACATTTCAGAAAATCACTTATAAGAAGGAAGTAGTTTTTAATTTATTGCAGTTGTAAATTGTTACATTTCACATTCTTACACACCATTCACTAACAATAACCATTAAATCATATGACATTGCCTGTAAAAAGTGCACAGGCATTTAGTGCTTTACATGCTCTGTCGACATCAATGGCCATACACATGAAAAAACACACATCTCTCTGGTCTTGTGCAACATGAGCCTGATAAAAGGAAACTTTAAAAAAATGTTGTGTACTCGCTTTACTCACCACACATCAATTTGATGGAATATGAATAAATGAACATGTACATATCAGATGTATAATATATACACCCTTCATATCTTAGAAGGTGACCTAGAGACACCATCCCCCACCCCAGAGGCCTGACAAGCCACAATGACCTTCTGAAGGGTCATTAGAATCTGCAGCACGGGGAGCTCAGTGACAACCCTGGGATAGCACAGCATTGTAATGATGATCCATCTGTATTGGATGTACTGAGGGAAAAGCGATTCCATACACAGCACTCTGGCGGACCTGAACCATGAGATGATATATATACATATATAATACACACACACACACACACAACTGTCTGATACATTATCACACAATGGACGCCGCATTCTCCGTACTCAGCAATCTGACACAGTGGGGGATGAAGCCCGGCTACTGGATGTAGTCACAAAACGCAACCACCCGCCACACACGTCCACTACACCCGGGAGTATAATACACCGGCCTTCTCCTATACAGCAGTGGTCAGTCACTGTGAATGTATCGGGGAAGCCCGGTCTCTGTGTGACACGAAGATATATCCTTATCCATTACAAGGTCATCACAAAATGCCGAAGACATCACCGTACAGAAAGTATAGTGAGGTGACAGAGGTAATACTAGGTATCACTATATAGATTGGGCCAAGCCGCCATAGCTTACCGCACCCTCTGTGTGATGTTCTCCTCAGTACAGCACGAACTCACTACTCCCAAGGACACGCCGCAACACGCCTTTGTAACCGGTGTTCGTGTAACCACACTTACGTATTGCGTCCTACGCCATTACTTCCACGCCCTCAAAGTTAACACCCCTACCAATCCCCAATTCCCCTTCTCCCTTTTAATTGGTCAGTGCCTCCGTAAGCAGGCTAGGCTGAGCAGACATGAAGGCGGGAAAGCCGGCTTCACAAGAACTACGGAAGCCTGCAGGCGCTGTTCTAATCGTCATCAAGGACAGAGCCGGTGTCATTTAAAGGAACTGGAAATTAGGAAGTTACGTAAAGAAAGAGAGTGCGCATGCGTACTGCTTACACAAGATGCTTCATTTAAAGGGACCTGCAATGGGTGTGGGGTCTATAGAAATGACTCATGTGTCACCAGCGCAGAGTCTGACCAGAGTGTCTGTACACGTGTAATATGAGGTGTAATGTAAGCTGCCCGCTCGGTGTGTATCCAGGCTGGTGGTGGGATGTGCCAGAGCTGCCAACTGAATAAGGCTTAGTTTCCACTTGAGCGGAAGCCTGCGGCGCGGCTGCCGCTGCTAAGGACCGCCGCCGCTAAGAACCGCATCTCATGCGGTTTTTAGCGGCGGCCATTCATCCCTATGGCCGCGGTCAGTGCTGGGCGGCCGCGGAATCGCGCGGACGGCCGCCTAAAAACTCGGTCGACTGAGTTTTTAGGCGGCCGTACGCGCAATTCCGCGGACAGGGGACCAGCGCCATTGAAATGAATGGGCGCGGATGTAGCCGCACCGCGGGCTTCCGCTTCTAGTGGAAACAAGCCCTTACATGGCAGAGTCAGTGTCCTGCTGTACTCAGAGCCCACCCTGATTACCGAGCCACTGCCAACAATCTGGGCTGAGGTTTCACCGCTGTGTTGTCTGTGTGCTATACCCACAGGGTTTCGCCGCAGTTTTTAGGACTAAAAACTGCATCCAATCAATGGGCCCAGCTCAGAAAACGCGGTAAGCCATGTTTTTTTAACGCACCCAAACTGCACCTGTGGAGCCTCAGCCCAAAAAACCTATGCTGTATAATGAACCCCTCACCTTAACACCTGAGCCCCTAAGCCTAACCCCTCAACCAAAGCTCCACCTAACACTTAAAAAATATCCCTCCACTTGGCAATTGAAAAGTGCTAGCGGAGATCAGTCCGCACCTGTGACGCGGCTATGAGGTAGCTCATCTCGGTGGGTAGGACATCAAGACAACACCGGAAACCCTTCATACACCCATAGATCCGCGGGCGATTTGGCAGCCGATTGGTTGGTGTTTGTGGCAATCGATCTCCACAAAATCGCCTGCGGAATGCAGCTGACCACCTGGAGTGACCAATCCATGTCGCACAAAATCATGATCGGCCAGAGAACGGACGTGTCTGTTTTTCTCTGGTCAATCGAACAAAAATGGAGCCCTGATTCTCTGAACAACCAGCCACAGCAAGATGACATCACCACGCTGTGATCGTCCACGGATATGTGTGTATAGGAATCTGTTGGTGTTGGTGTACACCATATGGGGGTGTAATACAACAATAAACCCTTAAAGCAGGCCTACCACCAGAAATCTATGTTTTTATGAATGGCACTAGAAGTGCCAATGATAGGGAGTAATGCAGTAAAAAAAACCTCAAAAACTTTCCTGTAATGAGCAATTTAACAAGATTACCACTCAGCACCCCTCACTTCCTGGTTCGCTGCAAGGCAACACATGAAGCACATGGTGGTGCAATATCGCGGATGGCCACTGGGGGCGTTCAGTGATCTTCTATGGGAATTTTCAAAGCAGGTCACTGAAATCTAAGCTCCCTGTGACCTGCTGCCAATTTCTGCAGACCATGAACCAGGAAGTGAAGAGAACTGCCGGATTATATTCTTAAATTGCTCATTACAGGTACGTTTTTGGGGTTTTTCACTGCATTCCTCCCTATTATTGGCACTTCTAGTGTCATTCATGAAAACATAGATTCCTGGTGGTAGGTCCGCTTTAAGTCAAATATAACTATTCCTACCTTCAAGCAATATTTTTAAGATTAGGGGGGAAAACAGCTTTTCACTCCTTTATAACTTCTATCCTTTGTTCCTTTTTGTGCATGTGGTACCCCAAACTTCCTGGCTAGGGACTGCGCCCTCCTGTCTATATAAGGGTGCCTATGATTTCTGCCCCACGGACTCATTTTGATGTCCATAATGGAGAACCATTAGGCATCCTTCACACCAGGAACCAGGCATTATGCGGCCAGCTCGGGAGCCAATGCCTGGAGATGTTTCCTGTCCTACGGAGGAAGGTGGCAAACGGGTCATACTGGGAGAGGTCACTTTTTTGGTATCCTGTCCTATGGGGGTAATTGGGTCTGGAGCCTTAGGGCTTGTTTCCATTATACGTCAGGACCCCTAAGCTAAGCGTATACGCTTAGCTGGGGTACCGACATATCCCACAGACTTTGCCTGCCGGCAGATGGTCTGTTTACACATCCGCCGGTGTAAAGGCTGAACGTACTCGACTACGTTCAGGCTGACACCGGCGGATCAGCTCAGCACAATGAAAACAGACCCGACCGCAGAGCAGGTAAGTCTATCTGTTACGTTGGGACCTCCCGCTAAGCATGTACGCTTAGCGGAGGGGTCCCAACGCAATGGAAACAAAGCCTAACACATGAGGATGCTGCCGTGGGAAGTCAAGGAAAGTCTTTGTCGAGTTACTTGTATACACAGAACAGTGATTAAGGGATGTGCTTACAGTGGTGACTATATACTGTGCTCCATAGACACATGAAGTGCCTGGTGCACATACTAACCTCCCTGGCAGTATGCCCAAACGGTGCAATACTGTCAATCTAAGCAGAGTACACTGTACGCTGCCCTGACTCCTCTACCTCCTCCTTTCTACACATTGCCAGCATCATCAATGTTTACAGCAATGTGACCTGGGAAAGTGACACCCCTCCATTAACATGGAGGTCTATGGCGGCGCCTCTTCATCATCACTGATGCCAGGCCTGCCACTATGCAGACCGCCAAGGAGGTTAAGGCTGCTTTATAAAAAAGAACAAATGCAGTAAATACAAAAATTTAAGTGCTACAAATGTAAGGGTGACCATACACGGTTCGATGTTTCTGTTAAACCATCTATCATAAAAAGATTGATTTTTTTTAGTAGATTGAAGATTGGAATTTGCACACCTGGAATGATTGACCAAAAGAGGTAAATTTGATTAGATCGTACAAATATAAGACGGGTTTTCTGGTATTTTGATCTATTTATATGTGATTGTACAATGGAGCATGCACCAATCTTAGTAAAGGAATCGATGGAATATAAGATTGATCTAGTGCAAAGGTTAACCCGTGTATGGCTAGCTTGATGTGTATGTGCATGATTTCATATCATGATGGGTTTAAAGATTCTCCCTCGATACATCAGGGACAGACTGCAGTGCGCTGCAGCCAGTCGCTCAGAGCATTGGCCGGCACCCTTTGTGTGTCGGACATGACTTTGGATGGGGATGCTAGTGCCCATCCAAAGTTATGAAATTGGCTGGAAATTTACCGTCATGTCGGATCACTGAGCGATTTGACATGATTGAGGATCCTGATCCGAGTGACCGCCGGGCAATCGCTGGGAACGCGCATGGTGGTTGATAGGCCAAAAAATCCGGCGGGAATCAGCCTGTGTATGCCTACCTTAATAACCCTTTAATACAAAGTTCTCAAAAGATTACAGGTTATTTATTGGTATAAACCTTGTGAGGACTAATCAGAGTTTGTTACAAATCTGGTTTCATATTGTGTTAGCTCGGTTGTACTGGGGGGAGTTATGTAATAAGATGACATTTCAGGTTTTATAGTCCCTTATCAGGTGTTGTGCGGTCACAGAAATCACAATCATTGTTCTGGCGGGTGCGCTTACCTAACATTATGTAGTACACAGCGTGCGTGCTGAGCACTGATAATTCCTGAGCCGGCAGCATGGGCAGTCACCCATTTGGCACTGGTTCATATGGTATAGGAGCAGCAAGTCAGCGAGCACAGAGGAGTCTGTGATGCAATCTCAGTTTCACTTTACAAGGTGACTTCATCTAGTGATGTCTGGCAGAGTAAAGGTCAGAGCACTTTGTCCTTTATTTCTAAACTGAAATATAAACCAAAAGTGATCTAACTATCAACTAAATTCTGGATTTCTGAGTACATTTTGTCATAAAATCTCTGAGCACCATTACAGACTTAAATACGCATGGCTGGTTCTGTCACTCCTGCTGTGTGGTTAGGGGTCATTAGGGTCGGTTTATGTTGGCCAAAGGCTTTCCTATGACAGGTGCTGCATAAAAAAATTATGGACATTTACATCTAATAATTTGTTTTACAGGACTGACACCAACAAGAAGATGATAAGCACTGTCACATTTGTCTATTGTCTATGTGTCTATCTAAAGGCCCCCATACACCTTACAATCTTACCATACAATTTCAGTACAATAAAATTTTCTTCTTCCAAAACCATGTAATATGAGGACTTTCCTAACCCTTCCAATCACTATGTATTCTATCAGGGAGGACCCGGCACTACATAGCTGCAGACCTGTCAATCCTCCCGTTTTTGGCCAGGAAAGTCACGTTTTTATGTGGCTTTCCCGGCCAAATTCCAATTTCAAGAAATCCCGGATTTTTCCTGGATTCTTGAAATCGCGCTTATCTAGCAGGGAGAGTAACACCCTCTCCCTGCTAGATCAGCCAAAAGGCCGGCCAGCGGTACGTTGAATCCGGAAGATCCATATACCGGAAGTGACATTACTGACGTCACTTCTTGTACGTCCCCCGGTTTTTGAATTCCCAAACTTAACACGTATGATAGATCTAAAGTAAATTGTATGGAGTGATCTAAAGGTGAATGGGGGGTTTAAAGTGTTGATGTTTTACAGTTTGATTAGATGGGACATTGGGTTTAAAAGTTGCGCATACCAATGAAGATACCATTGTACACAGGATTGGCTAAAGACCACCATACACCTTTCAAACACAAATCAATTTCCTTTAGATCTGCCAACAACTATGTAGTGCCGGGTCCTCCCTGACAGAGAACATAGTGATTGGGGCTAATTAAGTGCAATATGGCGAGTGGCCATATAATTGTTTTCAATGCTAAAACATCTGTGTGTATTTTTCAATACAAAGCATGATTATGTATGTTCACAGCTGTTACTGCTCTCAAAGGTGTGCAACTTCCTCCCCGTAATGGTGCTAGATCATCACATAAAAGACAAGAGGAGGGTCCACGAAGGACATTCAGGTTTTACTCTTATGTCCGTAATTCTTCATTTTCATACCTTGGATGGTCCCCATGCAAAGTGAGTGCTGGCACGCAAAGGGTGCCCAGCCGTTTCTTGGCAGGACTGGCCGCGTGTGATGGCATCTGCTGGGAGATCAGAATGTAATCATGAGGGGGGGGGGGCTTTATTTATAAAGCAACACATTTTGCTTTCAGAATACATTTACTGATTTCTAAATAGGTTAATCAAAAATTGGGCTTGATTTACCTCCTGTTTTCTTTTAAAAATATCATACTATTACATCAATGTCATTCACTATAACTAATGGTTAAGACAATTATGTAAATTAGTGAAATGTACTATTATGTGAAATATTAGGAGCAAAGAATACATTTTATAAAATATAACTGATATTTTTGATTTCTGAGTCATCTTTAACGTCCCTGGTGGTCTTACTTAGTCTGGGTGGGCTGCCCATGCCTTTGTCTGTGTTATATAGGGATCCCAAGTTCTCACATCCCCGTCACCTCAGCTTACCCCATGTCCGACACCATTGAGGGTACACCCCCTACAAACTCTAGCGCCCCTCCCAGGGGGGCGTGGACCCAAGTTTGGGAACCATTGATTTATGCCATGTCTAGATGTTTTGTTAGACTAAAGACAAATGTGCTTTTTGTTTCCTTAAAGTTGATGTAAACTGTGAAAATAAAAGCAAAAAAAACAAAACAAAACACATAAACACATAAGTGTGTGTAACATCCAGTCTTCATCCAGACACAGCAATCCCTAAAGATAAATTCTTACCTTTCCTGCCTGCTTGCTCCCGTGCTGCCATGTCTGGAGTGTCCAGTCCTCCAGGCAGCAAGATGGAGGAGCGAGACTCTTCTGGTCTTGCTCGATCCACAAATCCATTGACGCTCTGCCCCTCCAGCATCACCAGATACAGATGTGGCTGGCTGCTGGCCACAAGAGCACTTGGGAGGGTAGGTATCAGCAGTGATGTCTACCTTTCCAAGTCTCCCTGCACCGAGAGCCCGCCTTGGGGGACAGAACGTTGCTGGATTTTTACACTTTTTTTTACCTCCGATATTATAATAGAAGGCAGATGCAGAGGTGGTGGCTCCACTTTATATAAAAAATGTAAATAGAAACTTGAGTAAAAAATGTTTACTGCCATTGCTAACTTCTCTGTGAAAATGCTTGCTGCCTGGCTGTGTCTAGCTAAAGGGATATCTAAGTGTATAGCACAAAACAAATATTAAACACAGCTGTATTTTATAGGGTATTTTATTTCTTTTTTCTTGTTAACACATTTGATACTGTTAATTGTGGAAATAGAAGGAATTGAACCCGTAGAATTTGTTCTTCCTGCCAGAGTGGCAATTTTCTCGCAGATCCTTTGTCTTTTCTGGGAAGTTCTGGTGAAATGTTTTATGAGCTGTAGACTTTGAGAAAGATTCTTGTAGAGCAAGTAGAGTTGCATGTGGCAAAGTCCTTGGAGAGTTATGACCGGCACTTTGTACCCTTGCTGTGTTCTTGTGAATATATTGGCGTAGTACACTATCCTGTGGGTCTATAGAGCGAGTCTCCTGACTGGTGGAACATCTCCTCAGAAATGGTTCTCTGAGCTCAGGAGCTTTCTCATAAATGTTATATGGTTCACCTGGTAATTCTTCATGGCATGGGTTACTCTGTAAATAATAATGAGCTGGTATGGGTGTAAGCTGCCTGTTGTACAAAGCTTCTGTCTGTTCAGCATCTGTAATTTTGTGTATATCTGGTTCTTGTCCCTGTGATGAGTACTCTGTGCTTTCCTTCCTATTTGTGTAGTAGGCATTCACAATGTTCCCAGCAGGGTCAGAGGTACACAACGAATGAACAGCGTTCTCCATCTCATCATTTGTACTAGACTTATATTCTACAGTCTCCTTTCCATGTTCTTCCTGTTTCATAAGAGTCCGGCGACCCTCTCTTATACGCGCAATGCGTCCTTCTAGTGGCCGTGCCTGCAGCACAGTGGATAGGAATGCTGGCTTCTGGAAAAGGAAATTGTGACATTACATAAATGGATAATTTTCCAATAACATCACTAAAGCCCCCTATACATGCTGCAAATTCCTTTCGATCTCCTGGCAGATCGACCGCGCATGAGGTCATCACGCGCGGCTGGATGTGCCGAGAATCGTCCGTGCACCGTTTGTGTGCTGGCCTACGACGAGCCGTCCTACCTGTTGATTCATCTTACCCTGACAACTGCGCATGTGCAGGACGGACAAGTGCTTCCCCCCCATTGAGATCCCCTACCTTTGACAGCTGCATATTTTACGGGGTTACAACGGTCTGTGGCTGTCAAGGTTAGGGGTTTGGGTGACGTTAAGGTTAGGGAGGGTGGTGTTTGTCTTTGGGGGTGAACTGCAGGGGTTAGCATAAGGCATTTGGGGGGTTAAAAAAGCAAACTATCCTCCCCAGTTCCCTAACCTTAACCCTCTGAACCCTCTAACTCTAGCCTTAACCCCCCTTACCTTAACAGCCGCAGACTGTGAGCGGAACCCTGTAACCCCGCAAAACTATGGCTATCTACATCTGTCAAAGATAGGTAATCTCGAAGGGAGAGGAGCATTCGTCTGCCCTGCACATGCGCAGTTGGGATAAATCATCGGGTAGATAAATCATCGGGTAGGACAAATCAATAGTACACCAGCATTTACTTTGGATGGGGATGCTGGTCCCTAGTGAAGCACATAACAAACTTGTAAAGAACATTGCCATGCCTTATAGATATGCAGTGCAGTGCAGTGCGTGTTTATATTCTGACATATTGCTTGGAAATAATTGATGCAATTTGTATATATATATAACTCACCAGCTCTGTGTGCTCTGTTCCTGTTATGTTGCCAATTATCTTCTCATAATAATCATCTAGCTGTAGGGGGTTCATTTCACCACGACCTGAACACAAATCACATTTTGAATTTAGAAAAATCCTTATAAATATAGATAATTAATTGCTGTTGTGATTTGGTCACTGGTCTAATTCAGTGGTTCCCAGCCTTTTTTCCTTAAGGCCCCCTTCCCTGTGTCCAAGACAAGCGAGGCCCCCCAACCCTAACTCCTACCCGCATACACACATTAACCTCCCTAGCGCACTGCTGAGGTCCAGATTTCTGTACGAAAATCGCACCATAGAATTTAATGGAATGTTTTGTTGTGTTGTAGGCCTGTAACTTCCCAAAATATGTCCGTACAAGGGTCTAGTAAACAAACAATTACCGTATTTTTTGGACTATAAGACGCACCTGACCATAAGACGCAGCCAGTTTTTAGAGCAGGAAATCAGAAAAAAAAGATTTCATTTGTTTAAATGAATGTGAAAAAATCTCATGCAGTACCCCTATTCAGCCACACCACCAAAATGGTGTCACTAGAGAGCAGACTTCAGCATCTTCATACACAGAGCTCAGAGAGGGAAGGGAGGGGGAGGAATCTGCAGTCCGAGACAGTCTGCCTGTCACTTCTCTTCTGCGTCCACACACTCTGCATACAGTTCAGCTCCCCACAGCTCTGCCGGCAGAGATCACACAGCTGACATAGCCCATCAGCTGTGTGATCTCTCGGCACACAGCAGGTGTGCTGATTGAGATGACAGAGCTGATCTCCTCTCCCTCTGCACACAGCTTGCGATCACCGGCCGCGGGTGGTCGCACATTCGGACCATAAGATGCAGGCACTTTTTCCCCCCAATTTTGGGGGTGAAAAAGTGCGTCTTATGGTCCGGAAAATACGGTAGGTAAAAAAAAATGATGTTTAAAACAAATAAATAAAAGGTATCATCTGAATGATAAAATCTCTAAAAATCTTCTTTTGTATGATAGATTTCAAAACAGTATGTATTTATATTCTGTTTATAATAAACATTTTAATTCAGTTGGAAATGTGTTTTGTGTTTTTTTCTACTTTAAATTATATTGGATATATTTATCACTGTATCCAGTACAATTCCCTTTGGCACCCTCTCTCCCCTGGTGTAACATCAAAGGGGCACATCTGGGGAATCACACAGAAAACACTTTAATTAAAGCGGACCTACCACTTGTTAGGTCTCTGCAGTATCAGCTTCAGCTCAGCGATACTGCAGAGATCCCCGACTAAAAATAAAAAGAAACCATTTCTGATAGCAGGAGGGGTGTCTTTTTAGAGACAGCCCCTCCCACTGTGTTACGTCTTGCCTAGGCAGGACGTAACAAGCTGCAGGGGTTACTGGGAATTCTCTCCCATAAGCCCCTGTGTCTAAATCTCACAGATGTGAGGTCCCTGAGATGTGATGCCTCTCTTAACTTAGCCACAGCTAGATGGATCCAGCCTGCCCCCCCCTTCTTTCCCACCCACGGAGCTGCAGAGGAGTCTCTGTTTGTGTAGGAGAGGGGGGGGGGGTGTTGTCAGCTGCTGCCCAGAAAAGATAGATCAGGAAGTGGCTTCTCTGCCTTTATTTAACATGTTGCCACCATCAGATAAAACATGAAGAAGGTAAGTCAGTTTATTTGTTTTTGTGTAGCATTTTTCCAGGATCTGAACTGCTGACAGGTAAGTAATGTACTAATTTCATGTATGTATGTATGTTTTTTGTTTTAGTTTAAAACCGCTTTAACTCACAAAGTCAGATTCACACACAACGAAATTCTAAAATGTCTATAAAAAATGAGCCAAAAGATTGCATGGATGCTTGTTTACATATATGTTGTTTACATATATCCAGCTCCAGCAGTAAGTTTTACTATTCTGAGCTTGACTTGGCTTACATTTATCATACATAACACATCATAAGCCACTCACCTCAATTCCATCGCAGAACTCATCTCACAGCCAGCAGACTACTCAGCAGGAAGAGCTGTGTCCCCCATGCAGCTATGGCCGCTCTTCTGTATGAGATGAGGGAGAAGCCTCATCCTGTGCAGGGAACTGGTACCTCCCATGAGAGAGAGCAGGGGCAGCACAGAACTGAGCTTGCAAGGGGGGGGGGGGGGGGCCAACCCTACTTTGGAAACCACTGGTCTAATAAACACAGTTTTTTTCACATCCTCAGCCATTATCATATCCAGAAAATGATACATGAGGATCTTTAGCTCCATCTCGGGGGGTGCGGATGCTAGGTTGGGAACCACTGGTCTTATTAACACTGATTTTTTCATGTCTTCAGCCATTATGGCATCCATAAAGTGATCTATGGCAATATGTAAACAAGAAGTGTGTCCAATAGAACAGATTGTGCTTTCTACTATTAAACCATAGAGAAATATAGTCATAGAAGCACTTTGCTGTGCTAACAGGTCACATCTGTTTTCTAAGATTCCTGTCGTGTGAATGAGCCGTTTATGTACCTACCTGTAAAGCTGTTATTGTATGTTGTGAGCCACTGAGATTTGATTACATTTCTCTGTAAATTGATTGTTCTTTCTTTTGGTGTATCTTCATATGTCTTGTACAGCGGATTTGGAGCCACAGTCTTGGGGGGACTCGGGTAGTAGATTTGGTCATTTTCATGACAGAATTTTGGTAACTTTGGCAAAAACAGAAACACAGAAGCTTACTATACATAAAAAATAACACAATATACACACACCAGACATATACACCGGATACATTTAGTGTACTTACACTCTATACTTATACATCTGTGACTTTACATACAACAGTTAAAAGTGTCTTTTATAGGGACACACTCTTAAGCTGGCCATACACCTTTAGATCTCTCTGTCAGATATCTTTTAGATCTACCAACAACTATGTAGTGCCGGGTCCTCTGCCATTGAACACAGGTAGACTTGATGGTTTAGAAAGTTCCTCATATTACATGGTTTTGGTAAAACAAAAGGAGATCTAAAGGAAATCTGACAGAAATCTAAAGGTGTATGTATGGAAAGGTTCTAACATTTAGAAATTATTTATTTAAATAACAGGTGCCTATCTCACAAATCATATTTAATAAAGGATGTACCCAGGATTTACCGTTTACATATTTCCTAGCAGAATGATGCATTAAGAACCATCTCACACTAGCCGTGCTGCGTTTTTTGCTGCGTTAACATGTTAGCAGTAATGCAACCGCATTTGTTACTGGTAATAAAACCACACTTTTCCGCATTGCTTCTCTCCCATAAGTGTATGGCAACCAGCCTACAACCAAACACGACTAGTGTGAAATGGCCCTAAAGCCCCCCAAAGACGGGCTGATTCCCAGCCATAGTTGTGGGCGACCGACCACCATGCACGCTCCTGCCGAGCACATAAAGGTTGGTCGCCCGCAACTATAGGGGAGCCCACCTTAAGCATCCGACCAAAAGAGCCGGCAGGTTGGATCGCACACGGATCCGTCCTGCTGGTTCTTTTTGTGGCCGATCCTCCGATCCTGCTGCAGGCAGTTAACTCGGAGGGGGAGTCTCCTCCCCCTCCAAGATAATTGGCTACAATCTGACAGGAATCATGTGTGTTAGTGGAGCACACAGGATTCCTGTCAGTTCTATAGCCGACTCCTCACAGCGTGGTGACGTCACCATACTGTGAGGAGTCTGCTACAAGCCGGCCATAGATCGAGACGTCTATGGCTGGCTTTAGGGAGTATGAGCAAAGCAAATAGGAAAAAACATATCTTTAAAGGCTTAAGCCGGCCATAGACTTCTTGATCTATGACCGGCTTTTAGCAGACTCCTCACAGCGTGGTGAGATCATTTTTGTTTGATCTGACATGTCTTGATTTCTGCGGTGACAGATCACTGAATTCAATGGAGAATAGAACATGTCATGTCATTGCAACATTGTAGATAAATGAATCACATACTCTTGGCTAGTCAAACTTGTTTCTATATCATGTGTCACACATCCTATCATTGTATCCCTGTTATAGTCTTCTCTCTGAACCATGTCTCTTATACATAAAAAGTTTCTTCAAAAGTGTATCTAATACCCACAACATCGCGTAGTCTGGAACAGACCTTTATCCCAGAAAGAGGTGTGTTTCCTCAGCATGTAGACGTGCGCAGACACTAGAGAGTAATGGAATGTAGTACAATATGTACTGGACTGGTTTGACGGTAAGGAAATATGACACTGGCCTTGTAAAGCCTAATAGCTAGCATACCATCTCCATGGCAGCTAATGGAGGATTGACACCAAAACAGAGGACCAGAAGAGAAAGCTTCACTTTTATGTTCTGTTGTGTTTTATGGAAGGAGATGCAGCTATGTAAAGAGCAAACTTCATACAATAAAGTGGAAAGAACAAGCAAACAACTGCAGATTTGAGCTGAATAACTGATATACACAAATAAGAATATCATCATTCCTGTGTTACTTTAAACCTCGGACCTCAATATTAAATCCTCATTCTCTTGAGGATCAATACAGGTCATGACCAAGTCTAAATTCTGCAATTCTCCAGGTTGTGGGAGTATAAAAAAATTGCTCTTGCAAATGTACATTTTGCATAAATCAAGTTCAAAGTCAAATTTTTTTTTAGATTTTATGCAGAGGTGGGAAGAAACTAAGTATTTTTTCCTTTGTTACTGTAAGAAGATTCATCAGGTATCTCTACTTAAGTATTCATTTTTTGATGACTTTTTACTTTTACTCCCAACATTTCAAAAGAAATTTCTGTACTTTCTACTTCTTACCTTCTCAATGTCTAATTACTTCCATCAAGTGTGTCATAGCGACAGTAATACACAGCCACAGTGAAGAAGAAGAGCACAATCAGTGCCAGCACTATGAGTGAGCCCCAGGGAACCTGACCCGTCCAATCACATTGCATTGGTGTGCCTGGCCACTTAAAGAAAGCAGAATCATGGTGGGAATTTAGGAGGGACAGTGACGCCCCCCTTACTTCTACATGATTGTCCATGGTGCACTTTTTAAAAAAGTGTGCCACATGTCTGACACCCAGGTGGTTAATAAAGGGTTTTGATTACTTAAAAATTGTATTAAGTATTTGAACTACTACTTAAATAGAGAATGTGAGTACTTCCGATTTTATGCTACAACTACATATTCTAGAGAAATACTCTTTTTGTAAAGTTCCCTCAAATTCTCTACAACTCCAGAAATTCTGATTATAGCATGTTCAGGAACTTTGCAATTTTCTATGGGAGTCAATTCCTGCCCACCTGGTATGAGCCAACTAAAGTCATCGATATTGAACAGAAAATCATTTGAAAAGTGATTGGACCATTCTGCCCCAGGTACCTGCACCCTGGCCCGTACCTGTGGCCCCCAGATTTGGGACCGGTCTTGCGGTTCCTGCCCCATAACATGATGCTGCTTACATCGCAAATTGTTTTCTAATGTTTACTATAATTGTTCTGCATGTTTTTTTATCTCTGATGGATGAATATTCACCATGGGCTTTAGCCCTATTCTGCTATATATATGTTTTCTGTTTATTGTTGTTTAAAAACTTCATAAAAATATTGAAACAGAAAAGTGATCGGACATGTCAGTAAATTTAAGTAGATAATTTAAGGCCCCCATACACGGGTCAGTTTCCCATCGGATTCCGGGACGATCGATTCCGGGCGCGTGCACGCCAATCGATCGTCCCGGAATCGCGTGAAGCCCACCTTGTCCGTCCGATCACGTCCGATCGTTCAGGGGCCCAGAATCGGATCGGACAGAGAACCAACATGTTGGTCTTTCTGATCCGATTCAGCACACATCAGGGGGAGTTGCCATTTGTGAAGTAAGCGATCAGACACGGAATCGTCCAGGAATCCGTGGGACAAGGTGGTATGTAGCGATCGGACAGACTTAATTGGCCGATCGATCGGACCTCCGATTCCCGCTGAGATCGCCGGAATCGATCGGATAGGTGATCGATCGGCCATGGAATCCGACTGTGTATGGCTAGCTTTACATGTCATTTTTTTTGCTTTCCGAGAGCCCTCTTGTGGCAGAAAGCAGTAATGACACTTTAAAAAAAAGTAATCAATAAGACTGTGTGGCAGTACAATCACTTGATATTTGAATTTTTTTAGTGTACAATATGATCGAATGGATGATCAAAAAGCAAAAAATCGACCCCTCAATGTCTACCTTTTCATTGTTCAGCTCTGTGGTATATAAAATGATAAAATATACTTACATGATAGTATCCTTGCTGACCTGGCCATGTCAAAGCCATCTTTTGTGAATCAGGAGGAATAGCAATTATTTCATGCCTGTATGGATGACCTGGGGTATAATAAACAAAATACATTCATGTTTTCTGAAACAACCAAATGTACAAATTGTCATATAATATCATGATTGTATCATAAAATCAATATACTCTATTTTACTAAACAATGTACAGCAACCAAAGCTACATACATTTCATACATACTAAGGGTATGTCTTCACCTTGCTTTGTGATCCATCGGGACCCCTACGCTAAGCGCAGTGCTTGGCAGGGTCCAGATAGATCACATACACTTTAACTGCCAGCGGATGGTCTGTTCAGACATCCGCCAATGCAGGGGTTAACGTAGCCCCAGCCAAGCAGTGCTCTTAACATAGGGGTACCGGCGGATCACAGCCAAGCAGAAGATTTTTGTGTAGGGTTTATACTAGATTGATTTGCCTATCAGCAAAAACACACCTTTTGTATTGACGTTTGTTGTTGTTAATGTTTTCCAAAGTGTTAGGTTGCTGTATTTATGTCATACTCTACATACACACTAAATAATACCTATTTATTTTAAAAAATCATTATTTAATTATAGCAACTATATCATTTGTAGTATCAACTTCTTAGGATTCTTAAAATGCAATAATGGAGGTAGAGCGCAGATTTAGCAATGGTCTTGTACCAGGCCATTTGTGTAGCCATTATGAGTAAAGTACAATTGACAAACAATGAATAGGAGGGAGACTCCCCAAAAAAGGTGAGCAGAGGCACCCCAATAAAAAAGGTTTTTATTATTATTTTAAAAAATGATAAACACAATTAACAAGAATACTAGTTCCATAGGTAATACATACCTTTAGTTTTCCAAAAACGATAAACCATTTGGACCCAACCCCAGGTCCCAAGTTTTGAGGTGGCTAGCCCCTGGGACTTTACAGGCACATGGTCATAGACACGGTAGAGGTAAAGGTATACATTTATTAACCTCCCTGGAGGTTCACTGAGGTGCAGATTTTTGTACCAAAAGTGATACAGTGTTTTGCCTTTCCGCCCCCATCGGCGTCACCGACCCTTGTCCCCATTCAAAGTACTGGCGATCGACCAGAGAAAAACGTTTGTTCTCTGGCTGATCAAAGTTTTTTTCTGTACCTTTAAATCTCCCGCCCGGTGGATGACGTCATCGGGACACGAGCGCAGATCACGGAAATAGCCGAAGACCTCTGCTATTTCTGTATCTGCTCGGGTGCAGCCGGAGACAGATCCCACTAACAGAAATGCTCAGCGCGAGCGTTTCTCCTAGCGGGATCCACTTTGAACTGGATTATAGAAAGGTATTTCTATAATCCAGCTCAAAGTAAAAAAAGATGTACATTTTTTTTTAAAATTTAAAGCGGTTTTAAACAAAAAAACAATAAAAAAAAAAACATTATATATACATATTACTTACCTTGCAGCAGTATTAATCTTGGGTAACTACCCCACAATCCATAAAACATACTAACCTTTTTCTATTTCTCACTCCTGGATGCAGTCATGTTTAGTAAGGGCAAAGAAGCCGACATCCTCTTACTTCCTCCATTCTTCCTGTTTTCCTCCTGTCATGCTGGAGCTGACCACCAGATGGAGCTGCTATGAATAAATTATGTCACCATAGCAACCAGGTCCTCCAGAAGAAACAACTTGCCTGGAATACGTTTTTGCATTGAAGAATAAGGACCATTTCTCCCTCTCACCTCTTCTCCACTCTGATACTCTGCATATCTATCCCATACACTGCTATACCCCTGGTCTCCTCTCCTCTATACATCTTCCTCTCATCTCTTCACCACTCTGATACTCTGTATATATCTATCCCATACACTACTATACCCCTGGTCTCCTCTCCTCTATACATCTTCCTCCCATCTCTTCACCACTCTGATACTCTGTATATACCTATCCTATACTATACTGCCATCTTCTCTTTATACATTTCCCTTTCACCCCTTCTCCACTCTGACAGT
>CM070036.1:115701194-115719516 GCA_036250615.1 Ptychadena robeensis
ACGTAGTGCTTCATAAATCGTAATTCGGGATAAAACTTCCCAACGCGTTTTGCCCTTCTGTTGAGGGCTTCGTTAGGGGAATACGGTCAAGGTCATGGACCAGACAACCGACCCGATCCTCCTAGAGCAAAATTTGACTTTGGCACATCTTCCTTCACCTGCTGAGCCGGGCCCCACCCCCAGTCTACGGGTATGTGAATTTTGGCAGTCAATGCTGTTGGATGTACAAATCCGCTATGTATTACATTTGTCTGTGACCATATGTGTATATGACCATATGTGTATATGACCATATGTTTATTTTGATGTGTGGGTATCTGGGAGGACAGGCCCCCAGATCCCTTTTCTTAATATTTGACAGTTAAGAGGAGATCAAACAATGCACCTTTCGGGGAGTTATATCATTTCCAATGTGGGAACAGCCCCATAGGGAATTTGCTATATACTCCTTTACAGTACTTTATTCTAATACTTTTTTATATTACAGGACATTAGACCAGTTTAACAATTGCTTCAATGGGTGATCTATATACCCTTGACCGTATTCCCCTGACGAAGCCCTCAACAGAAGGGCGTATGCGTTGGTAAGTTTAATCCCGAATTACGATTTATGAAGCACTACGTTTGATATTTTAATATGTCGGATTTATGTGATTCATCATCTATGTATGTGTTGGTGATAATTTTATCATGTTGTGCACTTGTCTTTTGTACCTTTTCCTTAATAAATGTATACCTTTACCTCTAACGTGTCTATGACCATTTGCCTGTAAAGTCCCAGGGGCTAGCCACCTCAAAACTTGGGACCTGGGGTTGGGTCCAAATGGTTTATCCTTTTTGTGTATATCTAGGGATGTTGGCACACACCGTACTTTCCCTCACATGTCCCAGTATCTAATACCTTTAGTTTTCTTTAGGACCATTGTAGGGTGTCCACATGCTGGTGTTTGTGGGTGAAGTGGAGTGGTGCAGCGAACAGCTTCATCTGCTGGTCTGAAGTTTGGGAACACAGCAAACTTGGATATATGTGAATGGTAGGGATGTTCTGCTGGGAACTCAGTTTGTATTTGTTTGACACTATATAACAAAATATAATATAATAATTGGCTTAGTAAATCATTACATATCTCTGTATACAGATGACTTATTGATGTAGGTACAGTGGACCCTTGACTTACGAACTAAATTCATTGGTTAGGAGTCAAAACCATTTTTCCCATGGGAAATAACTAATTAGGTTGGCTAGCATTCTTTTCTCTACTCCAGTTACATGTAAATCTAAAGGTAGCTATACATGGTTTGGTAAACCGTAAAAAAGAAACATTAAGTACTCATGCACAAGACTTTCTATTCATCCCCTCTAAAATTTTGTTCATGAAATAGTCTTCATGTATTTCCTCTTTAACATTAGGTTAGATCAGTGGTTCCTAAACTTTCCTTGCAGGGCCCCCCTTTAGAAACATTATCGGGCCCCCCCCTTCCCATTCAAACTCAGGTTAAGAATGAGAGCCAGCTCCCCCCCTGGAATACCTTTGCATCCCCCGAAGGGCCCGCCCCACAGTTTGGGAACCACTATATATACCAATATACCGTATTTTTTCTGACCATAGGACGCACTTTTTCACCTCCAAAATTGGTACCTGCGTCTTATGGTCGCGCATTGGCATCCCGCCAGCTCTCCCGACAAGGAGATTGGCCGGTGAGCTGAAGGAGCTGTCAGTTGAGTGATGCCAGCCGGTGTCCTGCTCTCCCATCTGTACTGTATAATTGCATATGCCAGCAGAGCTCAGAGCCCTGCTGGTATAGGCAATGAAGAGAGAGATATAGATGAACTGCCATCTATCCCTCTCTCCCTTGGTGGAAACTGCAATCACTCTGCAGCTCTCACGCACACAGTAACAGCCAGCCGGAGAGGAGAGTAGTAGACAGTGTGCAGCCTGGCCCCCCTCCTCCCGATCAGTGTGGAGAATGATGTTGTGCTGAGAGTGTACTGCTGCTAGTGACACCTACTGGCTGAATTGAATATTGCATCCATTGAATTCATTGCATTAACCCAATTGATGTGAAAACTTATTAAATCTTTTTTTTTCTGGTTTTCCTGCCCTAAAAACTGGGTGCGTCTTATGGTCCGGTGCGTCTTATAGTCTGAAAATATACAGTAATAGCTTGACTTCAGTTGATACGTCTGCACTATATAGTGAAGACATTATGCAACATTGGAGTGTTTGCCAACTCTATGTGCTGTTTATATGAGCCATTATCCACTTACCGTATTTTTCGGACAGTAAGACACACTTTTTCACCCCCAAAATTGTGTCTTATGGTGCGAATGTGCGACCACCAGCCACCATGGCCATCCAGCCACCGGTGATCGCAACTTGGCTCCCCGACAGCTCTCCCGGCAGATAGATCAGCTGTGTGCAGAGGGAGAGGAGATCAGCTGTGTGATCTCCATCGGGGCATGTGTGAAGGATCACACAGCTGATGGGCTATGTAAGCTGTGCAATGTCCATCTGCCAGGAGAGCGATGGGGAGCTGAACTGTATTGGCTATATTTGCAGAGCCCCTGCAGATATAGCCAATGCAGAGTGTGTGGAGCAAGCTGCACTGTCAAGCAGCTTCCTCACACACGCAGCAGAGAAGGGAAAGGGAGACCAGAGTGCAGATTCCCCCTTGCTCTCCTCCCTGTGCTCTGTGTGAGGAAGAAAAGACGCTGAAGTCTGCTCTCTAGTGACACAATTTTAGTGGCTGAAAAGGGGTACTGCATTTTTTCCCATTCATTTAAACAAATGAAATATTTATTTTCTGATTTCCTGCTCTAAAAACTGGGTGTGTCTTATGGTCAGGTGCGTCTTATAGTCTGAAAAATACGGTATATCACTGCGATTATCGTGGCCCAATTGGCTTTGTTTAATATTGGTTAGTTGGTAATATATACATTTAGGAAGGGCAAATGTTATTCAAATCAGATGTTAGGTGTGAGAGAAGGGTTGTTGAAAAATACATTGTAATAAGCATTAATGTCTTCCTCAACTTTCAAATCCATATTAAAATTTTTACTTACCTAATAGAAGCGGCCGGAGGTTTTGGATACCTAGAAATATAAACATACACATTTAATCATTTACCATTGTAATTAAATAATATAGCACTGAAGTATACAGTGTGCGGTTATTTATCCTCTAATGTTATTCTCTATTTTGCGTTAAAACAAGCCCATAATATAACTTTACTGATTATAGTTTTTTTTTGAGTTACATACGTTCATTAATAACCTTTTATGATGATAATAATGAGTTCAGAGGAGTATAATGGATGCTAATGCAGACCTCCTGAAAAAGCTAGCGGCTTGACTACCTTTGGCTTCAAGACTTTTAGGCTTTTAGTCTCCACAGCATTAAGTAAGGGGTCCAGACGGATCACATACACTTTACCTTCCCAGCGGATGCTCTGTTCTCATGGCGCTGAGCCAATCCGCTGATGCAGGAGTTAATGTAGTGCAGTAAGTTAACATCTGTGGATGTCTAAACAGAGCATCTGGGCAAATAATATGTATGTGCTCTGTCTTAATGTCAACATTTCAAAAACTGATGAATCCATTGGGTCCCTAGAGAACTACCGTAACATTAGATTTGAGCATAAAGGCCAATAATGGCAGCTTACATGGTATAGCAGGTGTTTGTATATCCTGGTATAATGTGAGAATATATGACTTATGCTATTATTATTATTATTTGCGCTGTGCTTCATTGAAGTATGCAACAAGTAATGGCAAATAGTTGCAGTTATTAGACATTTACTGGTACCTAATTTTATCTACAAAAACTGGGAAAACATATTGACTCGAATATAAGCCGAGGGTGGGAAAAGCAAAGTCAGATAGTTAGTTTTCTAAATGAGAAAAATATAGAGAAAGTACCATTGCCGCTAGGAATGAATCAAACAGGATTAATCTTAGTGCCACACGCTCAATAACGTTAAGAGAACACAGGTGTATTGTTATTACAGGATGGGTTTTCAAGGCAAATCTTATGTTCAAACATAAAAATACATTTCCATTTAAAAAGTCTTTATTATAATAATTGGGACCAATACATGGAATGGACACTTATTTTCCATTAGTAACACTAGTAACAATAACCGACCACCAACGTATGGCGTTTGTTTACATTACATCAGCTGCTCGTCGGAAACAGAGCTTCACAGAGGCTGCCGGTGTCCCACAGAACACTAGTGACTCCGATTCTGCGATCTGCCACCCGGGACAGGTGATTGGTCTCTGACTCAATACTCACATATAAGCTGAGGGGAGCTTTTTCAGAAAATTATTTGGGCTGAAAAAGTCGGTTTGTACACCAGTATATATGGTATATTAAATTTTGCATTGATTAAATTGGCAACTCTATGAATTCAGATATTCAGTCTATTGACAGGTGTGTTCTTGCTTCTACCAGTCCTTAAAATGCATAAAATGTAAACATTATTTAAGCGGATTTAAACTAAAACGAAAAAAAAAACACACATACATGAAATAAGCACATTACTTACCTGTCAGCAGTTCAGATCCTGGAAAATTGCTACAAAAAACAAATAAAACGTACTTACCTCCTTCATGTTTTCACTGATGATGACAGCATGTTGATTAAGGGCAAGAGAAGCCACTTGCTGATATATTCTTCTCTGGGCAGCCAGAAGCTGACAACAACCCCCCCTCTTCTACATCCCCTTCTCCTACACAGACAGAGACTCACTGTCTGTGTAGGAGTGGGGGGTAGAGGGGGGGGGGGGCGGATTATTGTCAGCTTCCGGCTGAGTGAAGAGAGGCTTCTCTCTCCCCTCTTCACAAAGTCTCACAGATGTGATGTTGACCTCACATCTGGGTGACTGAGCAACAGGGGTTTATGGGAGAGAATTCCCAGTAACCCCTGTGGCTTGTTACGTCTTGCCTAGGTGGTATGTAACACAGTGGGAGGGGCTGTCTCTAAAAAGACACCCCTCCTGCTGTCAGAAATCTTTTTCTTTTTTTTTTTTTGGGCATCTCTGCAGTATCGGCTGAGCTGCAGCCGTTACTGCAGAGTGACCTAACAGGTTGTAGGTCTGCTTTAATATTATTATTATCTTTTATCTATATATAGCACCAACATATTACGCAGCGCTATAATGATCTTGTACCACATAGCCGTATGCTCTGTCGTATTCTGGCATAAAGCTTTGGGTTTGTGTTGATTTGAGGGTCACTGACGTGCATATAAGGTGCTACATCAGGAAAAAAATTCTCATTTAACCTTTTGATCAGCTTTCCCCCAGGCAGAAGGGAACTATACACTCAGAACTTGTGCGATGTGAAGTCCCATTGACAAAGTATTATAAAACAATACTGGTGGAGTACTGGTGTGTGATAGAAGCGACACAATGACATTTTGTGTTAATTACGGCTTCAGGTATAATTATTTAGCATGCTATTGTTATAAAATATATACAGATGCTTTTGAAAATGTGTCATAATATCTTTGCTAAAGAAGAAACAGGGAACAGCTTGTAAAAGGTGAGAAGTCCGAACAAGAAAAGAAGCATTCAGAACATTCCATGCATGTTGTAACTATTTACCCGGATGTAGATGCAGTTATTGGATAATAACGAATAACAAAAAATGGTCATTTAATTACATCTATGCATGGATGTTGGTCATTTAAATCTACCCCGAGCCACATTTTGGAGGTTACTGCTAGGGAAGTTAATAAAAAATAAGAAAAACCAGACCATAAAAAAAAAAAATCCTAAAAGTTTCCCCACCTTTTTGGGCCAAAAATATTAAGAATAAAAAATGGACAAGAGGCTGGTTGTATGAGTGTGCACACCCTTAACCGCCCTAGCAGTAAGCTCAAGTGTAGCTCGGGGTAGATTTACAGTTGTGTTCAAAATTATTCAACCCCCACTGAAATGGAGTGTTTTGGCCATTTTGACATAGATTTTAATCATTTCAGTCATTTTGTTTACAATGAAATGAAAGAGGCGCTTGTAAGTCAGACAAATATAACATAACATTAATAATGAAATAACCACAAATGTCTTTTCTGTGCTCACATCATTATCAGTTTTATTCAATCCCCAAGTGACATTCATTCTTAGTACTTAATACAACATCCTTTTCCAGTTATAACAGCTGTCAAACGTGAAGCATAGCGTGACACAAGTGTCTTGCAGCGATCTACGGGTATCTTAGCCCATTCTTCATGGGCAAAAGCCTCCAGTTCAGTCACATTCTTAGGCTTGCGCACTGCAACTGCTTTCTTTAAGTCCCACCAGAGGTTCTCAATCGGATTGAAGTCTGGTGACTGCGATGGCCACTCCAAAATGTTCCAGCCTTTAATCTGCAACCATGATCTAGTATGTATGGTAGAGCGTTGATAATCAATGTCAAAATGGCCAAAACACTCAATTTCAGTGGGGGTTGAATAATTTTGAACACAACTCTATTTAGCAATAGCAGTATTCCTGAGCTTACGTGCTACAAACCAGCACCATCTTCCAGCGTCGGAGTCCTGGCATTATCAATTTTATCTTTTATATAAAAAGCGCCAACATATTACGCAGCGTTATAATGATCGTGTACCAGATAGCTTTATGCTCTGTCGTATTGTGACATAAAGCTTTGGGGTTGTGTTGATTTGAGGCTCACTGAAGTGCATATAAGGTGACCCCTGCTATATCAGGTATAAAATGCTCATTTCACCTTTTGATCAGCTTTTCTCCAGACAAAACAGAACTATCCACAATTTGTGCACTGTGCACTCTGAAATCCAATTCCTGGCCATTTGTCTCTGGGCCCACCTCCCTGATGATGCCGAGGAGGTGAGAGGCATACAGGCATAGGTATCCTGGGCCCTCACATCCCCAGCGCCATTGATGACTCAGCGAATATGCGGGGGTGGCAGCATATATTATATGCTTTGGGTCCTTGTTGGTAGTTAAAACTGTTCAACACCTTCCACCTTCAATAAAGACCCAGTTCCACTTGATGTAAAGCAACCCAAAAGCACAATACTACCATCACCGTGTTTATCTGTGGTGATGGTGCTCATTTGGATGTAACTGATGCTTTTGAGCCAAACTTACCTTTTGAAGTTGTGGCTGAAATATTCATTCTTGGTCTTGTTAGGCCATAACACATTTTCCACATAATTCACACCTAATTTCTATAATGACCCACAGTGCTTACAAACCAATATTTACTCACAGATCATCACTATCCCGAACTGCACTTTTCTTCAGCTTTGTCAGGTCATAGTGCTGCTCTATTGGGAGGCCCCTGGAAAACAACAGAAGCTTTTAGAGAACTGCATAGTGTGCGATAGCTATTTGTTTATAAATTCCCCCAAAAAATTCATTTAAAAAAATAGTTTTAAAAGACAGAAATGTGGAACATATTAGAGCATACACTGAAAAGACAATTAGTGAAGAAATCCAATGTTCATACAATAACATTTGCAGTTCTAAAATGTATTGTGAAAATACATCATGTTGTCTTCTTAAATAAGGATCATGCTATTGGGTTTTCAAAAATCTGAATGGAATTAGAAGCCCATCTAATAAGATAGATTAAAGATAATAGCTGACAAGACTTTTAGTGTTGTATATGTGGCCATGGCACAGTGGAGCAGGCATGAGCTTTTTACCTTTTAAATGACACCTCAGATTGGAAATTACCAGAAGAAAGGATGCACACTTAATTTGAGTTTGATTAAGACCCCCCCCCCCCCCCATGCATGTGTCCATCCATGGCCGATGCAGACAAAATCAGACACAGACTGCCTTCTGTGCTCTGGCGCTTGCTCAGGAGTCGATTATCCGCAAAACAGAGGTGCCCATCTGGAGCGATCAACCAGAATAGCCCGGCGATCTGACCTGTATCTTATGGGAATCCATGTGTGAGTGGCACACATAGAGATTACCGTAAGTTTGGCGGACAACTGAAAGCTGCATGGTGACGTCACTACTCTGTGATCAGTTGCTGGCAGAACGCCCAGGGAGTTTCCTCCCTGACTGTGGAAAGAAGAGTGAACATTACAGCCCAATGTGATGATAAGACAGTGTGACATTCATCCACATGTTATTTGCTCAGAAGATCCAAAGTCTATGGGTGTGTACATAACAGTATACCTGCCTTGGATAGTGTATTCAGCCAGGCACACTGTTATCTCCTTCTTTGGTAATGAACAGTAGTAATACTAAAGTATGTGCTATAAAAAAGTGTGCTATGGTATGCCGGAGAATGTGAGGCATTATCTCCCATAAAACAAGTTTTACTAAATGCACGTGGATCTTTACTAAGTTAAGCTGACAATACACCTTTAGATCTCTCTGTCAGATATCCTTAAGATCTACCAACAACTATGTAGTGCTGGGTCCTCTGTGATTGAACACAAGTAGGCTTGATTACATGGTTTTGGAAAAACAAAAGGAGATCTAAAGGAAATCTGAAAGGTGTATGGGGACCCTTAGAGTGTCCTATCTATGTGGGAACTCATTAGTTGAATGTCCAGCATACTGAAATCTCGTTATCATATTTCAACTAAGAGAATTATTGGTTTACAAGTAGATGGTTGAATATTGAAACAGTGTATTCTTGAATAATCTCTTTACAGCAATGGTATATGGTGTTTTTGGAACTAAATAGATTATTTCTTTATATATATATATTTAGTTCCCCATAGATGTAGATGTCAGAAAAACATTGGCAACTAACATACCCTGTGCCAGTTTAGGGATGAATTAATAAAAACATTTTGATGGTTAAATTAACTGGGTTAAACTGTTCATGCCAACCATTATATGTCATGCAGAAGCTGTGAGATTACTATTATCTTTATTTATATAGCACCAACATGTAATGCAGCGCTGTACATTAAAGAGGATGTGAGATGCAACACAAGATACTACACAGACACAGGTTATGACACAGGAGTTGAGGACCCTGCCTGATCGGGCTTACAATCTTATAGATTGGGGGGTCATGCTAAAAGGGAACAGTAAGATTTAAATGTTAATGGAGTCTTTATATACATGAAATTGTGGTTTTACAGGCAAGAAACAGTTTTTGTTACATGCTTACAAAGCTCTTATCAGAGAAGTCAAACATAAGATTTTGGCTATTTTTGTTCTACTAAGGATGCAATAGTTTTGTATGAAGTTCAGGGAATTGATCGTCCAGACAAGCAGACATCTGCTGCTCTGGCACCATCTAGTGGTAGCATTGTAGAGCTGCAGTTAGGCTACACTAGAACTACACTAGAACTATTTTAGGAGGATTATACTGACACTCAGTGGTCAAATGTAAAACTTTCTTTCTACCTAAAGACAGCACAGTCAAGCCTTTTTAAAACAGAAGGTATTTATGTGCCCCAGTCCATCACAAATCCCAAAACTTAGCCAAAAATGTTCACTACAGGATAGAGGGTGGAGCATCACAAAGTATTTCTTTACACCCCATCAGACAAATGCACATCCAGAACCCCTGGTTTACAGTGCAAATATAGCCTTATGGTACAGAGCCATTTATTCCAAACTGCATACAGCAGTTTCAGGCTTGTTGGCCATCATCAGTGCAGTGCATGGAAACCATGGCTCTATGGAGTGCGGCTAAGGAGCCAAACATAGAGGAACAACCATGAAGGTTATGATAATCTTCATGGTTGTTCCTCTATCTAAATGGATATGATTTAATGTATTGTATTTACAGTTTCTTCAAGGTCCCCTTGATGACTATGAATGTGTTTAGGGTTTTGATAACTGGTCATATTAACAAGTGTTAAAAAATGTTTTTATCTTTACCATTTATACTTATAAATAACGTACCATTTATACTTATACTTTACCATTTATTTACCATATATACTTATACTTTACCATTTATACTTATAAATAACGTACCATTTATACTTATAAAAACGTATAAGTTATAAGTTACTAGGACTGTTTGTACCTACAATCTTGACATTGTGATACATGATTCATATAAAATAAAAATGATTTCAACAACCCTCTCCACTGGCGAAAGCTCATTCTCTGGGACAAAGAAGTATATGATGCTTGCTTTAAAAAGTAATGATTCCTTAATTTTAGTTATGCAGTCATCCAGTCATGCACAACCCAAGAAAAATTCTCTTATTATGTTCCTTGCATTTGATTGGTAATCTTAGCAAATTTAATCTATAACATATTCCCTAATCTAAATTAAAATTCCCATGCACATCAAAGTTTACCTGGCATGCCACCCAGTATTACCTAATCAATTCTAAGGACATCTCAATGAATATCAATTGGATGCCACCACCATGCTATACTGATCAATACAGTATAAATCTATATGCTCAGTAGTAAGAACAGGAATATCCAGATCAATGATCAATAAATATTCTTATCAAATAAAGAGTGTCCAGGCCTTTCATTTTTTTATTATTATGCTTTTCTATACAAATTTACAGTCAAATCTATCAACAAATGTTGCTAAACAAATGTTGACTGAGACAATCTATTCTGAACATCTTGGGCAAAAATCTATTTTCTGTACAGATGTCTTTATGAGTCTCATGTGTGCATACTCATCTCCATATGTCTAGATAAAATAATTTTATACAATCAAGAAGTTCAATCTGCCAAATGAGACCAGCAATCTTCTTCAAGATGAATTCTCCTATCCATCAAGCCCACAGGAACATAGGCACTATTGTCCTCTAGACGAATGTTCACTTGCTTGCCTGGTAAAAGTTTCCCTCACTGCTTGCCAGTTTGTCATTTGTTGCCTTTGTTCAGTAATACAGAGTCTGCTTCTCAGTTTCACTGTTAAAAGTATAAATAATGCATCTGAGCTAACAAAACAAATTTGTTGCCCTGGGAAGATTCCCTTACTTAAGGTAAGGACAAGGGGACTTTTTAGGCCAAGGGTTCAACATATATGGCATAACAGTCAAAAGAATAAACATAGCAATTGTCGCAAAAACTGTATTTAACCTCCCTAGCGCTCTTGCAAGGTCCAGATTTCTGTACCAAAAGCGCACCATAGACATAGATTTTTTTGTGTTGTAGACCTGTAACTTTCAAAAATATGTCCGTACGTGGGTCTAATAGACATCCTGACTATAATAATGTTTGAAACACACAATTATTATAAAAAAGTACATTAAAAAAAATTATAAAATGTATCATTTGAATGCTAAAATCTCACTGTATATATATATATCACTGTATCCAATACAATGGCATTTGGCACCCTCTGAAAGGGTTAACTTTAAAGACCACATCTGGAAATGACAATGGGGATGATATTCCAGGTGTGCTCTTTGAAGATAGCCCAATTTGCATATAAATGTCCTGCGGATCCCCGCCCCTCCCCCACGGGGGTGGGAGAGGGGTGACATCGCCGGCTTGCTTCAGATGCCCGGCAAGCTTCAGATCGCCGGGACAGAACAGTGAGTATGTGCTGCTGCATCTGAGTTTAGCTGGATGGCTCCATCTCATCAGCTGCAATGCAAGACAAGAAAGTGCAGGACGAGATGGAGCCATCAGAAGCGCTAGGGGGGTTAATAATCCATAAAAGAGTCCAATTGCCACATAGGTTTCTGCTATAGATAGCCTGGGTGCCAACTAGGGCTGGACTAAGCATGTCGCAATAAATTTATCCATTTGGTGTAGATGTAGTTCATCAAACCCCAACTTACGTTTTGTAGTACTTCATCAGGGGGTCATACGTTTTGGGTGGGAACCGGATTTCAATGGGTATATATTTGTGGCCGTGCCAATGCGCCTCAGAATTGACGAAGAGGAACGGGGAGCCACTGATCGGTAGGTTAAGGTGTCTTTTTGTGACAACAGGTTATATCTATCTATCTATCTATCTATCTATCTATCTATCTATCTATCTATCTATCTATCTATCTATCTATCTATCTATCTATCTATCTATCTATCTATCTATCTATCTATCTATCTATCTATCTATCTATCTATCTATCTATCTATCTATCTATCTATCTATCTATCTATCTAATTATATGCTGATAGGGATAGGGAAGTAGGAAACCATTATATGGTAGTCTGTAGTGTTTAATTAAATCAACTGGACTTGCTGTGTTGCTTTTTTATACTCCCAAGTGTTCCCCTTACTCTGTGTCTTTCTCTATGGAAATATTAGGCCTAGGCTATGTTTACACATCTGTTGGGACTCCCTCCGCTAAGCATATTGCCAGACAATAGGCTGTTACTAAAAAATATTAAGTTATGTTGAAAATTAAAAAAACTTTATACATTACTTTAAAATATTACACAACATTAAAAACTCCAAAAGGTACAGCTCACTGTTTACTCAAAGATGGTAATCAGTACCTTGGCCAGGGATCTCCTCCATATCCATAGTGCTTGTGTCCCTTTGCCTCTTGTGGAGGAGGTTCTGTCTTTGGTCGGTGATCAGGAGGAAGGGACACAGCTCCAACTCCGCCATATTCTCTTTCTCTGCCCCATGGTAGTCTCGATGCTCCAGGTGTGGATGAGCGATATTCATGGTATCTATAAGAAAAAATCATTCATTTTTGTTAACAGATTCCATTTGTGGGAGGTTGGACAGTCTAAATGAAACATTCCCCACCTCCTGTGTGAACAGAGGCCTATCCTAATCTCCTTTTGAGTGCTAAGAGTGCTTCTCACTTTAGGACCATACTGTCACCCACCACTCCTGATGATCATGAACCAGTGTACAGGGGTGTTTTTAGGTCCTGAAAGACCAGAGGCACCTCTAGGCAGATAGATTAATATGCAGAGAGCTGGTAGGATGCTGTGATGAACAGTTTATTTCAAGTCTGTAAAAAGCTTAATGGGACAAAAACGACAACATCACATTATCATTACAAAACTGAAATGTATTATCATGGCATTGGAAAAAAATCAGATGAGCTAAAAAGGCGATACATTATAGAATGTTCCAATGTGAAAATATGCATGGGAAGTATCTCCTGCATCTCTCAAAGGAGACCCAGGGTGGTCATTAGAGGTGCCCTTGGTGCCAAGTGTATGTGACCATTATATCCATTGCAATGTTTTTTAAGAAAAAGATCTAGTTTGTGAGAAAAGTGCACAAGCACTCACGCACAGAAGCACCCATAGGAATGAATGATTTATGTTAACGCCTAGAAAATTGCAGACTGCAGACAACAATAAGAAAATGTTTGTCCCTAGCAAATAAGCTGAACAAATAGTTTTGCACTTGTTCCTGTGTATAAGATAAGTTTGAATGAGGAATAACACATATTTATTGATAGAGTGCATAATGTCATGAAAGAAAATGAATATGTTATAGACTTGACCAGTCAAGAGTTGATGAATTCTGTAGCTCCTTCCAGGAACCACTGATGTCCTAGCAACAGACATGCAAACATACCTCAACTGCATCATATCTACAGTGTAAGATTCCTGCAAACCATAGAGGAAAGTAATAAGACAATTAATAACTCTAAGAAGAATGTATGAAAGGCTCTCCCAGTCATTATACAGAGAGAGAACCTTTCAACTAGTTAGAACTTTTAAAAGGCAAACTACTAAGAATAGACTTTAAGATGGCCAATATTACATGTATTAGCCAATAAAAAAAACTTCTATATTCCCTTTCCATTGCCCTTACATCGATAAAGTAAGACAAAATCCCCCACGTACACGATTCAATTTACCCCCCTTTTTTCAGGCCGCTCGACCAACGTGCGCACTTCAGCGAAATCAGTGAAAAACAAAAGTGCCGTCTTTAAATCGGCCCACAAATTGTTCTAAAACATTAGGCCATGTCTGTAATGTTTTGATCGATCTCATTACGCCGGTCTCCCTCCAAAGTAAGTGCCGGCACACAAAGGGTGTCCGGCCGATTCTTGGCATGACTGGGCGCTAGTGATGGCCAAACATCGGCCAGGTCTGTCCGCGAACGGACCGATCAGACTTTTAAAGAAGTCCGCCGTCCGCCTATTCGCGGACAGATTCAAATTCCCCGCCTCTAGGTGGGGAATTTGAATCGGAAAAACCGGATGTGACGTCAGTGACGTTACATCCGGTCCCTGGAACGCATAGTTCCTGGTTAAGGGAGCCGGATGTGACATCACTGACTTCCTGTCCCGGAGCCAGTTTTTCACTAGAAGACCGGCTTCATGCCTCCAGCACGATCTCGCAGGTTCTGATCCTGCCGGAGGAAGAATAGCGATCTCCTTCTCGCCAGTGAACGGGGTGGGTCGAACACCCACACTGCTCGCTGGCGAAAAGGAGGGTGAACATCCACGTTTGCATCCGAACTGTCCGCCTTGCGGGCAGTACGGCCATCACTACTGGCCGCGTGTGATGATGTCATCTGCTGGAAGATTGACAAGAATTCAAAACATGTATGGGGGTCTTGAGTCTTTGACTCCACTATGCATTAAAAACCTGCGTTGAAGTGGGGAATTTAACGCAGTGCAGACGGCAATGGGGCTATGACAGGGTTGTCTCCACAGCCCATCAGACCATTCGATCCATTGGTCCAAGGCTCCGTCCCGTTAACGTCGATGCAGAGCTACAAGTTGACATCAAGGCAACAGAGGCTTGATGGAAGACGCATCCAAAATCAATGGATGTGTGATGATGATGCATCCCTGCGCGTTAGTTATATGTCTGCTCATTCATTTAAAGGGATGGTGTTATCGGATGCGCTATGTAGCGCGGCCGATAACATGGCCCTAACAGACTGAAAAAAGAGATAGTGGAGCTCTAGCCTAAGGCCACTCTGCATTAAAATCCCTCTGTTGAACACAAGGATTTTAGCGCAGTGCACCTATCTGGCACTGAAGGCAATGGGCTATGACACGGCGGTCTACACAGCCTGTTATAGTCCCCGATCCGTCAATCTGAACCTCTTTTGCGTTTATGTTGGTGCCGAGCACCTTATCGACATAAACGTAATGGAGGCATTGACAGTCAATGGACACATCAGGCTGTCGTATGACTAACGTGCCCAGGCACATTAGTCATTCATCAGCCCATTGATATAAAAGGGCCGTGTTATCGGCTGTGCTATGTAGAGTGACCGATAACGCAGCCCTAAACAGAGCTAATTGGGGGTTTGCGCTCATTGGATGCGCTGATGTCAGTGCATCGTCTATCTGTAGCTAAATTAAATCAGAAATGCATGCAGGACCTATAAATCACATGTTACTGGACATTAACCTATAACAACTAAAACATTTAATGTATTGGTATATTATAAAAGCAAATACAAATGAAAGTGTGGTATATGTTTGACACATTTATATGTTTTGTGTTTGCATGAAGCTTCAAAAAGTCTATAATTCACTCAGAAATAAAAATGTACGAGGAGATAAATAGGAAATTGTGTTCATGAAAATGTGAGTACGGTAGCTCTTATTCTGGACGCCACAAATAACCACTTGGTTTATTTTGTTTTCTCTGCGATCATTTACAAATTCAGTTAAACTTCTTGAGCATCATCCGACTGGATTATCATTTCTGGGTGGATCCATGCAGTGTTAAACAATAACTTGTAATTAGACAATTTTGGCATTTTGTCTGTATAATACAGTAAATGTCACTGCAATCTCACTTTTGGATGACTTCCACTTAGTGTATCCTCTTGTTTTTCTCTATGGAGATAAACACACTAGGCTATGATGCTAGTAGTAAACAAAGTCATGAGTTTACTTCGCCAAACTTTAATAATTTGAGAACTTGATGTATGCTGTGAACTTCATTGACATGTCAGTGGAAATTATTTCTATTGTTCAGTTACTCAAATTTCTAAGGGCAATTGTCAGTCTACTGTGAAACAAATAGCACAGGGATATACACAAATGCAGGTGTCCCAAGTGAAAAAAATGCAAATGCATGTTGATTTTTTATAAATACATTTAAAATGTAGATCGGCAACCTTTGGCCCTGACCATGGGGGCATATGTCTATGCACATATCAAACATATACTACAAAATGTGTGGAAGCTGCATGGTGCTGTTGAAGCTTCCCCCGACGGACCAACAATGCCCAGCATTTCGTCCCAAGGTCGATAGCCTCTTCAGGAGGGGACATTATCCCTGCCTGGTATATATCTGTACCACACGTGATCCAAACTAGGAGGCCATCGACCTTGGGCCGAAATGCACCAAGGGGGGTCTGGGGGACCATGAAGTGGTTGGTGTACTAGGGTGGTCCTTGTACTCCTCCCCCTTAGGCCTCAAACACAAAGAACCTTGCCTTTACATTGGGATCTGTACTTATTTATACATTGTTTTTTACTTTTTTATTGGAGTATACTCTGACCAAGAACGTTCAATATTGTTGCAGATTTTAGGTCCATAAATAATTCTTTGACAATTACTTACCTATTTATTTGGTGTCTTTGATGTCTTTTTTGAGATGTAATAAAGTTGTCATTTACTGTTTAATATATGTGTGGGTTTTAATTACTGGTCTCTAGCCACGTTTACTCCTCTGGGGTCAGCCACCCCTAGTTTTCCAACCTAAGGTTGAGATCTCTTTTTTTTGGAATATTTGATACCATGATTATTTTGTTTCAATCCTGCTCAAACACTTATTCAATTAAAACAAATGAAATGCTATTTTTCCATAGGTAACTGCATTACTTCAAGACAAATGAGCTGCATGTCCTACTATAAACAGACATATTTTATCTTATATGTACAATATTAATACTAGTATAAGCAGATCAGCAACTGGGTTGCTGCAAGTTTCAACATGCTGGGACTTGAACATTCAGGTCATAGTCACTTCTATTTGTCCAAGCTTGCTATATGTGACAGTTTATGTATTTATATGCGGGGTTATTTATTAAGGTAGTGGAACATGTACACATTTCACTGATATCTGAATGTACAATACACTTACTTACCATTCCATTTGATAAGTATTCCTTAGTCCATAGCAGTCCATGACCCTTGCAGAGTTTGGCCTTCATATCCATGTTTCTCTGGCTTTTCTTTTTAGACTTTTCAGCTTTTTTCTATATTAACCGCTTTGGGGTATATTGCTTGTCCTGCTGAGCAAATAATCTTGGCCCTTGGCAGATCTGCTACATCTGCCTTCCCGGCAGCACCCCTACAAGCTGCACATACCTCCCGTCTGTCCTCTCAATCTGATATTAGACTATGTTTCCATGGCGCTATCGACAGAGCCGATCCAAATTACCTGTCTGCAGCAGCAGCTGATCTCATTGCGTTCTGCCGATCCGGAAGGTCAGGGTAATGCAGTATGTCAACCTCTGGCCGGCAGAGGGACCCCTGACAGAACTGATAATGCTCTAGAAACATAGCCTAAAGGCCCCCATACACGTGTCGGATTCCGGGCGCGTGCACACGAAACGATCGTGCCGGAATCGCATGCAGCCCACCTGGTCCGATCGTTCGCGTCCGATTGATCAGGGGCTCAGAATCGGATCCGACGGAGAACCAACATGTTGGTCTTTCTCATGCGATTCTGTCCGGATCAGGGGGAGTTGCCATTTGTGAGGTGGACAATCGGACACGGATCCGTCCCGGAATCCGTTGGACAAGGTGGTATGCTGCGATGGATACTCTTAATTGGCCGATTGATCACACCTGCGATTCCCGGCAGAATCGCCGGAATCGATCAGATGATGAATCGATTGGACATGGAATCCGACACGTGTATGGCTAGCTTTAGAGAACTACAATTCCTGCTTCGTGGTGCATTCCAGTGACATCACTGAGCTCCCACTGCCTGGAGTATGCTGTGAGCGGTAGTTCTCTACTCCCCAAGTTTGAGGACAGAAACATGATGAGTTCAGCTAATAGGGGTGCTGCAGGGAAAGCAGAGCTGGGGAGAGGTCTACCGGGAAGGGTCTGGGGAAAGGGCCTAACACAAACTGTACACACAGGGATGGGGGCCCACATAAACTACACACACACTGTGCACATAGGGATGGGAGCATACATGGACTACACCCACTTTATGCACTGTACGTTTTTTGTAGTCTATCCCTGTGTGTACTGTAAGAAATATGCCTCCTGGGAATGATAATTCATAAAATATACCCCTAGCACCTTTATTTCCCACCTCGGTTCTTTTAGGTGATTTGATGGCGAAAAGAAACACACCGTTGTAGGTAAATCAACAAAAGATATATTAAACACTCAAGTGACAGAACAAGGATAACATCAAAAGCCAAAAATAACGCATTACATCACATCAGACAATAATAAATCAATCACACCACCAGTGGCGTAGCGAGGGGGGTGCCGAGGGGGCCATGGCCCCGGGCGGCGTATCAAA
>CM070036.1:115729792-115741711 GCA_036250615.1 Ptychadena robeensis
GAGATGAAAGGGAAGAGAAAGAAGGAGGAAAAGAGAGGAAAGGAAAAATAGGCAAGGAGAAGGGTGGAAAGGGATAGGAACTCGGAAGGTCAAGTACAGGTATGTGTGAAGATTATGTAATGTAATATGTGTAGTGTAATGTTATATGTGGTTATGTAATGTAATGATTTATATGGTAAAGAATGTTATATGTGGTAAAGAAATGGAATAATAAAGAGAATTTGTCAAAAAAAAAAAAGATTTGAATTCATAAACTCATTTGAATTCATAAACATATATGAAAAAAACGTTTTTTTTTATGAGAAGCACTGCATATCTATGTCCCCTGTCTGCTTACCTTTCAGGTGACACTGTAAGTCGCTGAGGATATTGTTGGGGTGTCAAGAGCTCAGATGACAGTAGGGTGGGGGATAGTTCTTGTGTACCCTCGGTCTGCCTGTAGTAGTGGGACAAGTCGTGCTGCACTGCCATCACTCATCATATTTCAGCTGTTAATTATAAGGAGACTCTGCTCAGGGATGTTTCCATGCTGAGAACACCTACTGAGATACACACAGTAACAGAGCAGCACATGTACCTAGGATACAGCAGGACACACCTACCTCCCTTTAATCTGTCACTTATGCTGATACTTTAACAATTACAAGGTAACAGGTAATGACACTACAATTAGTGCCAAAGGCAGCATTGTGTGCACACAAACATACCTTTCAACCTACTAGTAAGGAGCCGCCTGTACAATGCTGAGGTCACTACAATTTTTATTTTATTTTTGATAGCAGCTAAAGGATTTCTAGGTATTCATAACATACAGTGGCTTGCAAAAGGATTCGCCCCCCTTAAACTTTTCCACAGTAAGGGCTTGTTTCCACTGATGCGGAATCGTGCAGATTGCTGCGGTTGTATCCGCGCGGCTGCCGCCCCCCCCGACCGCATCCATAGGCAAAGCATCGGCCAGGCTCCACTGGTGCGGCCGATTGCGGATGTGGATGCGGTGCAGTTCTGAACGCTCGATACAGCGCTTTCGTGCGGATGCCGCAACCGACCGCATCCCTTAACATGGGGCATGCCCGAAGTCCACATCCTACCGCACGGACGTCCGCGTGCATCCGCATGCTAAACAGCTTGAAGTGCGGTTGGGAGCAGCCGCGCGGATAGCACGGCAGCCATCCGCATCAGTGGAAACAAGCCCTTATTTATTTGTAAAAAATGTTTGGAATCATGTATCATTTTCATTCCACTTCCCACGTGTACACCACTTTGTATTGGTCTTATACGTGGAATTCCAATAAAATTGATTTATGTTTGTGGCTGTAATGTGACAAAATGTGGAAAAGTTTGAATACTTTTGCAAGCCACTGTATGCATACTAATTCACACTAGACTTGTCGTGTTGTTTACTGGCAAAGCACCTATAAGCATTAAAGGAATTTTAAATGTAAAAAAATACACAAAAAGACTCTTCCGGTCTTGCTCCTTCCACCCTCCTGATCTGAATCTGGTAATGCCCAGCTACCCCACTTGCTGCCAGCCGAAACGAGACTTGGGAAGGTAGACATCACTACTGATGTTTACCTTCCCAATCCCCAGCCGGCTGTGACATCCCAGGAGGGGCAGAGCATTGCTGGATATTGAGTTTTCATCCAGGTTTTTTTTCTTGGTCCTCCAATATGCCTCATTATTGTCACTTCTGGTGCTGATAATGGAAAGTAGATACGGAAGTACATACATTTAAGGGGTTGTTTCCACTAGAGTGATCAGCCATGGCGGATCATGCGTGATTCACCAGATGACACGAATAAAAAAGTACATTATGTGTAATCAAGCAAGATCACCTCTGATCGTGCTCATAGAGAATGAATGGGAGCGATTTTTGATCGCGTCCATTCATGTCTAAAGGGCGCGATCTGGGGCAATCGTTCGTGGCTTGTGATCAAAACGTAAGGAAGCCGCGATTGCATATGTAGGGACAAACCCATGCAAATGAATGGATGCGACCACCTGCGATTGTCAATAAATCAGGCTAGTGGGAACAAGCCCTAAGGCTTTGTTTCCATTGAAGCGTTCCCGTGCGTTCCGGTTGTAACCGTGCGGTAGCCGCGCGGCTGAACGCATGCCTAAAGTTGACGCGCGTTTTTGCGATGCAATTTTTTTTTTGTATTGCAGATGTGGATGCGGTTGGGGCGCGGATGCGTTTCAAAACGCTGCAGCTAGCGTTCAGAAACGCGCCCTAAACCGCATCCGCACCCGAACTCGCACAACCGCACCATCCAGTGGTTTCCAATGGATGCGGTTGTGTGCGGGGGCGGCCGCGCGGCTGCAACCGCACGGGAGCGCTACAATGGAAACAAGCCCTTAGGCTGTCCATACCCGCGGTCCCCATCCCAAGCAATGGATCAACCGTGATTTACGGTCATATCCGATAGCCCTGTTTTCAAACAGGATTGACTGCTGCATTAGATATGCGCTAGACAGATGGCCGTGGCTGTGCACGGCGCTCAAAGCGACCTTCAATCTAGCGCATATCTATGCATGTATGGGCACCTTACTTTATGGCTAATGTGTGCAGTGTGTATCTTTGCACAGTACAAACTGCACACACTTAGCAGACAAAGCATGGGAGTGTATAGGAAACACTTGCTCTGTGTGTAAAAAAGTGTGCAACGTTGTGTTTTGTGTTACTGCACTGCTTACACACAAGAAGCAACATGGGGAACCTCATAGCATGCGTAGTGTCAGAGAACCCTGAAACTTGTTCTAAAAAAAGGACAACTGATTCAGTGACTGCATGTTGATAATGTGCAATATGCGGTTGTTTTACATTTCCCCCGTTTTAGCCCCAAAGTAGTAAATTATAAACAGACCTCCTTCAGAAAAAAAGTTCTGCAGTCCCCCAGGCTGGCAGTGAGAGCGTATCCATGCCGACCAGCAGTATAGGGGCCTATCCCCTGCACAGCAGTGACTACACTAATAGAGGGCAGAGCCGCCATCTCAGCCTATCAATGAGTGTTGTAATATAAAAAATCTTAGGGATGCAAGAGCGGGCTGTGTTGTCTGACAGGGGTCCATGAGCATGAATAAAAACTGTTTAGCAGGTAAGGGGCCTATTCACACTGCAAACCATGTTTGTGCCCCTTTATTGCAAATGGCCTGAAATTCCTCTCAATGCACAACCCCAACAGTGCAGTCAGTGTCTTTGTTTTTTGTGGTGTGCAGGTACCATCAGAAATGCTGGACATAAATGCTTGTACGGTCAGGTTTACCATAACACAAGTTGTGTGACTAGGCACCAGGATCATTTAAATATGCCAGTGACACCCCAGAGGAATATGTCATATTACATTAAAGACACTCTTAACATTGTGTAACATTATACTACCCAACAATATTGTCTTTTATATACCGGGGGTGCACGGTGCAATTGGTGGAGCTGTCGACTGAGGGGGTGCTATTGGAGAGGAAGAAAAGAATATGCCCATACAGGCTGCTTCTCCTGCCTCTTATTCTTCTCCTTCCCCCTCCAGCACATACACACACACCCCTCCCCGCAGCTGCACACACTGTTCAGATCAGCACAAGGAGGAAGAGCGCCCATGTCAGGGAGGGAGAGCATTGGATATGCATGCAAGGGAGAGCGCGGGAGGTATCTGTTGGGAACACAGTGGGTTCCCCCGAAGCCCTATGCACATGCATATTCAGCATAACAGGAGAAACAGCCCTGTTTGCATCCACACAGCAGCTCTCAAAGGCTATTCTGCAAGATGCAAGAATTGTGAAGCTCCTAGCAAATATGAATTATAAGCCGAGGTATCTAATTTTAGAGAAAAAATCTTGAAAAACTGAATGACTCGAGTAAAAGCCTAGGAAGGGAAATGCAGCAACTAAGGCTCAGAAACACACAGCAAATGTACTTGAGGTGTAATTATTTAATTCAGCAGATTTGTAAGGTAATTACAAAGCCCCTGAACATGGTATCATCACTAGAAGTGCTGGAGATGTAGAGAAGAGATGTGGGAACCTTGTAAAGAAAAAAGTATTGTTCTAGCATATCACGTTTTTGCACAAAATAAGTTAAAATTTTACTTAACCTAATTTATGCAAAAAACTACATACGCTAGAGCAATAATTTTTTTTGCAATGTTCCCACAACCCTTCTCTACATCTCCAGCAAATTTGGTGATGATACCATGTTTGGGGGCTTTGCAATTCACTCATAAAATCCACCTACAAAATGCTGCGATTTTAATTTTTTGACCCGAATATAAGCCATATTTTATTTTTGAGCACATTTCAGGTGCTGATATTCGGTATATACGGTAATTAACTTTTGAATTAACGTTATTATTAGGTGGTTTGTTCTGTAACATTTGAATTATACTCTAAAAATAGCCATACACGTGTCTTGATTGTACCACCACACAGTGTGATTGATTACCAATCGATCAATTCCTTTCCTGAGTTTGATGCGGATGCTCCATAGTACCATCAAATACAATCGAAATACCTAGAAAACCCGATACTTGTATGACCAACGAAAATTTACCGATCACTGCTCTATCGATTTTCTTATGGGCGATTTAAAGTGATTGACTGCCACTTACACAGACTATTTTGGAAAATCAGTTATTAATATAATTTGTGTGATAATTTGGAACAGGGTGAATTTATTCTCAAGTAACACCTTTACCTTTATTTCTCCACCTGAGGCAAGTGTCAACTAATTTGGGTTTTCTAAGCGCACCCTATTCTATGCAAAGATGTAAAAAACCATTAATCGCAAATGTTAAAAATAATATATTATTAGCGTTATTGGTGGGAGAGGTCCTGGCACAGGGACTAGGGTTTATGGTTAACTAGTATTTTGCTATTACTCAAGACAGAATAGCCAGCAGCTTAGTTTGACACCCCTGACTTTAACCAATTACTAATCCGATAACATGATAAAGTGAGTTTAACAGCATAGTAAACAACAACAAAAATATTGGTTTATACCGATCAAACTAAATGGATGCTTCGGACATGTCCGTATTCTCTGGCCGATGCAAGCCGATGCCACAAGCTTCAACCTGCGTCTTCATTGAAGCTTATGGCCGGCACACAAAGGGTGCCAGCCAACTGAAGGGGCCCCATAATGCACCGGGGTGCAAACGTGATGACGTCATCACGTTTGCACTCCGGTGCATATCGGAGTAGGTCAGTCTGACCTACTCGGGCTGTGTATGGCAGCCTTAAAGGAGATTGTATGGAGTGATTTAAAGGTGAATGGGGGGCTTAAAGTGTTGATGTTTTACAGTTTGATTGAAGTTGTGCATACCAATGTAGATACCATTGTATACAGGATTGGCTAAAGCCCACCATACACCTTTCAATCACTCAGGAACTTGTATGGAGTGATCTAAAGGTGTATGGGGGCTTTAGTTTTAAAAAAGAAAAAAAACAGCTACAGTGTAATTTAAATGAGCACTGAGCTATCTAGGGGGTGAAAATCTTTTAAGTGACCTTTACCTCCTGAAACGCTGGGAATTTTCAGTTTCACAAACCATGATGACTTCCTTGCTCACATCAGTGCTTCACTTAACTGCTATCAGTCATGCTGACATATGGACAGGAGGCACAGACAATCTGTCAAGGTTTAGGGAATTAAATTGCTGTTAGTTTTCATGCCATCCGTTGTACCAGAGCCAGGAAACTAACAAGAATAGATATATAATGACAATTTGCATAAGATATCAGGTTTGCAAAAATTCAAAAAGCCTATCTGAATTTCTGATGAATACCAACCTTTGGATTACCTTTATGCACGCTCCATACAATACTTCACTTAAGTATCTAAAGGTGGGTTTACACATGTAGATTTTTTTCTACAATCAACTGAAAATATGATTTTTTGTTTGATGTCGTTGTCAAATATTGTTAATCATTTTTGTAATGTAACATTAGATTTTTTGTTTATCCATCCCGATATCAATTAAAAATGCATTTGAAATTACAACAATAAAAATTTACGAACATATTCGATGACCTTTCAACCGATTTTTTGTACGAGGTCGAACAAAATGTATCTATTGAACAAATTGGCCATTCTAGATTTTTGTTCAATCAACCAAAAAATCGTTTGTTCTTCGTCTACACATGTAAACCCACCTTTACTATTTTACTATTAAAATAAAAATCCCACACAATAGGTGAGAGTTTCATTTGTATTCATTTTGATAAAAAAAATAGTTGTGGATAAAAAACTGTTTGGAGGACACTGTGGCAGCTGGCAGGCGTTGCTGCTGGTTGCGCATTGCTGTAGCTCTTAAGGCTCCCATACATGGGTAAATTTTTCACTCGATTTTTGACCGGTCGATCACTGCGTGTTCACGAGATCGATCGGCGATCAATCGAGCGGTGCCCTCCCTGAACGATCAACCAAACAAAATTGGATCATTAAACCAACATTTTTTTTGATCGATCGTTTGCCAATTGAAGTACGTTGGTGGACCCATAGCTCCCTATGCAGCAGCCTTTCCGATCTGTGAAAGCGCCCATTTTGGAGATCGGCTCATGTCCAAATCGACCACAAATCGGATTCCCAAAGTGGTGTTCCATTGATTCCCAATTCCAATCAATCCCCGATTCCATGATCGCCTGGAATGGTCGGATCGGGAATCGATCGGTGACAAATTGACCTGTGTATGGCTACCATTATTCACTCTCTCATCAGTCTTTGTGCGCTTACTGGAGGGAAGACGGGTAGAAGTTTAAGCGGGACCTGGACTAGACTGCAGCGGAAATTGGGACATCCTACCTAACCTGAGACATGTGATTCCCCAGAGACCCTTACACATACTGAGGGTATTGAATACATTTACTAAGTGTTTTGACTGGTGCAATTTTTTCTCATATTTAATATTGAACATATATGGCTTTTGAAGTGCCTGGTGTACAACCAGTGTTGGAGTGATCCAGTGCTAAATGAAAAGTTTTGCTTCTGATGTTGGACCCCAACAAATTAGCAGAGTGTGTATGTAGTGTGCGAATAGGTTAACCACTGAGCACCAATATTACAAAAGGTCTGTCGCTGCTAATCCCAATAATGGTTCCTGTGTTTGCTCCGAATGATGCCAACAATAGGACATATTCCTAATCCTTCTAATAAATGCAGTGGAATTAAATATTGCTCCAAATTACACTTCATAATGAGATTTAATTCTGTCCACACTGACACCATGTATTTATTACGTACTGATATGTTATTTGACATATTTTTCGCTCCCACCAGTGAAAACTGTGATGGGGTTGAAGTTTGTTCCCCCCTAGCCACCTGTGTACGAACTTTGTCCTTTGCTATATTGTAGTGCCGTGTCAGTGCAGTATAGCGCGCTACTTAGACGACCAGGTCCTTTCGGACGGATGTCCTCTGTCCAGTCACTAAACACAGCTCACACCCCAATAAAGTCAAGGTCCACACAGCTGGTACCGGCTATTTAAAGTTTATTAAGGGCTATGAACAAACTTCACCAACTCCCGAGGACAGAGATGGGGATCAAACATAGGGAATTAACGTTGCTACCAGCTGCTGGGACAGGTGGACTGGGGTGCTGTAGGCTTTTACTGGGATGACGATTCATAGGCAGTCCAGTAAGGGGGTCACGCTAAGCACAGTGGAGGTTACCTCACCCGGGCATTCTTGTCTGGGGACACATCTTAGGGAAGCTGCAGGTCTTCAGGGGAGCATCAACAGAAAAGCCCAGATTGCTCTGAGGAACAAACATTCACAACCTCAAAAAAAGCGTCGGCTCAAGGCCTGCAGCTGGGCAGAAACAGAACTGCCAAAAGCAGAGAGCCAAAACAGCGGGGAAAAAAAACGAATAACCCTGTCCTTGCAAAAGAGGTTCCAGCAGCTGGTAAACAACAAGTGTAGCCCTTAAAGGGACATACACCAACTATATAAAGCACTATACAGGCATATATACACAGCACATTATATACAGTTTGTGGCCCTTTCTTCACTATATTAATATTGGATAAATCTTTTCTATCCAATGGCAAGCCACCAGTATTAATGATTAAGGAATATTTTGGTACAAATGTGAGTATTGTATTAACCATTGACACCCTAGGCTTATGCCTAGATGGCAGATGGAAAAGAAGCAGCTTTTTCTTGTACATTTGTGACTTGACTTACACATTATGTTCTTTATCAGTTGTCCACATATTTAACTACACAATCTATCAATGTTATAAGAAACAGTAAAAAGGGAAGCTCTATATTACAATGTCTTGGTTATAAAAAGTTTTTTTCCTACATAATATTAATAATGACCATGCAACTACCTTTAAAACTGTACTCCAGGCAAATGTATTTTTAGAGTACTCAATTATGTTGTTTTTCTTCTCCTGCACTGCCTCAGGCCCCTTTCACACTTAATGTGTTACATTGCGTTTTTTTACTGCACGTGTTTTTACATAGACAACCAATGTTACCATTCACACTGCATGCGTTGCGTTTTTAAAAACACATAGTTTCCACATGTGTTTTTTTGAAAACTCACTGCTGTATGCATTTTTGATTCTTTTTTTCTGCATTTTTCATTGATTTGTTCAAAAAACGTAAACAGAAATGCAAAATGCAGATATAATGTAAAATACTTTTCTGTATATATGTTATACAAAATTAAAAAGCGCATATAGTGTGAAAGGGCCCTAAGTCTGTCTTCTTTCTTATAGCCTCTTTTGGAAATCTTGAGACAGACCCAGGAATTTCACAACATATACCACAAAACAGAACTCTGTTAAGGGATATACAGAGAGAGCGCCCATAGACAGTAATACATTGATAGAATACAGTGGCATATATCTATATATATATATATATATATGATCAGGTAAGTAAAACTCTTTACATATTCCCTTGGATTTAACCATTACAGTGACAATAAGCCCCACAGATTGCAATTTGGGTTTGCCACATGGGGTTTGGAAATGTATGAACTGGATCCTGCAAGATTTGCTCATTCCTACAGGTAGAAATTCAACACAATTAAATAGGCAATTACAGGATGGAACTTCGGACACAGAGAAGCTGATCTGGTGCTTATGCCTCAAGTGCTTGGGTTTAGCAATGTCCATGTAATAGAAAACCTTCTGTGGATAAACAAATGAGCAGGCAAACTGTCTCTGTAGCGGCTTTACTTAACTTGTTCCACGGGGATGAGATCTAAACAAACTTTATTTTAAACAAAACTAGCAAACACAGGAAGTAGCATTATATCTAGCTTCTACAGCTATTTACTAAAATACTGCCATCTACTGACAAAATAGTATAACACATATCTGACAATGATATGGTTGAAAATACACAATACAAACCAGTAGTCCCATTGTTTGGGAGAAAAGCACACCATAATTATCAAATATAAGGGGGGGGGGGGGCAAACTAGTAAATCACAGCTGTGATAAGGAGATTACTGTGCACAGAGTATAGCTACCTGCTTTACAAATGCTAAATCATAAAATCTGGAATGTGCAGTTGTCAACCCTGAGTGACAATTTGAAGAGGACAGGTGTTGTGGTCCAAGCAAACACAATGGATCGTATGGCAATTTTGCACTCAAACAACCATCCCAAACAAGGAATCAATCAAATGAAATAAAACCTATTTCACAATGTATGAAATACGACTTGTTTTGTAAGAGTCCCACCTGACTCCAAGACACAGACCTAGTGTTATGAAATTAGTATAGACAGCCACAGGTTTGTATTCATTTCTTATAAAGCCTTCAACCTCACATTCCCAGAACTGTTGACACAGCAATTGCTGCAAGGACTTTGTGTGATTTGGCATTTGAAAATAAACCACAAGTCGTAAAATCTTTCCAGTAGATGTTAAACTAATTTATGGCATTTCCACAGTTTAATATTTTTTTTATTCCTTTGTTTCTTTTACTTTGGAACTAATAACATAACGTATAAATTACACTGAGTTCAATGTGTAACAGATTAATTGTTAAAGCTGGGCATAGACGTTAAGAATTCCTGCCCGGCAGATCAACCCTGCATGATGACATCATCATGCGCAGCCGGTCATGCCGAGAATCGGCCGGGTACCCTTTGCTCTAACCTGCCTCTGGGTAACTGGGAGTAGTGCAAACCAAGTTCTCGTTCTATCCTCAGTAGCTCAGTAGCAAGGAGGATCTGAAGGGTTTTGCAGCAAAAAAAAAGGCTAATGTAAGGTGCTGTTTAGGTTGGTTTGATTTAATGGCAATTAAAAATGTAAAAACATTGATGTATTTCATGGTGACAAGGATACTTCTTCAAGATTAGTTATTTTTTAAATAGGGTGGTCTGGTTCCATTAAGGATATTTGATGGAGACTGCACCAACCTGTGTTAAAGCAACATGCTCCTATCCTTGGATACCTAATGCAATGTGATTCTTAGAATAAAGGGGCAGTTGTAGTATTGTAGTATGCCACTTCTTAGTTGAAGAGGGTTAAACAATACCCACAACAATACCCAACAATACCCATTGAGTATTCCTCAGTGAGCATGTCTCAAAAGATTTCAGAAGCCTTAGGAAGTGCATCCAACATGGAGGAAAAGACTCAGACAGGACAACTATTCTAGTGAATGGGACAGTGCTCACTTTTTTTTCAACACAGGGTTCTGCATTGTCATTGCGATGCTGCTGACATTGTGTCGTTTGAATATCAATGGACATGTCAGGAGGATTCGGGAAAGCCCCACGGTTTTCCTATTCAAATAAATAGGGCAAGCGAACTGCCAACAGTGTGCAATCTCATGTTTAAACGACATGGCCGATTTACACCAACACGTCCATTTCACTCGGCTGCTGACGAGTTCTTGCCTGGGAGAGATTATTTTTTCACTATCTTTACTTTTCAAATTATAAAAAAATGGCAATTAATATTTCAACAACTACCATGTGCTCAAGTGAATGAGGAGGAATGGCTGTGCATAGGGCAGCATCATCTTTAATATAATTCCCCCAAATTATTTTGTATTAACAACAGCTTAAATGATGCAAATACACTTTCAGATGGGGTAATCAGACCATAGATATAGAAGATACCTCAAACTTTTACCCAAATTTAACCCAAGTTATACTAATTTACATTGTGGCCAGTTGTTCATAGTTCTGTTGTGGTGATACATGTATCTTTAAGATGACATCATATTTCAAAATTTACTTGATTAGAATTTAAATACATTTAGTTCAGGTAAGGGTTACGTTTCCCTACCTATAGCTCAATATGTATTTATTAGGACATTTTATTTTTAATTGTCCTAAATAAAGCAATAACTTTCCATATAATTATGGTTATTTTTAGTGATGTCGCGAACACGGAATTTGCTGTTCGGGAACGGCGAATGCGAACATCCGCAAATGTCCGCAAACCGGCGAACCGCCATAGACTTCAATGGGCAGGCGGACTTAAAAAACAAAGGGACTCTTTCTGGCCATAATAGTGTTGGGAAAGTTATTTCAAGGGGACTAACACCTGGACAATGACATGACAGAGGGGGATCCATGGACAATGACATGACAGAGGGGAATCCATGGCAAAACTCCCAAGAAATTTTTTTTTCACGGAATAAATCCACACAATGGATTTCTACAATGATAGTCAATGGGATTTGAACATAAGAGGGGAGCTGGAGAGCACTAAACAACATGGTTGGTAAATGCCTGTGTGAATTCCACCTGAAACAACCTGTGAAGATCTGCTTTCCACGTTGCCTACAGCTTAAAAGGTGAATTTTAATTTTATTCTTTAAATTGTTAAAAGATTTGTGTTGTCAATGAAGTTAAAAATAAGTGTACAGTATTACTGTATATATTTAAGAGTCTTCAGTTTGGAGGACACTGGGGGAGATGGACAGTGTGGAGGACACTGGTGGAGATGGACAG
>CM070036.1:115753616-115786083 GCA_036250615.1 Ptychadena robeensis
TCACTGCTGTGACGTCCTGACGTCACTGGGCGAAAGGAGAGGGGTGACATTGGCTTAGTGAAGAAGCCAGCTTCAGAGGATCGGAGCCACCAGGACAAAACAGAACAGTGAGTGATGGCTCCATCTCATCCACTGCAATACTGACAGGAAAGCGCTAGATGCGCTTATAGCCGTCAGAAGCGCTAGGGGGGTAAAGTACAGATTCCAGAATTGAATTGTTCTTATTTAAGTTAAAAAACGCTTCATCATCTTGGTATAAGGCTCCGTTTTCTACCTCTTACAGTTGTAAGTGGGCTAAAAATATACCCAACACTACACATGCTCTTCAAGCTCTATAAATTCTATAAAAACGTGGCTCAGATAAAGGTAAATTGCATAAAAGTTGACAGTTGAACCCAGAAGTAATCATCAATTCTCTATATAATGGCCTGTGCAAAATTTGCCCTTTGTGCCCGTTATTCATACATGCACAGCAACTAGAACTATCCACACATATGTGCCTACTTCAAGAGATCTCAATCTCTATAAAATGTGTATTAAGTGATATACAAAATCACTTAAATACTATATGGGAGATAATTTTTTGGATCCCCTATTCAATTTCTGGCCAAAAGAAAACATTTACTGGATATTCATTGACATCTAGCTTAAACAAAGTCAGTTCCAGGTATATAATACAGTAGTAAGGTGTTCCAGCACCCTTCTGACCTACATATAGCATGAATGGGTCCCAAATTCTAAAGGACCCTCATGTAGCTAGACTATTAACGAAAATATTCATGACCTCTGCTCACAGGGAGAAAACTAGTAAGTTGTTAGATTGCAGAAAGAAACCCACTCTAAAGGTGGGCATACACGGGTCGATTTTTACTGTGCATGTTCACGGTTTTCAAATCCATTGCGACCACCCTTTCTTGGAGCCGAATAAATCGATCCCGCTTGTAGAAAGCATGATCGAACAGGGAACCAACATGTTGGTAGACCCTGTTAGATTGCTATTACTTCGAAAGTGGACCAAGCGCAGTGTGGTGACGTCATCACTCTGTTCATTGATTGTGTATGCCCACCTTGATACCTCAAACAAATAATATCCCAGAACTAAACCCAAAGCACAAACATGGCAAGTTTTCTAAGCCCATATTATAGAAGCTTTAAGGATATTTCATGATTTCTCCCTGTGACATGGATGATCATTTATGGATCTCACTAAAGTGTTCAGAAAGTTCCTTATTTGCATAATCTTTTTATTGGTTTTGGTGGATGAATTTGATAGACTCTGGGAAAAAAGCGCCACAGAGGGATCAAAGCTTAAGGAAAGGTCCAACATGAATCTTAATGAGCCAATCTGACATCTGATCTCCTTTTACATATGTCTCATAATGTCTCTCGTAGTATTGAGCTTCTTCCCCTAAAGCGATGTGGCTATTGAAAACAAGTTCTGCACAGACTTTTGGCAACTTTTTAAACATTTGTTTCCTTGAATCTAAATGGACATAACAGTAACATCAGTCTTTGATGTCAATCTCACAAAGTAGTATGAACAACTTGAGGTTATTGTACGGATTTATTGCTCTTCTCTGTTGAGTAAATAGCAGTGGGGTGGCATCATAAATTCACTACCCAGTCATGTGTCTTTTGACTTTAAAATACTTTGCTGGATAGGCTGCCCTGTCCTATATTCAATTAATCCCCCCCTGCTGGCTACCCTTTATGAGGTTGGTTTGAAATGGCTCCTCTTCTATTGAATCCATAAAGAAAGAAGATAGAGCTATCATTGTTTGATGTTTAGACTGAAGAGGCAGACAGTGGATGTGGTCTCCTGTAACCACAAGAGGGAGCAAGATTCATAGAAATAACGAAATCAACAACCATTTGCAGAAAGCCAAACCGCACCGAAGAATTACAAATCCAAGTCTAGATATTTTACTGTAACATTTAATGTAGTTTATTGGAGCTCCTAAGCTCCAAAAATGTAATATGATTGGGGAAAAACATTATTTTTATATATATTACAATAATTTGAAATATCTACTATAATCACAAGAATTGTCTAAATAGCAGAAATGCAAGCTTCTTGCTTTTTCTGTTGATGTGGCTAATTAAACAACATATTTCAGGCACTATTTCACTTTTAGTGTTGTATTTCCCCTAGGAACTATAGGACAGGACTATTTCTTCATGCTTTGCTAACTTGGTGATATGTATGTTATATCTGTTTTATTGAGTATAAACTATAGACCAGAGGTTCTCAACCTATGGGTCGGGACCCGCTTGGGGGTTCAACAACCATTTCACAGGGGTCGCTGAGTTCACTGAAAGCATCAGAGCTGCTGTTTACAAGCATCAGTGTTGCTTGTATTAAGCTGACCACTCACACATAAATTCTCCAACGATTGTTGTACGAATAATCGTGGCGCTCCTACGCCATTACTAATATGCCACAAACAGGAAGTTAATATCACCAACCATTCCCATTTTATTAAGGTGTATCCATATAAATGGCCCACCCTGTAGATAAATCATTCAGCAAATCTATGCATACCACTTTGGGTGCTTGATCGCTGGCCGATACTTTGTATCGTGATCGAGAGTTCCCATCCAAATTAATAGTGATCGAACAGTGATTTACCAACATGTTTCCTGTTCAATTGACATTTTTTTTAACGGAATTAAACACTCAAGTTGGGCAGCATTTGATTTCTGAATGATTGATCGGCGCGAACGCACATGGTGATCAATTGTTCGAGTATTGAACACAAAATCGACCAGTGTATGGGTACTTTTACTCTGCCTCCTAACTTCCCAAAAGGGAGGGGACATTACCTGATCATGCTGGAAGTGACGACGTGGAGTGTCACTTCCGATATTTCAAAAGCAGAAGTGACACTCCGCACCAGCACTTCTGTGTTCCACATACAGTCGCAGATCTTAATAGGTTAAGAACCACTGCTATAGACACATGCAATAGTGTTAAAGTTGAACTCCGGTCAACAAAAATGTTGCATCTGTATATTATTTCTCTGTTTGTTTCAAACTTTTATTCATTTTGTCATAATAATAAGTTAGGTAAAACAGTTTAAAAGCCATCAAAAATGTTGCAAATGGGAAAGAATTCCAAGTATAGGCTGCTGCTGTTTTGGGTATGCCTATCTATAAATATTCAGTCTTGTTGTAAAATATGGATTTTAGTGGTGTGATTCATTATAAGTTGTTGCCTATTTCTTCTTTTTTACTTATGATTTTAATGTTGTTTCTTGCGACACACATTGTAATATAGATATATTTGTTGACATGTATATTACTGTATGATAACATATATGTATATTTATAGAGCCATCTCTCCCTGATGAAGCCCTGGGCGGGCGAAACATGTTGGAGAACGAGAATGACTAAAAAAAGATCATATCTGGTGGCAAATCATATACTGTACAATATTATTACTGTACTGTGGTATTTTTAATGTATGGTTTTTTATCCATTATTGTCATGATAAATGTAGTGGTCCCTTGTATGGTGCACCACACATTCTTTTATGTGATATATAAATTGAGAGTAGTCCGATCACAATAAAGATTTTTTTTATTGAGAACTATGCTGTATATGGTAATACTGTAATCAATATCTTTAACCCTGGTGCCCTAAAAAAACCTCTATCTAGACAGTTTCAGGAGGCTTAGTTCTCATGTAGGGAAGTGTAAAAATAGGCATACATGTGTTGGCACACTTTGAATATATTGTACATCCCTCTCCCAACTTTTTGATGCTGCTGTATCCTCTTGAGCAGTAGTCTCATGGTTTCAGTTGCAATGCATGGAAGGCAGCACTGACAACCTGACTAAAATCTAAATGTAAAAATATGTGATATAATATGTCCTTGCAAATTTTAATAGCGAATATTAGTTGAAAATTTTTAGTGCCGATATTCGCAATAAAAATTCTTGATTACAATATTCCGGATTAACACATGAAACCTCAATTTTGAAGTCGATAAGTTGAAATATAGAGATGGTCGAATTTTTCAAATTGCTAACTCTGTGAGCTGATTGCAAAGCCTCTGAAAATGGTATCATCACCAAAATTGCTGGAGACGTAGAGAAGGGTTGTGGAAACATTTGAAATTTTTTTTTTTCTCTAACACATGTATTTTTTGCATAAATTAGGTTCAAAGTTTAAATTGAAATTTTCGAAATCTTTACTTGATTTTGAGCTTCATTTATACACAAACTTTTTGTGTTAGAGCCATACTTTTGTAGTGTGCGTGTGTGGTTTTTTTTATAATAACTAATTTTTTTTTTCCAAACAAGCTTTATTGAAAAATCATAAGTAATACAACATTTTTGGTTTGAAATGAAAAGGGAACAACCAAGTGGGAAGGTATACATAAAATAAAGCATTGTGAACATGCGTGTCAAATAAATGTCAGCATTGAGCAATAACAGTGGTTCAGGTTACACACAGCGTTGAACAAATTAGCTTGAAAAAATGCTTGCAACCTGAAATAGTAGCATAACAATAAATCTAAATAAAAAATAATAAATAAACAGAACAGAATTTTCAGACATTTAAAAAAAATACATAAACCAAAAATGGCCAGCGTCTTATTATTGTTGCACAATGTGCTTTTCCTTAGTAAATAAGTAGAAATGTACAAATCTTTAGGAGATAGATTAATGTAAATGCCTATAATTATTTTCCAGAAGTTGATTGACTTGCAGTATAAAAACACCACAAGGAATGTCTGGGAATGTGTAATCTGAGATGTAAGGTCTTTGCTAGGGTCCTACTAGACCTGCGGCACTTGGTTAAGGAGGAGATGCTAGAGTCCTAATAGACCATTCTGTTAAGGTTTTGAGAACCATCTGTCCTGTAAAAAAAACTTGTCATACGGTGAGCGATGGGTTCCTATTGCCTGATATGGCTATACAGACCCAATCATAACAATCTTTACTGACCAAACATGACTTTAGCAGGTACCATCATCTGTACATTACATACCATACCTACGTTTGAAGATGACTCTTGTTAATCCTAAACATACAGATGCCCCATACAAACTATACTATTTACCCAGAAAAACATTGTTCTACCTGGTAAGGACCTGTAAGGAGCGCGGGGATTTTTAAGGAAACACAGATTACTTCAGTATTACAGTAGTTCGTTACAAGAGATTATTGTAAATTAATGGTCCAACTGGCATATAAACAGCCATATACATGTATAACTACTCAACGTGTTTCACTGATATGTAGCTTCTTCAGGAACCTTTACATATGACAGTGTATCTGTGAATTTTATGCGAGCACAGTTAGGACATGTGTGGGTATTGATGGTGATCCCTGGGTGAGTGGAGCCCTTCCCACCAACCATGGGACTTCCTGTTATGTTTACAAGTTAGATTTTACCTCCATTGTACATTACCAGTGTTATACTAGAGTATGTATACTTATACCTGTCTATCATTCACAGATACACTGTCATATGTATAAGCTCCTGAAGAAGTAATAATATATGTATTTGACTGTATATATGGCAATTGGACATTTTTTAATCTACAATAATCTCTTGTAACGAACATACTGTAGTAATAAATTTGTGTTTCTTTACTCACCTCTTTGTATGTCAAATTTAATGCCTTAAAAATCCCGAGCTACCTACAGGTCCTTACCAGTAGGACCAGGTAGAACAATGTTTTTCTGGGTACATACCATACCTAGTTGAAATTTCTAGAATGCAATGTGAGCTTTATTATTTGCAAATTTCTCAGTAACTCATCTGCTAGTAACTAATCCCCAGTCTCCATGTATACGTCTGCTTTTTGTCAATTATCATGTACAGGGAAAGACTATAGGGTATCCATACTCAAACCTTTCTAGTCTTGATAATACTATGAAAGGATTCAAATTTCTCTCAGGTTTAAGTGCTTGCAGTGTTACTGTTGGAAATAATTCTTCCTTTCTTGTCTGTGAAAATGTATAACATCAAGACATAAGAGAAGCACCCATGAAGGTTATGGTGAGAAGGGATGAAAGGAATCAAAAAGCCCTCAACTCGAGCAGTGCATAGCACAATCAAGCAGATGATCAACCATCTTAAAACAGATGTTTTCCATGCACTGCACTGATGATGGCCAAGTAGCCTGAAACAGCTGTATGCAGTTTGGAATAAATGGCTCTGTACCAAAAAGGCTATATTTGCACTGTACACCAGCGGTTTCTGGATGTGCATCTGGCTGATGGGGCGAAAAGGAATAATTTGCATGGCTCCGCCCACTGTCCCAAAATGAGGGATTCCACCTAGAGATTTGGGATTTGTGCTGGATTGGGCCGTGTAAATACCTTCTGTTTTAAGAAGGCTTGATTGTGCTATATCAAGACATAAGAAAATGCTTTTTGGGAGGGGGGGGGGGGGGGGTATAGAAGTGTCAGAAGTTTTATATAGCAATGGGTCCAGCATTATTCCAGAAAAACTCTATCTCAGTGATTAGGCAATTTTTTAGTTGTATGCTATTAACATAATGATGTAAATACATTATTATAATACATTACATTTTTACTAGTGTAGATATTAAGTGTACATGAATTATACAGTGTATATTGCAATATTATATAGAATGTTTTCATGGACCAGTTATATTGGTAGCCTCTTTTGGACCATCATGTATCATGGGCCATGACCTGTGTAGTCTGGACATAAATCACCCCTAAATTCAGATGTGGCCTACGTGGAGGTGTGAAAAAAAAGATAAGCAATTTTTAGGATATAAAAATATTTAGAAGCATATGTAGTGTATATATTTCTCTTCAGTGGACTAAACTTAGATGTGCTTAGGGTGTGCTAAATCTACACAGACCACACCATAGATGAAAAGATTCCTCCCGGTATACAGACTCCCTCTCAGGAAAAGACTCTCACCAGCTTCAAGCATCCAGGTGCTGGGCCACAAAGGATCAGTTCAATCACTCATGAGCAATGAATAAGAAGGAAGAAATGGCTTGAATCCGCACTCTGGAAATTTTTCTTTAAAATCTTTAAAGCTTTATTTGAACATCACGTAAATACATGTAGACATGGACAGGGTCCCTCCAGGGAAAGTCTCCTCTGACGCGTTTCACCGTTACAGTTCACTCTATGAATGCGCTGTAACGGTGAAACGCGTCAGAGGGGACTTTCCCTGGAGGGACCCTGTCCATGTCTACATGTATTTACTTGATGTTCAAATAAAGCTTTAAAGATTTTAAAGAAAAAATTCCAGAGTGCGGATTCAAGCCATTTCTTCCTTCTTATTCATGACTAAACTTAGAGGCTAATGTGCCATATGCTGCTTGTACTTGCATACCATATTGTCTTACAACATTTAGGCGTTCACATTTCACTTAGTAGCAATTAGAAGTCTGCAAAAAAATTTTTTTTTTCCTAAAAGCAGCATAAACCATCTCATATTTATCATCCTTTTAATGTAAAGCCAAACACCTGTGCATGGACATGTGGTTCATTGTATGTTATAAATAGAAGTTGGGTTAGAAAAACAAATTGGGTTGTGTTTTCTCCAGAGAATAAAAATGTCCTCGCCATCCCACATACAAGTATTTCACATACCAGTAACAGATTTAAATATTCAGCGAGGTTAAAAGGGTTGAAGCAGGGTAGTTGTTCTCTGCACACAAATTACCTTGTAATAAGTTTGCTCCTGTGTTCCTGTCATCTCCGCACTGAGCTTCTTACCCCATTCACCAGCCAATTGTGCTATTATTGTATGGCTGCCACCATTTCGCTGATCACTGTAATTTCCAGGAATTAAGCAGGAAATATTATTATTAAAGTAATCACTGGCACGATTGCATCCATAAAGCCTCCTCTATTAATTCATGCTTGGCAAGGTCACAATTATGACATCAAATTGATTTTTTCCCCTTTGTTCAATATTTGCAAAGGATAATAGCAACGTATATACTGAGCTAGTAACACTAAACACAAGACTTGTTGTAATTATCCTGTAGCCATTATTGATCAAAGTATAATAAAAGGTTTTATACTGATGTGAAATGGATGAGTTTGACCTTTAAATGTCAGTCGCGTCCAGAAGATCAACAATGTTTCGTTTTGTATTAACCTACTGTGAAAACAGCACATCCAACAATTTATCATTGAAAGTTCCTTTAATTGGATTATTATTTTCCGCAGTTCAACTGCTGTCTGTTTATGTTCACTGACCTAAAAGGGGTGTTCTGAAATGTTGACTGGGGAATTGATCTTCTCATGATGACTAATGAAGATCAAAAGCTATGATGATCATTTACAGGTCCAAATTAAATAGACGAACTGGAAACCACTGTAGGTGGGAGGTATCTGTACTGTATTGTAGAAATATACTGAATGTTCATATATTTATGGGGCAATTGTATATTATGCAATGGATTAAGTATTAATAATGTATTAAGCAGCAAATTTACATCAGTAAAGCTGGGCATAGGCAAGTGGTTTTACCATTGACTGCTAAGCCAACCTAGTGGGCCGTCCCCATTCGAAATAATGGGGTCGGATCTGAATTTACCGTCATGTCGGATCACTGTGCGATCCGACATGCAGAAGATTCTTGGTCAATATGACCAGGGGACACACCCTATTCCCTGCTGACCCAACCGCCGATTGATTGCGGGAACGCGCACGGCTGTCAAATCGGACAGGAATCGGCCTGCCTATGCCCAGCTCTCCATTATATGCAGAGCTTGGCTCTCCATTAATATGCAAACCTAGTGTGTCCACACACCTAATAATCTTGCTGTACAATTTCTGTTAAATTAACTTTTCTTCTACCAAAACCATGTAATATGAGGACTTTTCTAAACCTTCTAAAGGGAGGAACCGGCACTACATAGTTGTTAATTGAGTGATTGAAAGGTGTGTGGTGGGCTTAAGAGTGTCTTGAAAAATAGCTTCTAACAGTGTTAAAAGTTTTAAGTAATGCTAGCCACCTTGGAGAGGTAAGTGTGGGATTACATGGGAACTGTTTGTTTTATTGACCCATCCATACATGTCAAGTTTGGGAATTCAAAAGCCGGGGGACGTACCGGAAGTGACGCCACTGATGTCACTTCCGGTGTCCACCGACCTTTTGGCTGACCTAGCAGGGAGAGGGCATTGCTCTCTCTGCTTATGTCCCACCTCGCTTGTGCTGATAATGTGCGGGGTGGGACATTAGCAGGGAGAGTAACGCCCTCTCCCTGCTAGATCAGCACGATTTCAAGAATCGGGATCTGGGATTTCTTGAAATCGGGATTTGGCCAGGAAAGCCACATAAAAACGTAACTTTCCCAGCCAAAATGGGAGGTTGGACAGGTCTGGACCTATCATTTAAAATTTCAATTTATTATAAAACTATCCTCCTCTAACCCCTCCAAGAATATTACATGCCATGATCATGGTTCAATACCCCGGAAAGTATCTATGTTTCCAGATATGAACGTCCTGCAATTGATCTAAAGTTTTCCCTAAAGCTTGTTCCTCTTTATATGTAAATGACAAAGTGAGGCAGGGCTTTCGTTATTTTAACCCTTATTTTGTAGGGCCATAGAATAAAAGAACAAAGAGGAACCATCATTTCTAGAAGTGTCAGATTCTGCATATTCTTTAGGCATGGGTATGTATTCAGACAACAGGGCTAACTTTCTTCCCTGCAGGAGACACATTTCTTGTCTTTAATAGAAACAGAATAATAACCCTTGTCATCCTGTTCTTCAACTGCAGATAAAAACACAGATAAATCATTTATTACTATAATTCTTTTTCTATAAGCACCTATAATGTACCCTTGAACTTACTAAAAAATGTGTCTATAACAGGAAGTGTCAATTCCCTTGCAAAATACACGTCCACATTACTTGTCATAGCCTCTCCTCTTGCATGTCCTCAAAGAGAGTCTAATTACTCTTTGTGATTGCCCAGCTTCCTTGTCCAACTTTAATGTAGCCACTGGAGAAGCAGCAAAGGAAATTATAATAGAGTGTCACTTAAGTGTTTCCAAATCCAAAATTGAAGACCTAGCATCAGCCAAAGGTTTTGAAGGTCTACAGAGGGATGGCTTTTAGATGTAAATGTCATGTATTTACAATATGTTTTATTAAATCCACATATAATCCTGTTGGAAATGTTGGAAGGGTCTCTTTAAGAAGTTTTTGTAATTTTTATGATGTTTATTTGCTTTCATAAACAGATTACTGTTGTCAATTCATATAATCTAAAACTATTCCTACTAAAACATCCTTAAGCTTCATTTATTTCTTCAGTGTGTTTTGATAATGAATACGTCTCTGTGGTGTGAAATGAATGGCTTTAGAAGGTGATGAAAGAGGAGATCAGCTCATAAACTCTACAGCCTCCACACATCATTTACGATTGGTCAATGCTGCTCATCGATCTGCAAAGGAAGCTGTTTGAGAACTCAGCAATTTACCTGGAAGAAGATAAAAACATATATAGGAGTTGGTGTCCTTAAATCCTCTCTTACAGGGAATGTCATCACCTTTTGTGAATCTATGAACATAATAGACAATAAATATGTGTAATACTATAGTCGACTATTTTCTTGGCTTGGAACATCAGTAAACCACTGTCTGATCTATTTATATGGCGTTCAGATATTTTCCACCCATCTCCACCACTTTATAACACACAACCATTACATCCCAGTTGATGTTTCAAGTTTTATTTTAACTTTCACATCTGGATAGTAAATTGCATTTATTTTCTGAAATATTGGGGTATGAGGTGCATAAGGCTTAAGTTTTTTTTTATCAATCATCTTTATTGAGAAAAGAATCAGTAAAAGGTATACTTCAAATATAATAAACAGTATAGAGATTCTAAAAAATTTTAACAATTTGTGTTCCAGCAATACAAAACTGCAATCATAAAATTCCATGCAGGTCACAGCTGCCTGCAGTAGAATATTTTACAAAACCTTAACTAAAAATAGGTTGCATTTCCGTTATAGCATGTAAAAAGACAGCTTGTGAATCTTCCCTGGTGTGAAACCAGAACTTATGTCTTATTACATTTGGAATCTAGGATCTGTAACCAGCCCTATCACCACTTATGAATTGCCCCCTGGTATTTCCAGTGGTCTCAACAAGTAGTTAACTTGTTTCATGATACCACCTACTACACAAAACGCTTTTATGAATTTGTGGAAGTCTACTGGGGGTAGCTTGTGTATAAAGAAAGTTTGCCATGTTGTATAGAATTTTGCTTCTGCATTTGGCTAGGCTGTACTGTAAGGCATTAATCTTCTCTATGATCATAATCTGAGGGAAGTGGGTAAGACCTGAGGTGCATAAGTGTGGGTGAGGAGGCATGTATCTACTGCCTGAAAATGCCCCTCTTGGCTGCCAAAAAGCATAGGTGTACAAATCTGAGCACCAATGGCCGCATAGCGGATAAGGATGATTGTTGGGTGTGTATGGCATGTGTAAGAAAAGTAATGAGGGCTGCATATCAAAGGTTTTCATTGTCACCCTGTGAATATACTTGCCAATAGGCCTAAATGTCCCTACATGAAAAAGTCAGAGTAAGGCAACAAGCATTGTCAGCAGGCACTTCCATGCTTCAAGTTTGAGCTACTGGCATCTGCAGGTTCCTCGGAGCTATGCAAGGGCATTTTCCATGCCTTGTGAACCGAGAGGCAGGCGCATAGAAACCTATGTCCCTGTGTCTCACCAGTAGTGGGAATGTCTTGAGGGGATATAATAGAGGGGGAAAACTAATAATTTAGGTTAAGTCATGCCATTTATGGAGTTCCTGTATGATTATATAAAAAATCGGGGAGAAATGCAGAGAGTATGCTTTAGGGGCGCATGAGGAGGAAACAAGATCAAGCTATTTGATCGTGTGTTGGGCTATTCGTATACCACATTCAGCCACATCTGCTGTTATAGCAGTCGCAGGTTGCGGGCCAAGGAATAGGAGCTTGCTTTTATATCTATTAATAGTAAAGCCCGTGACAGTTCTATAGGAGTCTAACAGAGCATAAAGAGTAAAGGTGCCCATACACACATAGATATGGGCTAAATCGATGGCCGTTTCGAGCGCGGTGCACGCTCATGACCATCTATCTGGCGTATATCAAATGCGGTTATCCCTGTTTTCAAGCGGGATCAATCAATCCGGGTCAAAAACAGGTATATCGGACATGACTGTATATCACGGTCGAGCTGAGCTGGATGAAGCAGCAGTGCAGCGCCTCCAGGTCCTTCGATATCGGGCTTAGCGCGATGACGTCATCGCACTGGGCTGGAACTTCCTTGAAGGGCTCGAATATCGAGCAGTGTATGCCTAGCTTAAGATGTCATCTACGAACAAAGTCACCTATATGTACCCCTTTAAAACTATCAGATAACAGGAGCAAGGAAAGAGTTCTAGATAACAGAGGAGAGATGCTCTTATGATGGTCACCTGAATGAATTCAAGGTAGTGAACAAAAATTGCCCTTTGGGAAAGAAGGGTTTGGGTTGTGGAGGCCCCAGTCAGTGTGCTTGTTCAACCCAACAGGAGCAAGTGGTGGGTTGAACAAGCAGAGATAGGTATAACTGTTTGGCAGAAGTGGGCCAGGTCTTTGGCCTTGTATGACTGAGAGAGCCCCACCACTCGCAGGTCATCAATTTTGGCCAGTGTCAATAGGTGGTTGTCTTTGAGCACAGCATTATCAACCAATAGAGAGCATATAGCATCCTCTGATTCACATACCCTGGTTTCCAGGTCTGTCAGCCACACCATATGGGGCCGCAATTTTGTCTTGGTTGTCCTGCAGCAACTGGGTAAGGAAATTCTGAAGCTTTTAGTTCAGGGCCACTTCACAGGCAAGCTGTTTATAGTCGATGGCTACTGTAGAGGTAAGTGGATTTGGAGTCCGAGTGCTAATCATCAATATACTGGAGGTCTTGGCAAGGCTGTGCTTGTGATCTTTCTTCTGTGCTTTGAAGCACTTCATGTTGGTGACCCTGTTAAATGCCAGCCCGTGTGTATGGCAAGATCATGATGTAGTAGGTGTCAGTAGCAGGTTAGATATAGTGGGACAAAACTACTGCGATCTACCGCTGCTTACATCGGGCGCCAGAACTAAAGTTTTTATTATAAGAGCTTATCTATATGTCCTGCCTTTATTGCACATAGAAGCAAACCTGCGGGTTGAAAATAATTTATATATTATTTTAATTGCACATTGGTAAAGGAACCATGAAGCGCAAATATAAGCATATAAAACTGTAACTCAAATTAATAAAAATACCAACCTTTGCTGATTAAAGGAAAACCTACTCTCTAGGTTGGGCTAGGCTACATGTAAGGTCAGAGTATAGCCCTGTTTCTGCTTGGCCTGAGAAACCAATCTATTCCCTACAAATAAAGCCTCCAGCAGTTGCATTATTCTGTAATGTAATCCTAGATTGTGTGCAAAGGGCAGTAACCTGTACTATCCTCATATCAATTAGAAAGCTTGTCCTGACCGGCTAAAATGAGAAGCAAAGGTCTGAACTTTAGCAGTGCTCTTGACCTGTATTAACTTGCACAAAATATCAACAACAATTTAAATGCACATTTCTACCACTTGGTTTAAAGCAGGGCCAACATTTCACATGTATGATAATACAAGTAGGAGAACATTCTAAAAACAATCTCATACCTATTGACTCACAGAAGGGCTAAAATAAATGTAAATTTACTTTAAAAAGACAAATTACTTCTTGCTTTGTGCAAAAGGAAATACTTCAGGTAGAAGATGGCAACCACCTATCGAAATCCATAAATTGGTTCCACACCCACATAAAGCAGGAACTAGGGAACGTTTAACCATTAGAAAATGGGTACCAAAACAAGGAATGTGCTTTAAAGGCACAACCGATTTTTGTTTAACAAATCCAAGTACACATCTATAAGATTAAAATGCGTAACCCGCAATATATACATGATTTTCTTTTTAGAATAGCATGGTCAAGAGCCTAGAAAATATAAATGTATGGGCGTATCCTCGACATATCCACACTTAGGGCTTCATCAGGGAATTAAGAAAGTGCTTGTGCAGTCTTTAATAACACGACTTTTTAGAAGCTCAAAACACGCCAAAAAGACAGTGTGCCCAAGGATGATCCGCATGTTCTTTACATAGATGGGCAGGTGGGTACCTATTCATAAGATCACCAGCTTGTTCAGTGAAGCTGATTCTATTAGAAGTACTGTACCCCATCAGTGCGTACATGTCTATTGGACCTTTACCAAGTCAGTGGACAACTCATTTTTATTATGTATTGACACTGCTCTGGGTTAGGTCCCCATTCATGTCCACTCCACCTGGAATCGGCGAGCAGGCCTGACTTGGAATTATTGGGCATTCTTGGATTCTTCAGTTTAAAACCGTTCACACGGTGTGGTAGTAACATCAAATCGACATTTAACTGAGTTAATATTTAAATCGTACAAGCCGATCGAACTTTAGATCAATTAAGCAAAAGTTAATTTGTGTATACCTACCTTTAGCCCTAACAGACAGACTAGTGATAGATTATAAAGAAAAATGAACTTCTGCTCACTGGATTTTTATATTTTACTGGCATTTGAAGTGTAAATTTACTTGCTTGTTCCGTAATCCCTTGTTTCTAATCAAAATAAAGTTATTTCTACAGGATGCAGATGCCACTGAGTACTCGGGGAACCGTTTGTACAGGCACTTAGGTGGCACACAGGAGTTTTGAAGTTTAAGAAATGCACAATATTTACATAAAACAGCACGCCTGGGATATACTATTTCATAAAGTGCAATAAAACAGTCTAAAGTCAATTATGATACTTGTATTAAATTTCTTAAATGGGTTTCTTCCCAGTGGAATCTGTAAAAACAACAAGCCCTGATAATATCCCCTGGAATAATGAACAATTAGAGCAGGATGGGCAAATAAATGATTTTTGTTGAAAACATTCTCGTTTTAAAATCAGTATGTGACATCCTCTAAGGGAGTTTGGCATTTTCTTAATGTCGTTTTGACAGTATGAGATTCCTGTAAACAGAACAGTTAATTGTTGAAGGAAAAGTTATAAATAATAAGAGACCAAACTTCTTAATAGTGCTTCTTGTTATTTATTTATCTTTTAAAAAGCTTTTTGTATTTCATGTAACGACAAAGCCTTGACTGATAGGGTGTCAATCCTGACATTCACCACACGGGTAGGGAGATCTACAAAGAAGTTAACCAATTAAAACAAAGCATAGTGACAATATCAGGTGCATTCTTCTGGTTTGTATGTCACTACAGGATATACTGTTTGGTTGGAGGAACTAAAGTGTGCAGCTCAGAGACATCAGTGATTTTAACAATGTTGTTGTCTCGCAAATCCAGGCTCTGTCCCGCAGCTCAGTGTAAGATTTTGTCTCATATTTGTCTCACACACTCTATTTAGACTCTGTAGAGTGATCTCCTACCAAACAAAGTCTATAGGCCAGGCAGCAGAATGAAAAAGGAAAGAACAGCAGCTCTGGGGGCAATTTGATCTATGTCCACCCACATCCACCCACATCCACCCACAATTGGCATGATTGTTTCTCCCAACACTATTGGACATTATTGTATCCCTACCACTTAACATTGGATACTATTGTTCATCCAGTGCTGGGCACTATTGTTTCTCCAAACCCCCTTGCTGTTTTCTCTTGTCCTCCCTCTACCCATACCTGCCAAGATTTATGGCCCAGAATAAGGGAACAATAACAGGCCCTGCAACGTTCCAAATACAGGGAGTGCTGTCACTGACAGTGTCCCTTCTATTTATTAGCCGGCTAACTTAGGAGGGAGGGGGCGTTACTCCCCCTACTAACTTCCAACCCCACACATCATCTGTACAAGCAGGGTGGGAACTTAGGAGGGGCAGTAACGCCCCCCCCCTAAATTACCCCAAATTCAAAATCTGGGGGAAAATCTGTGATTTATTGATATCGGGTTTGGCCGGGAGGGCCACATAAAAAACTTTCCTGGCCAAAAAGGGGATGCTTGACAGGTATGCCTCTACTCCTTATGGTCAGTATTATAGTATTGTTATCCCCCACCTGCTTCTTGCCACTATTGGTCCAATGAGTCTTTCCTTTTGAATGTGTCAACCTCACTCTCTGCATGGTGGTGGGGTCCAATGGTGAGGTCTGTAAGTGAAAATTCAAAGAAAGTTGAACATTATGGGACCGAAAACCAAAGATTAAATGTAGCTCTGGGTCAGGAGTTTACCACACTTGCAAATACTGTATTCAAGGGACTTTGACAGGGAATTTGGGCTAATATATCCTGCTTTACAAGATAAGTTACCCTGCAGGATGAGTTATAATAGGGGATGTGGTTTTAAAATATTATTCTGCCCTAGAGAACCCTAAAAACGTATTTTTTATAAATTAAATAAGATTTGTTTTATGTGCTTATGGTTTTAATATTCAAAAGCACCTTCTGTTAATTGTTAGAAATTCTGTGATATTGGAAATAAATTGCTGTAAAAATGAGATATTTGAGGCCCAGCTACTCCAATACAATATGTGATAATATGTGTTTTCTGATACAGAAAGCCCCACATGCAGTAAAATCAAAGTGTTTATTAAAACTGCAGTGAAAAGCATAGCCTCAAAGTGACAATTCAAACAGCTAATCCAATAACTGGGGAACGCTGTATTTGTTTTACAACTTCAGATCTATTTGTATGTTCAGTGTCCCTGTGTGACATTACAACTATAGAATGTAATTTAGAATGGAGCTAGGGTGCCATGAAATGCAATATTTTACATTGCAGGATTGTGAGCCCAGGAAATAGTTAATAAGCCTCCTTTTTTATCCTGGAATTCAGCCAGCCAGTTTGCTCATCTGTACTTTGAGGATCCATCTGTTTGCTGCCAGGTGGTCTGCTAATAGTGATGGCAAGCAGTGGAAAGTTTATGTAGACTGTACCTTGCAGGACACAGGGGATTTTTATTATAGAATCATATTTTTGGGATAAGGATCTGTATATGGAGGTCATCTCTGAATTTTCTTTTAAAAGTGATATGAATGACAAAATTAATTTATATAGTCAGGTCTATAAATATTGGGACATCCACACAATTCTAACCTTTTTGGCTCTATACACCACCCCAATGGATTTGGACTGAAACAAAATTGTTTTAACTGCAGACTATCAGATTTAATTTGATGGTATTAACCATGTTAATGGATCCAAATCAGGTGAACGGTGTAGGAATTACAACAGTTTGCTTGTTAGGCTAAAGGTAGCCATACACAGGTTGATTTTCCACTAGATTTTTGACAGACCGATCACTGTGCGTGTTCACGAGTTCGATCGGCAATCGATCTGCAGTCAATCGGGGTTTGATCACCCTTAACGATCGACCCCAAAAAATCGGAATCAACTAAAAATCGGATCGGACAATGAACCGACATGTTGGTTTTTTGGTCGATCGTTTGGCAATCGGAGTACATTGATGGACCCATAGCTCCCTATGCAGCAGCCTTTCCGATCGATGGATTTTGTGGAATCGGCCATTTTGGAGATCGGCTGATGTCCAAATCAGCTACAAATCGGATTCCCAAGGTGGTGTTGCATCTATGCCCGATCCGATCAATTGCCGATTCCTGATCGCCTGGAAAGATTGGATAAGCAATCGATCAGCATTTGATCGCTGACAAATCGACCTGTGTATGGCTACCTTAAGTTTACACTGGCGGTTTTTTTACCGACAGGCAAACGACCGTTTAGCGTGACCGACCGGCGGAGGCCACATTAGGCATCCGCCGATCGGTTTTCAGGCGTCCGTGCCATAGGACCTCTATGGGGTTCTTAATTAGACGCCCTGTAATCGCCTGCACACTTTTTTTGCACAAACTTTTTCTTTTTAATTCTTGGTTGCAAATGCTTTACAGTCATTTACAGCATGAAGTCTGGAATGCATAGACATCACCAGACACTGGGTTTCATCCCTGGTGATGCTCTGCCAGGCCTCTACTGCTACTGTCTTCAGTTTCTGCTTGTTCTTGGGGCATTTTCCTTTCAGTTTTGTTTTTAGCAAGCAAATTGCATGCTCAATCGAATTCAGGTCAGGTGATTGGCTTGGTCATTGCATAACATTCCACTTCTTTCCCTTAAAAAAAACTCTACAAGCCCATTCCATGGCACTACCACCACCATGCTCCACTGATGAGGTGGTGTGGTTAGGATCATCAGCAGTTCCTTTACTTCTCCATACTCTTCTCTTCTATCAGTCCATAGGATGTTGTTCCAAAACTGTGAAGGCTTTTTTAGATGTTGTTTGGCAAACTTTAATCTGGCCTTCCTGCTTTTGAGGTTCACCAATGGTTTACATCTTGTGGTGAACCCTCTGTATTCTCTCTTCTCTTGTTTGTTAACTTTGACACACATATACCTACCTCCTAGAGAGTGTTCTTGATGTGACCAACTGTTGTGAATGGTGTTTTCTTCACCAGTTTTCTTCACCAGGGAAAGCTGACAGTCTGCAGTTAAATCACATTGTGTTTGTTTGATTGGTTTCATATGGACCTGACTGTTGGCCTGATTGTAGGTACCGTATTTTCTTGACTACATTGATTAAATTAATGCAAAATCAAATTCAACCAGTAGATGTCACTACCGTAGCAGCAGTACACACACAGAAAATCAAGTCACCTCTTTACTAATTGGGAAAAACCATTAAAGAAAAACTAATTGATAATTTTTACCATAAACAATTTTATTTAGAAAAAGGTATCAGATTCATGTGCTCATTAAATGATATTTGAGCAAGAGGGCAGCTATTCCGAAGCAAAAGCAACAAATTCTACAGCTCCGTCCAGAAAGATAACATTGTGTAATTGTCAATTAATATTTTAATTTATTCATAAATCAGATTAGACTGCAATAAATAAAAAACAATGTGAATAGCATTATTTCCCATTTGACTACATCCTAAGTGTATAAAGTTATATTGGTGCTCACTCCTGCAAATACAGTGAGGAGATGAAAAGGGGATTATTTCTCTGTTTATTTATTGTGTTTGTTTGTTTATTGTTTGTTTATTGTGTTTCTCTGATTATTTATTGTGTTTAAAGGAGCGTTTTCGGTGCCAGCGCAGAATAGGAGGGCCTTTTATGTAGAGGTAAAAAAGGAAGGATACTAAAGTCAATGAGGATATGGTAGGGTTATTGTGAGTTAAAGAGGGACAACGGTGCTCAGTAAATGAAAAGAAAGAGGGGAATGAAGTCAATGGGGTACAAGGCTCAGGCTTCACTCGTGTGCCCAGAAAACACATGCATAAAATTATGATTTTTCTGCGCGGAAATAAAAAATGAGGAACACAGGGTTTTTTTTTGTGGCTGCATCATGTCTGTGGAGACTGACCCATTCAGCCACTCCCAAGCTGCCCCAGTGGAGCCTAAGGCCATGTGTCCACTGGGTCTTTTCCCCCCACTGCAGACGCACGACTGCAGTTGGGAAAAAGACACAGAGAGGACACTTCTCATTCTTTTGAATAGGACAGTGTCCACACAGCGCAACGAAAACGCTTCTAAGGGCCCATTTACACATTTTAGGCCTGCATTTCTGCATATATACAAAAATGCATGCATTTTTCACATAACATCTGCGTTTGCGTTTTTTTTTGCGAACAAATGAATGAAAAATGCAGTAAATTTAATCAAAAATGCACTCAGCAGTGACTTTTTAAAAACACATGCGGAAACGCTGCGTATTTAAAAAACGCAACACATACAGTGTAAATGGTAACATTGGTTGTCTATGTAAAAACGCGCGCAGCAAAAAAAAGTGTGCGTTTAAAAAACGCAATGCATATAGTGTGAAATGGCCCTAAAACACTTCAAAAGGGGATCAAATCGCGGGAGACGGCAGTGGACACATGGCTTTTGGCTAAGGCTGGGTCTACACTATACCGCCCTAGCAACTGCAGGGGGCCTTATGGGCATGTTGGTGTGTGCATGTCCATAGCGCCAGCACCCTGTTTGACAGTACCGTGTCCTTTACATTTTAATTAACAAACCATGGGCGGTGACACGGGCGTGGCTTGTGTGCCTCACACACTGTGTTCCGGTGCGTCCGCAGGACACCCCCGACACCCGGGCGGGCATTGTGAATATGCTCCTGCAACGCCCCCAACCACGGGCATGATGCGCCAGTATAGACTGTCATGTCATTCCCCATAGGGGATTACAGGGTGTTGCTGCACTGCACGGTTTTCCCTATGGTCTACGCGCGGGAAAACCATGCAGAATTATGCAATGTAGACGCAGCCTAATAAAGGTGAAAAAAGGGGAGACAATAGATGTGGGGGGAAATAGAGGGAAATTGGTGCTCAGTGGGGGAATGTTAAAGTTCACTTGACAACTGTGCTTAGTGAACTACTAAAGAACTTTGAGTTAAAAGTCAAAGTATATTTCTAGCCAAATAATTTCCCTTACTTAAAAATCCATGAAACTTTTTTTTTTTTTACATTTAACTTTTCCAGGTTCACTGGTGTCTTGGAACAGTGGGTGAGGAAAAAAAATTTATTGCCCAAAAAAAGTTGTGGAAAAACACCTATTCTAATTTCTGTATAACCGTGGAGGACATACAGAGGATCCAGAGACACTGTTGAGACATTGTATTTTTAACCCCAACATGTAATAGTATCAGTTTTGCTTTAATAAAGCAGCCGGTTTTCTCGTCTCTCTTTAATGCACTCATCGCCTTTCACGAGCTGATGAAGCTGCAATTTACTGACATTACAGCCATTTTCCATACTCACTCCTGCTGTCCAGGACCCGAATTTCCCTTTCTTATTTTATTTCACCATATCTAGATATTTTAAAAATTCTTTTCTCAGCAGGTTTTTTTTTCCTGCATGAACTTGTATTACCGATCTCAAAAATAAAATAACGAACAGCTTTCGGCTATAAAACCTCTCAAATTGTTTTTCACAGAAGGGATTTGCATGCTGACTCATTGCTGTTATATTTATAAGTCATTGCCAAAGCTCGACGACGGCAGGATTTCTAATAAAGCAATGGAAATTACATGCATCGCAATGGGAGTTGAATGAATTTACATTGGAAGTGTCTTACCATTTCACAATTTATTGCATATTACCTTGTTTGTGCATGCCCAGACTTTAATGGTTATTTTTATAGTGTAAAATGGTAGTTTTATGATAATATCCCCAGTAGAAATATATTATAGAACTGACATATGGGATATCCTATAAACTTAGATTTTTTTTGTCTCAGGCTCAATCATTCCTTGATATACACTATGGTACATTTGAATCTGCAATTAAGAAAAGAAATGATAATAAATCTGTTTTTTCTCCTCCATCATTATCATTGGGTATATAGACTATCGTAAAGGCATTTACATGCAAGGTACTTGTGTGCAGTATGGTTTGCTGAAACAAAAATATAAAGATTAAAAGTAAACTTCTGGAAAATTGTAATGGTTTCAAGTGTTTTATTTTTTTAAGTTTATACACATATTGTATTTTTTTAAATCTTTGTTTTATAAATGACAGTTGTATCCTAGAGCAGTGGTTGCTAAACTGGGGGGTGCAGAGATGTTTAAGGGGGACAGCAGAAATGGCACACAGAGCCCTCCATGTGAGAACGCACACAGAGAGAGTCAAAGAGAGGGGAGAAGAGAGATGCACCACTCAGCTGCCTATTGGCTCTCCAAGCTTTCAGTTCTCTTCTCCTTCTGTCTAACGCACATGGTGCCCCAACCCTCCTCTACCACTGCCAGCCAAAAGCATGGGGAAGGAAAAAGCAGGAAGCTGACCATTAGGCACTAGCTGCAGACAGTAAGTAGAGGGCATGTATTGTAAACATCAAAGTCAGACCAGCAACACATCAAAGTCAGACCAGCAACAGAATAACAGCTCTGAATACTGGATGAAGGTTGTTGGCATTTTCAATTCATATCCAATGGTTCATATTTGCCCAACTAAAAAAGTCAAGAAAACATTTAACTGAACAAAAGGTGCAAGAAATGTTGAGATTAGTTCTACGTTTTTTTTCCTTTCCATTTTTTCTCATGTATCTGCACTCAATACCCATCATTATTAGAATTTCGTGAGTTTTGAAAAAGATTTGAACTATGTTGCAATACAACATAAGCATTCAATGATTTTGAGCCCACCTATGGTAAATTGCTTTGGAAAGATACAGCCAGCCTGGCATGTTACCAATGCATTGGGGGTAACATGCCATATTCATTTGAATAGGGAAACAGAAGGCCTGATGCTTTTTGGCCATGGCATTTCTTTGTACCCACGCCACAAGGACAACACAGTACCCCGTGTTGTAAGCAAATGGCGCTGCTTTGACAACGTGGAAGTGGACACTTTCCCTGGCTGTCCCATAAACACAGAAATATTGTCATACTGAACACCTGAACCCATGACTGCCCACATTGCCTCTGCCGCAGACATGACATTTCACATTAGCCTGGCAATTACCCATAGGGATTACATTGGGGTGCTTGTAAGTGACTGACAAACACCCTCTAATAGCTTGCAGTTGACATGTCAGCCATAAAGGTGGGCATAGATGGTTTCATATTTCCATTTAATCCTTTTAAAAACAATTGTATAAAGCCAATCCTTTGAAAATCGATTCCTATTTTTTAGATTTTAAAAAAAGGGTTAAAAATTTTAATTACAAAATATTGAGCAGTGATCGGACATGTTGCTAAATTTCAGCAGATCGTATAAGTATCTGATGGGTTTTCTAGGTATTTCGATGCAAATCCAAAAATTAAAGCAAAACCAAATTGCACAGAACTGTGGCCCAAAGCAGACCACACTGCTAAGCTCTGCAGTGCCTTGGGGTTTTACAAATGCATCCAAAAGGTTAGTGAACAATTCCTCATATAATGGATTAATGGGACATTGCACCGCACTTCCAGATGGACAGAGAAAGACTGATCAAACTGATAATTAATTTTTTTTTTTTTAATTTTTCATGAAAACATGTAAAGTTATTCAGAGACCGTCTTAGGTAAATTCCTGGTTTGTGAACATGTTGTATAAAGTAGGAAAGATTCTTATCACTATAAAAGTTTTTATAATCTTCAGTTAAGTTGTGCTGACTCTTTTAACAAAGGAGTTTACAAGACATAATTCAGAGAACGGCGAACAAAATCAATGAAATGTCCCTTAAAAGGTTGCCTGCTCAGGGATTTCTCTTGTATTTTTGTGCCCGAATGTGCTAATTCTTTCTCATTAGATGGACAGGGGTCACTTCCATCCTGCAAACACGGTAGAAGCATTTTTGCTTTTGTTCATGGTTATGAATTTCGAGGCTTGGAATGCGCCCTTGACACGCTATTCCTTTCATTTGGCAAGGTACACAAGCTAGGTGATGTTGATGCACATATGGCTTTATACAGCTCTGATCTATATACAAAAGGTTTTCTTTGAAAGGAAACAAGTTGACTGATGTAATTCTACTGACTTACTGAAAGGAGACCATCAGAGGAATCTGATTGGAAGTAAACAATAGGAGACCCTGAGGGAAAATATATTGTAAATGTTTGACATCTTGTGGCAAAACCCTTTTTCTGTTTGCAGAAAGGCATAGCTGTGAAATGTCTATTCTGCTACTTAAACCAATTACATGTTATCTTCCATGGTAATTTTCATGGCAGCCGTCACATGAAGCATATAAAACACTATGAATCAGTGAAATCATAAAACATAGTTTAGCTAGTCTTCTTATTAGAAGAGATTTGTGTTTGAATAATGAGTTACTTAGAAACTGTTATAGACTGCTGAAATGTGGATGTGGGAATGGTTAACCCATAAAGGATTGCTTCTTCTGTTATTTTTACATATAAGAGAAGCACCAGGATCAGCACAAACGTTATGTTACATTTGGGATAGCCCAGCATAGAACTTTTGTTGTCTATGGATATGCAAATAATACTTTACCTCTGTACTCTCCCTTTAAAACTGACACTCCAGACTGTGATCAAGCTCTTGGCATCTCTGGTGGCCTTTCTTTCCTTTCCTTGGAAGTCTGTAGACTTTTGCATGTTGTCGAAATGTTCCAGCTGGTCTCATATTTCCTCACAATTTCTTTTCAGTTGTGATTGACTCTTTCTTCTGTCTTGTTTTTGTTATTTGGGGGCCATTTTGATGCACTTGCTAAAATGAAGTCCTCAAACACGTATCTGGGCTCAGTGTGCAGCTTACAAATGCTTCTCTGATATCTGCAGTCCCTTTTTACAACTCCACAAGTGAAAAACATGTTTTGACCATAGCCATAATTCTAGTAGTAAGTTTAAACAAATTTTTTTGGTCATAAGTCAAGTTGGTTTAAACTCAAGGATCTTCTGTATTTGATAAAAAAAATAAGTAATAATTTGAAAGTGTCACGTACAATGATCTGCACTTTTAGGGCCCTATTTATGCCTCCTGATTTACCTTCAGGGTTTAAACTTCCTTTCATTTTGAACATATGTTTGTTGTAGTAATTGCTGAAGATCGGCCGCAACCGTTCCTGGCGGATTAGACTTTGGGAAAAGTCAGATGTCCGCCTGTTCACGGCGAAATGCTCTCTAATACGCTACAGATACACGGATGTTAACCCCCCTGCCGTTCCTGACCGCACCATCTTGTTCAGCACTGTCCTGTCAGTACTGCACCGGACGAGATGGAGCCGTCAGGCCCCCCCGACGTGATGACGACACATCGGGGAGGCGGGCTGGAGATTCAAAAGTAAATCGCATGAAAACTGAGATGTGCCCCTGGATACAGTGATACAGTAAACAAAACAAAAAACACATTTCCAATTGAATAAAAATTTTATTATAAACAAAATATAAATATGAATATAAACTGTTTTGACATTTTTCATACAAAAAAAGTATTTTAGAGATTTCATCATTCAAATGATACCTTTTATTTATTTATTCCTTTTTTGATGTAATTTGTTTTACATAATTGTGTGTTTCAAACATTATTATATTCAGGATGTCTACTAGACCCTTGTATGAACATATTTTGGAAAGTTACAGGCCTACAACATAAAAAATCTGGACCTCAGCAGTGCGCTAGGGTGGTTAAAATAAAATACTCTGCCGGCCGGATCTTTTTGCGCGCCTGATCTGGCCCGCAAAAGGATACTCACACTTCTTCTCGTCATGTGAATACTGCAGCCATCTCTAGTCTGTTGTTCTAACTGTACCTGCTTTGCTGGCTTCTACATTATTAAAATATAAGCATTGTGTTTCTACTATAGCACATTGCCAGTTACATTGTAGCTAGTAGCGAGACACCTATTTCAAATGTAATTGGTAACAGTCTAAAAGCCAAAATATGTCTGGTTCCTAAGAACAACCTCTCTTTTTTTATTTGCTTCTGTTGCTCTAATAAACCTTTATTGTGTAGGATTTCTGGAGTTTTGTTCACTTCCGTCCTGTATTATATTCAAAAACTCCTTGTGTACATGTCTGTGTTACAAACATTGATAGGGTTACTCCCACAGATATTGTCACGCTGTATTCTTTATATATCTGTTGCATCAGTGGGTCTCGAATAAAGCAATTATTTGGAATACAAGTACAGAAAGCAGTTCAATACCATGACCTTGTAAATAAGGATAAATGGCATCAATTGATACCTCAACCACCACTCAATTCCTAACCACAACGTAAGAAAAAAAATCTTATCTTTCACATCTCAGTAACAGAAACTGCTCTTAATGTTTCAGGTTCCTACAGAGCTTTGAACTCAAATGGCTATCTGGTATACCAAAGTATATCTGCATGATTTGGGATAGTAAGACTGAAATCCCAGATGGGGTTATTACTGGATATTTGCAGCACATATTCCGGGAACATACGTTTTGTTTACTGGATCTTTTTTTAACTTTTGATTAACCCCATTCAGAACCAGAAGTCTTTTATCTCTACCTGGTATTATATTCACCAATGTAGATAGGTACGCTTTGCATGATATGTATTTTCTCACAGTCATCTTGATAGCATTTTGTATAAGGAGAATATGTACTTTAAAGTAAATCTTGTAAACTACAATACTGTGCATTATACTTATGGAATTTGTATTAGCATAGCTTAAGTAGATAATAAAATATATTTCCTTTACTATACCATTATACCAACATTTAAGGCATCTGTGTAATTTTCTATTCAATAAATATTTTGTAAATGTTATTTTACACATTTTTGTTTTATTATTGTAAGACTTAATTGCCACATAATAACTTTATTGAGTCAAATTTTTATTGTGTTTTTGGATGTACTAGTTGATAATAAGATATAATAAGCCATAAGTTATATACAAGGTGGATATTATGAATATGTAAGAATGTAAAAATGTCTAGCGACACCCTAAGACTATTCCACTAGGAGAGAATAAGAAAACACTTCTTGGGTCATGTAGGTAAAGTCTTCAATGGAGCAGTCAATAGCAAGATATCTCCTCTATTGCTGATTTGTGATTAGCCAATACTGATGATATGCCTTGTTTCTCTGTAGTGGGGTAAATGTCAATGACCATGGCTCATAGAGTTTGAAATGAGGTGTATCACTGATGCAGACTTATGGTATTTGGTCCCTAAAAGAGACATATTCAGTTATGCCAATGGTCATTGGTAATCAACACCACCATATACATCTAGTGTTACACTGTATAGCCATCTGCTGACATTAAAGTGAATGTTAAAACATCTTGCTAGTGTTTAAAAATAGTAAAGGCCTAAAATCCTCTCAGGTTTTTATTCACTCTGTATTAGTCCCTCTGTATTAGTCCGGGCGACCACTTTTTTCAGTACAGAAAAAAAATGTCAAATCTTACTATGTTATATGTCCCTGGAGGTAAGGGAGGGGCAAATGAGGGGCACCCCTTCACTTTGTAGATATATCAATACTGCTTTTGTTAATTTATTAAAGTCTACAGACCTCACCTGACTCTATTTTTTGTCTTTGTAAAGCCTTTCACATGTCCTTTGTCCCTACTTATGCATCGGTGAAAGTAAAAAAATAAACAAATTAAGTCAGTTGTTTTAATCAGGTAAGCATTGTTTGACACTAGTTGCTTCTGTAGTTTCCATTTGAGTAACAGGTTAAAATAATGACTTAAAAAAAAGCAACCATTCCATACTTTCTTGCTATAATTAATATCTTTCAGAATTACTGATAAGAATTGATGTTTATGTTGTGAATATAGCCTGTTTTCCTGTTTTGAAGTTAATTGATATTTAGCATTGATCCACTAACATGAATTCCCTTCCAGCATTTGTAAAGCAGTTAATTGATTATATCAGTCAGTGATCCATAAGGCACATTTTGTTTTATAAAAGAACAACATTATTAGCTAAGTTTTAATGGCTCTTCGTATACATGAATTCGGCATCTATTTGTTTAAAGCTATATTCCATTTAGGAAATTTTAAAAACATAAGGAGTATAGACAATATACTGAAGGCTTCTGTTCTTCAGAAGTAGCTGCACATCATTTCATTGACCTTTCTGCCTATCCCCTTGATTTCTGGTATTCAACATGGCTTTTCCTAGAGATGTCCTCCTATTGCACGGCTTCCTGCCCACAATTTTCTGCAGTGCTATGCGCCAATTGCACTCTTTATGTTTACAAAATCCACACAACTACTTCCACTGTTGTATAGTTGGGTTGGCAGTGCCTAAATGCTACTATGTGCCATTGTATTCTTTGTCAAACACCACTCATGGAAGCCTGCTATAAGTAGCTAGGATATTAAGTGAACTTATAATGCACGTATTCTTACTGGACCTGATCCTCTTCCCTAGCACATACTGTTCTTTAATATGGGTTATAGTCAAATGGTTTTAATGGTAAGCCTATAACTAACACCAAATTGTATTAGCTATTCCCACGAACATTCACCCTAGAGCAGTGGTTCTCAACCTTTTTAGATCCGCAACCCTGGAAGTGACATTGCAAAGTGTCACTTCCTGTATTTGAAATGTGGAAGTGACGGTGCAAAGTGTCAATCTGTGACATTACATTCCAGCACGATCAGGTAAGTCTAATGTCCCCTCCTTTATATTTTCCCACCCTGCTTGTGCAAATGATATGCTGGTTAGCACGTTGGAAGGGAGAGAAATATTAAAAGAGAGGGGGTGTTACTCTTCATCCTAACTTCCCACCCCGCTTGTGGGCATCATCCAGTCCTGATGTTTTTCATTGAACACAGCGACCCCTGTGCAATAGTGGTTTGACCCCCAAAGGGGTCCCTACCCATGGGTTGAGAACCACTGCCCTAGAAAAATAACAATGTCTATGTAATTGGGGCAGTTTTCCTTATGGAAGGATGTGCTAAAAAAAACAGAGTTGCTTCCATAAAATGGAAGTTAATGGCACCGCCCTTCCCCACCGTTCCAGGGCAGGGGGGCGGACCCGGAAAGATCAGGGGGACTGTCAATACAGAGGGATTCCACGGGCTCCCTCTGGATGAGTGAACATGCCTGTGGATATTTTGGGGCGAGTTTGGTTTTGATTTTAGTGTTGCATGACCAAAACAGTGGAATTTCTAGGGTATGGAGAGACCAGTGCTCAGTACAAGCAGATGGGAAGCTGGGGGACAGTATGCCTAGTACTAGGTTTTTGCATTAAAAAGTGGGGACTAGCATTGTCATTGGCACAAGGTGTTTCATTACTCAACAGGTGTGATCCAGCATTTTTAGGGTGCCTATTACCCCCCATGCTAACTTTATCTTTAGTATTTTTGTTATAACTTTAATGCTTATTAATCGGTCTCTTATTCTTTATTTGTATTTGTTATAAAATGTAAATGTATGAAATCTAAAATTATAATCATTTTAAGGAAAAAAATGATCTTCTGACATCATCTCCTTCATGGCAACCAATTAGATCTCCAATGCTGGTAAATGGGGATCAACATGTATTTGTACTACAAAACTATTGATTAAAGTAATTAATTCCAGAGAAACATAGAAGAGTTAAATTTTGAGTAGTACACATACACATCTGTGGCATGCACATGAATAGCCCCTGTATTGATTAACTACTTAGAATCTGCCCTCTGTTAGTCTTGTATAACATGAAACTGGAAACAGTGATCAATAAAACTCTTGCTTGTTGGTGTGGACTTAAATGAGAGCTACTTAAAACAAGGAAACCTCTTCCAAACTATGTGTGATAGACTACTGGATTAATGTTGATGTGAAAATGTACTTATTATTAATGTGAGCAATCCTGCCATTTGTTTTCTGGCAACACATATAAATGAATGCACTTAACAGTCGCAGGGGTATTAAAATACAAATTCATATTGTCTAATGCCATTCCAACCAAAGAATTAATATAGAAGTTTAGACATTGATAACCATGTATCGCCCCTTAATATTTACAAAAAAAAAGGTCTACAGCTGAGGAAGTGTTTCCTTCTCATCAGATAAAACTCACCCCAAGATAACTATAAGAAACCTCACCTGTCCACCGAATTGCCCCCGCGATTCTGCGCATCGGCATACCGGGTGATGCTTAAGTTCCCCCCCGATGATGTCACATATGATGCCAGAGGGGCAGGGGGTAGGCATTGCCATTGGCCAGTGTGACAGAAAATCGCGGCGGCACTTAATGCGCGCCTCCGCAAACGTCTGTGGCGTGCTCTTTAAAAAAAGCTCATCACATGTGCAAATCCAAAAGGTTAAACAATGCATCTGAAATATGTAAAGTGTAAAGTTGGGCATACATGATTTAATTTTCCTGTTCAATAGACATAAAAAACTGATCATTTGAAAGACAATTCCTTTTCACCACAGCATAGTGTGATCGATTCCAAAATGATTGAGATCTGTAGGAATGCTTCATTGTACCATTGGATTTAAATTAGATCCAAATACCAAGAAAACCCATGAGGTACTCGAACGATTGTCTGAAATTTATTGCTTGATCGATTTTTGAGGGGCAATGCACTCCCCCAAAAGCAACACAGAACCGCACAAGGCCACAAGGTGGGCTTTTTAAAGAACTGTACCACGGGACATACTCCCAGGAGGTTAAAGTGCTGAAACATGCAGTTGTGTAAAAACAAAATTGATTTATTTAAACACAGCATATTCCACAGGCCCTTCACATCCCAAAGATCCAGTTACCAATAACAACTGTACCCTAGGTGTTCAAGTAGTGGGACACCTAGTGGCACCATTAGACAATGTTCCCGCATAGGCGATCAGCCGTGGGGCTGAAATAATTTTATTAGCAGCCCACGATCTAAAACAAAGGTCACCGTGTTTCTGATCACAGGCCGCCGGTGACCAATTACCCCTCATCGCAGCCATAGACCTGAATGGGTGTGGTTAAAAAATCATGTGTCATTTCTACCGTGCCCATTCACTCTTTATGGGCTAGATCAGGCAGGGTGGGGCAAGATCTCCTGCCCCCCTCAACAATAACTGGTTATCCTGCCAGTTGCTTGTGTAGTGGCAGGAAGTTGTCTAGTGCGGGTGAGGTCCTCTTTAAGTTGCCAGACCATCATGGCCTGGGGCTTCCTGAGAACTTAGGGGGGGGGGGCTCCGCCTCAGGGGCGGTGCCTTCAGGAGAGAGTGATGAAGGAGTGGGCAGCCTGTCTCCTGCTGCTCCGATCGCCGCCTACTGCTTCCCACTGTCCAACCCGGTATGCGTGCAGCCAGTAGGCAAAATAGCACACACTATCCTCTGTTGCCAGCCGCACTACGAGCTGCTGTGCCAGCCGCCTGTGATCCGTACTGTCTTTTGGGTGGGGTGGATACCCGGTCTAAAGGGGGTCACACCTGAACTGCTGCATTGAACCTTCTGGTGCCTCCAGCAAGTCAGCATACAGTGGCCGTGTGCCTGGCCCATCCTGGGGTAAGAGCTGCTTGTCCACATCATCTCAAGGACCTCTGCCCAGCTAACCAGAGACTGGGGACTGTGGACTTTTGCCATAACTACAATTACTTGTTGCACCGTTTACAGCTAGTAAGACCCACTATCAGGGCCTTACATCAATAAAGTTTCCAGTTTGAGCATTACTGCCGCCTCTGTCGTCTGATTGATTCCTGTGTCTCTACATCTGGTTGCACACCCATTTCCGGTGACTCACACTCCTGATGCATAGGTGCCACCAGTATGATCATCTCATTCATCTCATAAGCCCCCCATAGACAGGCAGACTCCTCCATGCAACTTCTGTACAACCAACTTTTCTTCTACCAAAACCATGTAATAGGAGGACCTTTCTACACCTTCCAATCACTATGTATTCTATCAGGGAGGTCACTATACTACATAGTTGTTGGTAGGTCTCATGAAAGTTGAATGGAGGAGTCTGCCTGTCTATGGGGGGCTATAGAGTGTCATATATGAGTTTACTGACACTTTAACATTAAGGCCACCATTACTGTTGTCTGCCAGAACATGTTAACTGTGCTAAGGACTTCTCTCTTCAGGGTGCCCAAGGTATTTTAGGATCCTAGAAAATTCCCAACTCAAATTTTTATACTATTATCTGCTTTTTACTATTAAACTTTTTATTTGCAATCATTTGCAGCTGTGTAAATTATACAAACAATGATGTATATATACACAATTCAGAGGAAACAGACTACATAACAAAGAATAAAAAGTCTCTGCTTGCGGACTCCAATGAACTATTAGTATAAGAAAATGAATCAAGAATGACTGATTAGGACATATGGAAATTGACAAGTATTTAAATATACTTTATGCTCGGAATTTAAAGGATCACCTGACCTTTAGCTTAATTTAATCCACTAATTCTGTATGTACCATCAAATAATTGACCTCAGTGGAGATATTTGACATATTCTAATGACAGTTAAGGTGACTGTTGCTTAAATTAATTAGGACCCAAATTATAATACACTATAAACTTACAAAAATTATCTTTATTTACCGGGAAATGCTTCTGCCAATGTTTCAACCTTAAGGACAAATTGATTGCATTTCCTAAAGTACCTTCTGTTTGCTGTCTCCTAAGACTTATCAACATTCACTATTTATTCCTTGTATTGCCCAGATCTAACATGGAGTCAGTTCCGTGCGGATTTAAGAGCATTCTCATTAACGCTGGCATCATTGGATTGATTGGGAAAATACAGGATGCATTAGGAAATGTACCAAGCTTAATTTTCTAGGAGGGGATACCATGCATATTTATAACGCATTTTGCTTGTGATCCCTAGATAGAATTGCAACAACACTGAGGCTGATATGTGGAAGAAAGAAATAGGTCAGTATTGCTCATAGCAATTAATCAAACTCCAATTGTCATATTTTCCAGTCAGTGATAGAAAGTGACAACTTCCAGTTGATGGAGAACACCCTCACATATTATAGGTCGGTGCTATGAATTGGACATTTTATGCATTGGAACTCTGGAAGTGGTGCTGAAAGGGTGTTGGGGGGGGGGGGGGGG
>CM070036.1:115787340-115800650 GCA_036250615.1 Ptychadena robeensis
GAGGAGCTTTCTAAACCTTCCAATCACTATGCATTCTATCAGGGAGGCCACTGTACTACAAAGTTGTTGGTAGATCTAATGGAAATTGTATGGAGTGATCTGAAGGTCACTAAAGCTGGGCAAAGACAGGCTGATTCCTGACCAATTTGACAGCCGATCAGATGCCATGCGCGTGCCCGATCTGCAGTCGGGTCGGGAAGGAATCGCACCCCCTGCGCCCCCTGGTCATATTGACCAAAAATCTGCCGTCATGTCGGATCGCACAGTGACAGACATGACGGATAATTCAGATCGGATCCCATTAGTTCAAAGTAATAGCTGGCACACTAGCAGCCATGTGTGATGACGTCATGACGCCCGTTAGGTCGGCTCGGCAGTCGACGGGAAATCGTCCCGTCTATGCCCAGCTTTAAGGTCTCTGCTTGTCTCTGCGAGTGACATTACTGCCTAGTGGAATCGGCAAGGTGCACAAAATAGAGATCAAAGTAGAGATGTGAGACATGAGAGGCAGTCATTGTATCACAAGCAAAGTTTACCAGAATTGACATTTTTGAATGCTCTTCATATGGGGACAAGTAAAAGGAAAATGTGAAACAACAAATAAAATCTAAGCATAAAATGTGTATTAAAGTCATTTTCACAGTGGGAAAGTTAAAATGTCACTGACCATTGTATAAAGACTGAATTTAAAACGTGCATGTTTAATGCTGCAGCGGTCCCAGTTGCAGCATGAAAATTCAGGTCTGCCTGTTATACTTCCTAACAAATTGTTGGCACTATTTGCCAAATGTGACTGGCACAGAACCTTTATATACCCTCCATGCCTTCAGTGGTATTTAAATGCAAACATTTACTCAGACATAAAAGGCGTTGGAAGCCTATCAGCCGCTGAACCATACAACAAAGCCAGAGGCAATTCTAAAACCCCAAACCAACTGTCTGACAACTCAAATCCAATGAGCCAGACACTACTTGGAAGAACCTACTCCTCATTAGCAACATCTGTGTCTAGCGATTGCCCTGCCTAATATAAAACCGTGATCATTTGAGCCATGGTGGATTAATGAATGCCACTAACAGTTAACAGTTTTTTTATTGTCCAGCAATGAGTATTTGGAACACATTGCTGTCGAGCAGGCTCCCTTAATGTAGCCATCATTATAGTCACAATGGGCTGATTTATCAATTGGAAAAAAACAGGGCCGTAAAAACAAGAGGAAGGCTTTAACAAGCTGTAATTATTTAAAAGCAAAAATGTCCTTTTATATTTTAATGCCGCCATTAAAATATTTGCTAAAATGCAGACTCGTTTATTGTGCCATTTCACAAATGAACTCTACCCCATTGAGATCTATTTAAAAGAACTTATATGAACAGTTTGGTTTAATTACCAATGTGGGTTTTCAGTTTGTGTGACTATGGGAAGTTGGGGAGTCTCTAGCTCAGTGTCTCTCTGGGGTTTTATACATGCCCTGCTATTTTTTGAATGCACTATTGAAGTTTTCAACAGTATGCCATAAGAGATTACCGAAGAGTCATGATTCATTGTATCAGAGACTATTACTATCAGCGTACTATTTCATATATAAGTATTTCGTTCCATAGTAAAAAAAATTATATAAATTTCCATGTAAGCATGTTTCACCAGAGAGAGTTGGACTCAGGTTAAACTCCTGACCACAGTTCCTACAGTCCACTCCCACCTGAGCTTTATTTCAGAGTTCCTGTCTGGCTAAAGTCTTTACCGAATCCTTGAGTGTACCCTGGGTGCAGTGGGGAGGCCCACCACAGTTACTTTTCTCCCACTCCAGAGTCTAGGACCCTGAACAAACTAAACACATGGCAAGCAAGATTGCCCTTATGTATCCCCAGACTCCTTACCCAGAATAAACCTGGGACTATAGTCCATGATATGGGAAGATATACCAACCATTCAGGACCCACCCTTGGGATCCTCTACAATATATATATATTGTAAGTGCCCACTACTCACGGCTGTGCTAAACTTTGCAAAAAGGACACTTTTTTTGATAGACTTCCAGCTGGTTCCAGGTCATTCAGTGTTTTCTATCATTCAGGAAAATAAACAGGAACAAAACTAACAACAGTAAAATGGCTCGGCAGAGCCCTTGAAGCCGAACTTACAGTTGCCCATACAACTAAAGAAAAAGTTGAATTTTGCTGTTGCTGATTCTGTTGTTGATATAGTTGACATTAGTTAGACAGTAGTTAAGTCAACTGTTTTATTTTTTATTTTTATGGGAGTCTTAAACTGAGCTGGCATGTGCCCCATAAAATGTCACTACTTTCGGAACCGATTTTGAACTAGAAGACCGGGTACTCTACTCTAGTGAAAAGATTCCTTCTCGGCGGGATCTTACTGTTCCTGCCCAGATCGGGCATAATCGCCAGCTCTCCGTGATCCGTGGCACCATAGACCTACATGTTAATATGTCCATGTCTAATTGACACCGGCGGTGTGTAGTGAGCTGGGAGGACAACGGATAGTCACGGCGGAGTACAGTGTATTCCATCGTGATTGGCCGGAAAGCGCCTTTTTGCGCCATGAAAAAACACTAGGTAGGTTAAAGAAAATAATCATTATTTAGCAATACACTAATTACAATATTTAATTAATCAACCTAGCGGTATGGGCGTTTTGTCATTTTTTTCTGGCGCAAAATGCCACTATACAGGAGGTCCCCACCCTCCTCTCTACACATGTGGGCATGGAAAAGCGACACCCCTTCATTAACATGGATGTCTATGGCGCTGCCCCCTTAGCCCTGTGGGGCTGAAAGTGATCTGTGAGCCTGCAGCAATGCAGAATCGATATAGGCTTGCACATGCATGTTTTAAGAACCAACTGTGACCATCCTGGGTTTGGGAATAACACCCAGGAGGCTAATACCACGACTGCTGCCATATATATATATATATATGTAAATATATATATATATATATATATATATATATACACACACGGAGGGGGTCATTCAGTATTCAGATTAAAAAAAAACTTTAATATGGCGCTGCCCAAATTTGGCTATGAAAATGTTAACAGTGTGAAATGTCAATTGAAATATTGCAGTTTGTATTTAAGTCACTGCCGCCTTCAAAAGAAAAAAAGAAATAAGCTGACAAATAAAAAAATCTGTACATGAATACCGTATATCACATTTCAGTCTCTAGGATACATGGTGATGTTATTGAAGGTGCAATACCAAGAACTGTAACAAATGTCACAATGACCTCTTTGCATTCCAACATTTTGCAATGTTTCCTTGGCAATCCAACTCCCTGAGAGTGTACATAGTACACAAATATTTGCTAATTAAGCCATGTAACTCCAGAAGTAGCAATGGAAACAAATATGGAATTTTTAGGGAGACCTAATGGGCAGAACATTTCGTTTTTTGAGAATCACTGTCTTTAAATACAATGTATAGAAATAATGACTTGTATCTGATACCAATATAACATATACGGTTACTTGTACTAGTACTCCTTTTGTAGTAAAAAAAATAAACAAATAAAGGTGCTTTAATTAGCCCCTAATTAATGACAGTAAAATGTGCTCACAGTCCATAATAACCCTGATAATAAGCCCTGATGAGCCTACAGACAAATTATATTTCCTCCTCCAGCCATTGCAGTCCCAAAAGAAAATTACATTTACTTGTGCTTTGCCTGCATTTTGTTGGCCTGGGAAAATGTGTATTTTTCTGTACCGGGGGTACAGATAGATAGTGACATGGCGGCCATTTTGAAGTTGGCCATTTTGAATCAAACTTTAGTTTTTTCAATAGGAAGAGGGTCATGTGACACATCAAACTTTGGAATTTCACAAAAAAACAAAACAATGGTGTTTGGTTTTAACGGAACTTTATTCTTTCATGGGTTATTTACAAGTTTCTGTCCACTTCCATAAAATGTGTTCAATGTGCTGCCCATTGTGTTGGATTGTCAATGCAACCCTCTTCTCCCACTCTTCACACACTGAGAGCAACATCACAGGAGAAATGCTAGCACAGGCTTTCAGTATCCGTAGTTTCAGGTGCTGCACATCTCGTATCTTCCCAGCATAGGCAATTGCCTTCAGATGACCCCAAAGATAAAAGTCTAAGGGGGTCAGATCGGGAGACCTTGGGGACCATTCAACTGGCCCACGACGACCAATCCACTTTCCAAGAAACTGTTCATCAAGGAATGCTCGAACCTGACACCCATAATGTGGTGGTGCACCATTTTGCTGGAAAAGCTCAGAAAACGTGCCAGCTTAAGTGCATAAAGAGGGAAACACATCATCATGTAGCAAATTCAAGGTCTCCCGATCTGACCCTCTTAGACTTATATCTTTTGTCTTTAATGCCTCCGATCTCCGCTTCTTCCTGGTCCTGTGATGATGTCACTACAGCAGCCGTTTCAAAATTCTAAGGTACATGTCATTTTTTTTTCTTTTGTCTTGACTTGGATAAAACAGTTTATTCAATTCAAGTCAAAAGAAAAGAAATTCAAAGAAATGCAAAGTTAGGGCTTGTTTCCACTACATGCGAATGGATGCGGTTCTATCCGCGTGTCTGTGGCCGCTACCGACCGCAACCATAGGCAATGTCCACTTGTGCAGTTGCGCACGGATGCGGGCGGAAGCGGTTCTGAACGCCACCCTAACGCGTTTTTATTCGCATGCCGCGGCTGACCGCATCCGCGTGCTGAAATCTGCGGCCGACCGCGTCCATTGACATGAATGGTCGTGGTCCAAATTCGCATCCATAGTGAATATGGATGTGGATTTTGACCGCGTCCATTCATTTTCTACGGGCGCGGACTAGGGTCAGGCACAAAATTTGCATCCGATCGCACAGACGATCGCATGAGAAACTGCATGGGTTGCGGTCGGAATCGGCCGCAGACGCGCGGATAGAACCACATCCGATCGCTGTAGTAGAAACGACTATGATTATGTCTGCCGCCTGCCCTGACATCTCTGCCTGGATACCAACTACTCTGCTGCTGCCATGGCTTCAAACTCTGCAAGACATCTACGCTACCAACATGTGCTGAAACACTTGTCGGACGCTTTTGGAGAGCGACAATGAGTCTACAGTATTAAAAAAAATTTAATGCAAAACACTGTATCACTTTTGGTACAGAAATCTGGACCTCAGTGAACCGCGAGGGAGGTTAAGCTATATCCATATAAATGGCCCACCCTATATATTTCCATTTCAAATTATATGAATATTTTTGAAAATATGCCATAACTCCCAGGTGCCAGGTTTAAAGTGCAAAACCTTTAAGAAAAATATTTAATTGACTGTACAAACCTCTTATCCAATTTTTGGGTTTATGTCTCATCTTTTTTTTACAATGCTACAATATACAAACCACAATGATTCTGGTTATTAGGCTGGGTCTACACTACATCGCCCCAGCAGCCTCGGAGGATGTTATGGGCACGTCGGCGTGAGCGTGTCTATAGTGCTGCTCCGCTGTTTGGGCACTGTTAAGGGCGTGGGATTTGCCGTACCGTGTCCTATACATTTCTATTAGCAAACCGCACCGGAAACACTGCGGGCACAGTTTGCGTCCATCACACGTGGTTCCAAATCCCCAGGCGGGCTTTTTGAATCCGCTCCCACTGCACTACACGGTTTCCCCGTGGTCTACGGGAAAACCGCACAGAATTCTGTAGTGTTGACACAGCCTAAGTATATAAACCTTCATACATAAGTGATTTGTATATGCTTGATATTGATCTCTACAATGGTCTTCTTTTGCATATTGTCTCCCCTTTTAGGCAACTACCCCAACTTTTTTTCATGGGAATTCGCCTTATCTGCTGTTTTGAAAACATGGAAGTAAGGGGCATCTCTACAATGAGAAGAGAATTCTCTAACTTGTGCCCGATGAAAGGTTTACCCTTACCTCATATTCTGGAGAAAAGTGTGGGCACTACTGGTCTGCAGTATCTCGCCTACTCTTCTTTCCAATAGTATTTTCTCCATTACCTGTTATAGCCTCTGTAGGCTAGGGTGTGCTCCAGTGTTTGGTTTACTTGTCTGTCTGTAAGTTTCTTTGTTGCCAACAGTGACCTGATTTTTAACAATTCTTTGTCTGCCTGCCCTGACCCTGAATGTCCCTGACCACACCACATCTCCCTTACCACTGCCTTATGCATCTGTACCGTACTTTATTGGACTGGTCTTTTGTGTATGACCCTTGGCTTGTTTTCTGGATTACCCTATAAAGCCTGTTATCTGGATATCTGGCGATAAAAGTGATTGTTTGCCCAGGTAATGTACAGTCTGGATAAAACGCTAATGTTAGCTACATTGTCTGCATACACAGTATTGCCACTTTTGAGTGTGGTGTGCTTTTTAATCACTCAGAGATACTTTTAATTCTGGAATAGAAAAACAGAAAGTAGATGATGCATAGACAGGAAACACAAGGACAAGAGTTTTGAACTACATGAAGTCCATTCCGCCATAATAAAATAGGTGGATGAGTTTAAGAGGGTAGTAAAAGTTACCTTTATTGATTAAATGGCAGTTCCCCTCCAAGGCAAAATTTCCCACTGCTTCTACTTTTAAGACTGTGAGTAAATCAATAACGAGTTTGTGAAAGGTGATGATTAAAGCAGATTTCCTGCTTAATCATATTCATGAGCCCAAGGGAAAAACGGAAAGCAATATTAATTAAATGTTCCACACCCTCTCATTGCTTTCTAATTTTATGGTTGATATGCTCTTAAAAGCCATGCTCGTCATGCACTGATTTGTAATATTAAATAAAAACACACAGGAAAGAATGGGCAGTTGTAAAAGGTTGTATATAGCTTTTTACTACTTTGCTGTTCCTACTGTTGGGGGCGATGTCACCTTGGCTAGGTTTTCAATAAAAGATGAGTTTTTCATTGTTTTTCTTTCACCTACAATAAAACTGGCTGATCAAATGATGTATTATGAGACATATATTTTAGATTATTTTATGGACCATTTTCACATTTCTTTTTTTCTTGGAAAGTTTACTCTTCTTCTGTAAGATAAAACAAAAGGATACACTATTACAGAAACTTTAAAATTTAGACACATCCTTGTACATCGTGTGGTGTGGATATATATTTTGGGGTTTATATTTTATGTTTATGTTTAAACATGTGCATCTCATAATTATATTGAAGGATATGTGTAGTCTGTAGCTCGCAATATGTTAGATAAATCCACCCTTGAGTACATTTTAATGATTTGTTTACAAATCTCCCATTTATAACCACCGTTACTCTTTTTCATTGATGTTACTTTGCTCAGTCTCTGATAGATTTTCACACTTCTTTTGCCTATAAAATGTCCGATTTCTAGCTCATCGTAGCTTTTTCATATCAGCAGCAGACAATTTGTAACTGGCATTAGGTATGTGTACACTTATCATTTATTGGAAGAATAGCAGTTTGTGTGAAAGGGTTGTTCCCAAACCATTCCCAAACCATCATTTCAGAGGCAGATGACAGAAAAAAAGGGATTGACTTGTTTTTTTGTTATTTTCAAGCATTTAAGCAATTATGCTCTTCTGAATTTGAGCTTTAAGTCGGCCAAAGATCATATTGATCTATAGCCGCCTTTTAGCTGACCCCCTTACAGCGTGGTGACGTCACTACGCTGTGAGGAGTCGGCTACAGAACAGACAGGAATCCAGTGTGTTCAACATACGTGATTCCTGTCAGATTGTAGCCAATTAACGAGTTAACAGCCTGCATTAGGATCGGAGGATCGGGCACAAAAAGAATCAGCAGGACAGATCCGCGTGCGATCCGACCTGCCGGCTCTTTTGGTCGGATCCTTGAGGTGGGCTCCCCTATAGTTGCGGCCGACCAACCTTTATGTGCTCTGCAGGAGCGAGCACGGCGATCGGTCGGCCGCAACTATGGCCGGGAATCGGCCCGTCTATGGAGGGTTTTAGCTTGTACTAATTTGTTTTGCATGATCCTGATTTGCCTAAGCAAGGGGGAACAATAAGTGCAAAGAAACTTGACTGGGGTGGGTAGCAAAGAGGAGAAGAGTGCAAAATTTTTGGTTGGGAATTGAATCAATGCCAGGAGGTGGAGATTACAATGATGAAAAAGGGATGGGTAAGGGAAGTGTGGTCCATTTTGAAAAAAATTGGCCCCACCTTTTTCTGTAAGGAGTTGGGGAGGATTCTACTTGTTTTGTACTTTTGTTAAACTTTGTTTGTAATTCAGTTTTTGTAAAATATATGTTTTTGCCAATTTTGTCTCTTTAATTCGTTGTTTTATCAGTTCCTTGACAGTGCCAAAGTTAGAAGTGCTGGATAATCTCTGCATTGGTGATGTGCTGGTTGACTAGCAGTCACTTTAGGGTTTATTTTGATGTGTTTATTTTGGTGGGTTAGGGCCTCTTTGGTGTGATGTATATATATGTATAAATATATGTATATGTTTTGTAAAGTTCAGGGGAAAGGGATCACCAGCACAGCCATATGATGAACAAAAACTGTTTTTTTGTCACCAGAAAACACAACTTAAGTATTGCAGCATATATAGCAGTCGTATTGCATGCAGTATCCAAACACATATATCCTTTGCGGTCAGTGGTTACAGCTCACCCATAACACTCAGGCAAACAGTCCTGCAACCCCTTCCAGGTCATGTATATGTAACTAACACATAGTCATATGTCACAGTCTAAGTCATGTGTAGCATAGGAGAAGCTATCAGCATGTCTTCGGGGTGTGGGAGGAAACCAGAGCACCCAGAGGAAACCCATGCAGACATGGGGAGAACTTGCAAACTCCTTGCAGATAGTGCTCAGGCCAGTAATTGAACCTAGGACTTTACTGCTGCATGGTCAGACTGCTAACCACAGAGCCAGATTTTTGGTCTTTAGAGACCTAAGTTGCAAGCCTAACTGTAAAATCTATTTTCTTGGTAATGTGTGCATCAATTTTTTAATTATTAAACGCTGTGACCTAAATATTTTTTAAAAACATAAAAATGAGTGTTTGTGTTCTTTTATGGTATTTGCACTTTATTTAGTCTTGGTATATACATATATATAGGTAGTGCCAAGATTCTGCCACGTAGCCTTTATTTGCCGGCATTTACTTTGGATGGGGAAGCTGGTCGATCTAAAATTTACAAACATGTCCGTAACTTGTTTGATCGATTTCCAGGCCTATGTATGGCCTAATTTAAGGTTTGGGCGCTAGATTTGTGGCCAATTGATTGCCTTGAGCGCGCACGGTGGCCAATCTGCTGCAAATCAACCGCACATCAAACCACCTATGGCCAGCTTAAGAGGCATATTTGCTGTAGGAACAGATAAATAGGGTTTGGCATTCTCAAGAAATACTATACCCAAATTCACACATGTGGATATCCTGCTGTTTTGTGCTCATTTAGCCATTGGAAAATGCCTAATCCATGAGAGTGGCTAAAAAGTACAAAATGTGCTATTGTTTATCAAATAGTTTCTTGTTGTTTTTTCAATTCCTAATGTCACGTTTGAATGGTCATTTCGGCATTTACCAACCTCATTGACTCCATCAGCATTTTGCAAAGCGGTTTTCCAGGTGTTTTATGAGCAGGAAACTGAGTGTGAATGTCTGGATATGAACCACTGCCTAAATGCTATTTTACACTTCTACTGTCGCTTTTAGGTGTTCACAGTATCATAATAATCTACAGTGGTAAAAGCCTTATAAAGGCGTGTTAAATGCTTCAAGCCACCAGAGGCCATTTGGAGAGTGATAAACAACACAGTTAACAAAGGACACTGTGAACTTAACCTAAAGTAGTGGTTCCCAAACTTTCCTTGTAGGGCCCCCCTTTTCTGTTTAGGAATCTTATTGAGCCCCCCCTTCCTATTAAACACAGGTTAAGAATGAGGGCCTGCGCCCCCTGGAATACCTTTGCGCTTCCCCAGGGGGGTCTGCCCCCCAGTTTGGGAACCACTGACCTAAAGCATGTTGCTGCAAGAAGCAGGATCCCTAGTTTATTTTATAGACCCTGCTGCATCAAAGTTTATGCATATATCTATGACCCTATTAGTATGCTTTAGTTTAAAAAAAATATTTAAGTTACGAATATTACAATTCATTAAGATAGGTTTCAGGATGGATTTGAAACCAGGAACCCACGGTATAAGAAAACAGGCTTATCCAGTCTGCTGTCATTTCATATTTTACAACATTCCTGAAAGTGTTGATTTGGGACTTTGATACAATTTGATTTAATTGCTTATTTCTCTTCCTATAATAATAAATGCAGAATGAAGTAGCTGATCGTCAAGTTCCATAGCCTGTTTCAGCTGAGCTTGTAGTTCAGAAATATAGAAGTGTAAGAGGCATTAATACCAAACCATCTGTGAAAATGCTGTGCTGGAAGAGATTCAGCCCCATGCCGTATACATGAGAAACCTCATGCTGGGCCATCACGCCAGCCAACGTCCATCCAAAATCTGTTCTTGTTTGAGAACCAGAAGTCAATAGTCAACAAAATTTTTTATTACATGTGCATTTTTATATTCATAAATAAGTTAAACCAGTTAACTGCCAGTTAAACTTTACTATTTGATTGAATAAAATTTTAAATATAAGACTTTTGTTAGAGAGATTAGATAACAAAGTGTTATTTATTGTTTCCAAAAAATATTTATATAGGCGTAGCAAAAAGAAGTATGAAAATGAAAAAGACGATAAATAAAAAAGACTAATCAACAGCAAACCCTATATCATGAATGCTATAAGGCAACTCTCTCTAAATGATATTTTACCTTTAAGAGGTCCCATAAAAGCAAATGTACACATAAAATTAAACTTTTACTTACTACTGAGCTCAATGCTAAAGAAGAACCTTTAAAGATGTTTTTTGGAAAAAGGTTAGTAACAGCAGATTGTAAATGTATCATAATACAGATTTTGTCAAATCTTTAACATATATAGGCCAGTTGAAAAAACAACACCTCATCTGGTAGTGTGACATGGACATACAATGCTATCAATGAGAAAACATCAAGCAACCAATCAGTGACTGATACACTAATCCTGTAGTAAGTCTATAAAAGCAAAGTGCATCATCAGCCCATGTTGCAAGGAACATCAATACATTGAGTAATTTATTAATTACTAACGCAAACTACCTATGTCTCAGCATTCAGTAAGTTCTTGTCTTAATCCATTAATATTGTAGTCTACTTCAACAAGACCAAAGGGACCCTCTGCACATTCAGCCATAAAGATATACTGCTTTTCTTATTAGTATGATGGTAGACCACATGCATCTTTGTCTTAAGCTGTCCAAAGTGAAATGGGAAAATATTTTAATGCAAAAAATGTCCGTGTGTTACTATTCCTGGTCTTGTCTGATGTCCTGATCCCTGCTGTGGTCACTAGATCACTCCCATTGACCAATGACGATACTTGATTGATGATTTTCTTTATAGCAGTTTGTTTTTTTAATACAATAGGGAATCTTTGCAACTACTGGCAGGTTTTTAGGTTTTTATTTGACCTATATTTTGTTGGGGTGCCGGCATGGACACTTAACCTGAATTAAAATATACAACTCATTTACACAAATGAAACATGTAAACACACACTCTACTTTCATTTAAGATAGAATAGGAGAGGGTATAGGGGCTGTGTGCAATCAGAAGAAGGGGAAAGGAACCGACAGCATTGAGAACCAATAGGCTGAAGTTCTTTCCTCTGTGTTGGCTTACAGCTTGCATGCCCACAGAGAGGGCTCCGAGTGCCTTCTCTGGCACCCATGCTAAAGGTTCGCTATCACTGATTTACAGTGTTAATGATATGCCTTATGATATGCCTCCAGTGTTAATGATATGTTTTTTAAACTTCTGACACTAGCTTTCAAAGCTTGAAATTTTAGAAGCTTGAAGGTGGGGGATAGAGAAGCCTCCTGGGCGGTTATCCTGAGTTAGATGGGGGTGAGTTTGTTTACTGACAATACTCACCTTGAGCTAAACTTGGACTTACTTACCTGTCTGGAAGGAGCCTGTGGCGACCCTGCATGTCGGTGTCCCAGATGATCCCTCTGTGTCCCATTTCCTTTATATTTAGGAGGTAATTTCTTTTTTCCTACTCACACCCCCTCATCATCAATGACTCTGGGGATGTACAGGCAGGAGAAGGGAGGGCAGGGAATCGTAGCATATTACAATGTAATTTGCTGAAATTACCTGTACTACAGACGAAACACTTCAGAGGCTAAGAAGCTGTCTGGCTAGGTCGCTAAGGTGATATGTTCACACTAAGGCCTTAAATGATAAAAAAAAACACCTTCAAAGCACACTGCAAAGTACTGACAGTCAATAGGTTTTCCAAACGACCATCTGAATTCAAAATAAGGCATTAATGAAATAACCAACAAACATGATGCTTAATAAGGACAGCACATTTGTCTATTTTAAACACCCTCCTAAACTCCCATTATTTAATCAGTGCCTTAAGGTGGGTAAACAAAAAAAGTTTTGTACAATTTTGATTTGAATTTGATTTTGAATTTGTTTTTTGTTCAAAGGATGAATTTGATTTTGAATTTGTTTTTTTGTTCAAAGGATACTTTCTGTTCGACCTCAAACAAAAAATAGTTCGGAAGATCATGAAGCATGTTGGAAAATTTTTATCTGTCGTTGATGAACGAACAAAAAATCTAATGTTACATTCAATAAATCAACGAGTGATGTTCGACATTGAAATCCAACAAACATTGCAGTTAAGTGAAGAAAAAATTTACACGTGTAAACCCACCTTTAAGCTGGCCATACACCTTTAGATCTCTCTGTCAGATGTAGTATAGGGTGCACTGCCACTGTACACAGGTAGACTTGATGTTTAAGCTGGGCATACACCTCCAGATTATCCAGCGATCGTTTTTTTATCCGAACGCCCATCCGATTCCGGAAACGATTTTAATTTGCAAAAACGATCGCAAACTGCAACATACCATGCATCCAATTATTGATTTTATTAAAATTATCAATAAGAACGAATCCGTGAATGATAGTTTTTCTGTCCGATTTTTGACAATATCGATTGCTCGGACACTTTTGGCATGCTTTAATTTTTTTTCAATCCATTGTTAAACGATCGCACTAAAATTGAACAAAAAATCGAGACATGTATGCCCAGCTTTAGAAAGTTTCTCATAGTACATGGTTTTGGTAAAACAAAAGGATATCTAAAGGAAATCTGACAGAAAAATCAAAAGGTGTATGGCAGTGGTTCCCAAACTTTTCTTGCAGGGCCCCCTTTTCTATTTAGGAACATTA
>CM070036.1:115800750-115821294 GCA_036250615.1 Ptychadena robeensis
TCTCCGGCGAACAGTTCGGGCCATCACTATAAGACAGGTATGATTTAATGCATTTAGAAAAGCTTAAAGGGAATGTGTAGTGTGTTTCTTGCTATGTAGTATGTTTCTAGTGAGAATATACCATGAATAATTATTGCATGACCAAATTTTTGATCTGCCATATTCTCATCACTGTATTAACTAAATAGACAGGTAAATCAGCCACTAGTGGGAAAGCAATGTCCAATTACATCTCTTTTTTAGACACTATTTAATGTAATACACAATATATAGAACCTTCTTTTTTTTACAAACTTACTTTATGCTAGGACAAACATTGGAAACCAGAAATCTAAGTATTAACATGTAAATATACACATATAAAGTTATACATTTTACATAGAAGCAATTTTTTTAAAATTACATAAAATGTGTGCTTAATGTCGGTTCAAAGTCTTTGTCAAGGCATACTTCTGTTATTCCATTATTCATAAATTTGTAAAGCCATAAAACAAAATGGCAGTGCATCTCATTGTCTGTTCTATATGCAATGGATTTAATTTAATAGTCAGGAAAAAGAGGTGAATGATGCAAATTGAACCCTGCTGCTAATAGAAGCTATTTTATTTTGTATGATACATCAATTTGCATATGCATCAACAGTAATGCTAATCAGGAAGCTGTTTCACTATGAACATCTACTGCCAAGGACAGCAAACAATCTAGGACAGAGAAGGGGATGGTGGAAGTATGAAATAATGAAGGAAGACTTGAGGAAAGAGTAAGGTCAACGGAAGAAGATGGAGGGAAGAAAGGGAGTAGAATGTAAAGAAAGAAGAAATAAAGGAAGAAAGTATGTGAAGAAGTAAGGAAGAAATGAAGCAAATATGATCAATGTAGAAAGTAAGTTAGCAAGAGCATAAGGGAGGAAAACCTCTCAACAAATGTTTAAAAAAGTTATTTGTACATCCTGGACTATTAGTATGGCTGACCAAGCACCCACTTTTTAAGATGTTTTGTTTCAAACCCACAGCCTTTAATACAATTTTGGTCTCCCCTATGCAGCCATACTAGCTTCCACTGTCCAAGGAAGACTTTTTCATAAGAATTTAGATTACCCTGGTTTGGAGGTCAGGGCTTTATGCAGGCCAGCTTCTATGTTTTTATAGACATTGCTTTTTCCACTAGGGAACAGTCATGCTTGAACAGAAAAGGGCCTTCCTAATAGTGTTCCCATAAAGTCTCTAATAAAAGGTGCTTATCCCAACCCTAAAAAACAACCCCAAAACTTTACCAAACTTTTCAGTTGCCACAATGAATCTATGCAAAGGTGAAGTTCTCCTGACATCCACCAAACCCAAATACATAAATAATACTTCTAGACAGAGAAGCATCATTTGTCTCCAGGGACAGTGTGCTTTAGATTACCCCATGGGATATTTGGCATTGTAGTTGGATATTTAAGGTGTGCAGCTGCTGGATGAGGTGCAACATGTTACAGTTGTCAGCGAATGTGATGTTCTGAAATGACTGTCTAAACCATGTGTCCTCGAACTATTGTCCTCTTAGGCTTTAATTTACTTAGTTAGTTAAGCATTAACTTCCTCTATGGTTTGCCCAAACCCAGCTTGGGCAGAGCTTTTTTTACAAAACAAACTCTGCCCTAACTGGGATCAGGCATATTAACCTATGCTTGGCGAGCCTGCAGGGATTCTGCATCGTGGAAGGCCAATCGCTTCCAATGCTGCTTCTTCAGCATTAGGGGGGCCGCGCCATAGACCTCTATGTTAATGGAGGGGTGTGTCTTTACCGGCTCACATGTGATATGTAGGGGGAGGAGAAAGGATGGGGAACAAGGCAAAGTACAGTGTACTCGGCCACACCACTAGGGAGGTTGATATTAATATTAAAGGTTGCAGTTAGGGGTGTGAAATTGGGAGGGTAAGTATTCTCAGTGGTAAATTACTAACCACAAAATAATTGGACTTCTAAGGGTGCCAGAGATCTGGGGGTTCAAAGTCAAAGGAAGGCATATATAAGCACTAGAAGCAAAATCACACTTGCCATTGTTTGTTTATGTTGTTTTGCACTACAAAACAGTTCAGCCCCCAGCATTCTGAGGGACTGTGAACTGGCCCCCTGATTAAAAAGTTTGAAACTCAGGCTTACACACCTGAATTCACTAACCTTTTTTAAACCAATGTGTGTAAATGAAAAATGCATGATTAAGTGCTTGGCTTAATTTACATTTGGCAATTGCTGATTTCCCTGATTTCGAATGTGTACCAACACTTTTGTCCATATTCTGTATTAATAAAACACATTGGAGAAGCATAATTTTATTATAGATATATTCCCAGTAGATTTTTTTATTTGCATCATGAGTTACTGTTACCTCTGCATTCACTGTGACTGTGTTTGCAAAGATGCATAAATAGTTCACAAAGGTCTCTGTGTACAAGTCATTTCTCCTGCTAGAAGGAGCCGGGGCTACAAATTAAGCCTCTGTTTACAGCGGCTGCTTCAAAAGCCCCAGCAGAATTTGCATGCAATTAATGTTATCCTATTCTCAACAGCAACTCAATGGTTTGCAGAACATGCCATATGTTTGTCAGTTTGCCAATGAATCAAGATGTTTTGCTGCCTTCAGAGTCTAAATAATTAATGGTAATGTCTAAAACCTAACCCAAGGTTCAGGACTAAGAAACAAAATTGGATGGTTTCTTGTGATGCTCAACATCATCAAGAGGATCCAACAATTTATGTCAAAAATTGGACATTTTAATGACTTCCTTCCTCCCCTAATTAAATACTTATTTAGTCTTCTGCAGTATACAAATGATAGCTCGCCTGTAGCTTTACTTTGATTGTGCACCTCATGTTTTCATTTACTTTAATCTTAGCTCAGCTGGATTTTTGTGATTTTTGCTTTGTTTCTGCTTTTTTTTCTCCTTAGTCACTTTTTATATACTTGGTTTATGTTTGGACTTTCCAATATCATCATTAAGTTAAAGTTACTTTATTTGAAGCAAAGCAGAATGTATGCTGAGAGGTCAACTGGTAAAAGTCTGTAATCAATTATGGAAACGTTTTCTTTTATTTTATACATGTAGGGTCACCCATTTTCATATATAGGGATGTAGATAAATCTAATAGAATATACTGCAAAAACCACTGAAAGGAGAATATAATTTAATATTTATAGAACAATAGCTAATTTTAAATACACAAGTTAGGTACAACTAGTTGACAACATTGCTTTTGTTTTTAAGTGATATAAATATAGATTAAAGGTCCAGTTGCTGACAATTTTACTTGGTGTTACGTCTTTTTTGACATATCAAATAATTTTTGTTTTGTGCTTGTCCGGTGTCCCCGAGTGACATGGCTGGCTGGATCCTCCAAGCATCTTCCCCCCCCCCCCGGCGGCGGGAAATTGGAAAGTGCATTGACATGAAATCAGTTTTCTTTGTAGAAAAGCTTTCAATGTGCTTCATGTACAAAATCTCGCCCAAATAAAGTCTCTGGTGCCCCAGATGTTGCTCATTTGCAGTTAACCCTCTCTAACCTGGTGTGATTTTACCACATCACATCACACCAGGTTGAGGGGTTAACTGCAAATGGTCACATATGGGGCACCAGAGACTTTATTTGGGGCGAGATTAGTAACATAGCAGCATAGCTTGTGCCCTGATTTGTGTGTTTCTCATTAAATTGATTAAAACATTTTTTTTATTTACATAATTGTTGTTTCAAACATTATTATAGTCGGATGTCTATTAGACTCTTGTACGGACAGATTTGGGAAGTTACGGCCTACAACATAAAAGAAAAATTTACCATTGAAGTCTATGGTTGCGCTTTTGGTACAGAAATCGGACCTCAGCGTGCGCTAGGGAGGTTAAAAAAGGTAAAAAACAACGCACAAGGTAAGAATGCAATCAATCATATGAATGGATCTGCATTTTCTCAATGGTATATGCAAGGTCAACAATGCTAATCCACATTGTAACTACCAATGGAGTTGATTTATTACAACGTGTGTACTTGTACATGATGCAACTTTGTTCACTTTGAAATACTCAATATCAGCAATAGGAGCCAGTCGCTAATATAGAGAGTTAATGTTCAATGATACCATTTATTGGCTAACTGAAGTCATTAGAGGAGCAAGCGTTCGGGATGTTCGCAGATCCCTTCTGATTACCTAATAGAAGGGTCTGCAAACACCCAAAAGCTTGCTCCCTAATGACTTCAGTTAAGCCAATAAACGGTATCCTTGAACTACAAGCTCTCACATACTCAATAGCTCTAAATACTAAAGTAATAATGATGGACTGGATTTTACCAGCACGATTGGCTAGTGACAAGCTTTGAGGGATTTAATGACATATACGTCTTAAAAAAGCAGCCTCTTCAGTAAATAAACACAAATGGGACAGAAAATAGGCACCTATGTCTGTCTTGCTCTTTCTAACGAACGATCTATAAGTTGAGTATATATAGAAGGCATTCTAACCTCCCCGATGGACCTCAGACCCTGCCCACTGACCACACAAATAATGCTATGCTCCACCCCTTTGGGACATTAAACTGGGGGTTTAGTACCCCCGTCATACTAGATTGTGAACACCACCTGTACTGTACCCATTTAGAAGTAATGGATTCTGTAGTTCACTTTCCAGTCTCATTTAAGGGAAAGTAGAGCTAGTAGTGAATGGACTGTATTTCTTACCTTTCATATAATGAACACATTCATGATTTCTGTTAAAGCCTTGTGAGTGCAATCTCCTCTCAAACCACATTACCGATTTGAAGCCAAATCATACACACTAATCCGGACTCTAGTAAATGAGTGTGACAGAGGGGCTATTTTCTGTAATCTGCCAGGTACATAAAAACCTTAGCTGTTTGGAACATCTATGTATGAACGGAAATTTTCACCTTGTACACTGAAAGCTCCCTATGGCTTTGTGGGGACAATCTCTTCACAGATTTGTGCATCTTAAAGGTCAACCCACTGATTGTCTCATGGTTTCACAAATCACATGCGACTTAGGTCAACCAGCTCAATAGTGCTCAAGCTCAATAGTGTTGAGCTCGAAATTCGAATTGCGAATATATTCGGCGAATATCAGCTATTGATATTTGCGATAGTCGCATGGGATGCTTATGGCTGGATTGCGAATATACAGGGAGTGCAGAATTATAGGCAAATTAGTATTTGACCACCATCTCTCTATGCATGTTGTCTTACTCCAAGCTGTATATGCTCGAAAGCCTACTACCAATTAACTGCTGTGATTAGGTGATGTGCACTCTGCTAATGAGAAGGGGTGTGGTCTAATGACATCAACACCCTATATTAGGTGTGCATAAATATAGCAACTTCCTTGCCTTTGCAAAAATGGGTCGAAAAGGACTTGACCGGCTTAGAAAAGTCAAAAATAGTGAGATATCTTGCAGAGGGATGCAGCACTCTTAAAATTGCAAAGCTTCTGAGACGTGATCATCAACAATCAGGCGTTTCATTACAATAGTCAACAGGGCGCCAAGAAGCGTTGGGAACAACAAAGGCGCAAAATAACTGCCCACTGAACGGCGAGAAAAGTCCAGCGTTGCAGTGCCCCACAAAGCACAAGGTGTGCCAATACTTTCGAGGACCATGGCCAAGGTAGAAAGGCTGAAAGACGACCACCACTGAACAAGACACACAAGCTGAAACGTCAAGACTGGGCCAAGAAATATCTCAAGACTGATTTTTCTAAGGTTTTATGGGACTGATGAAATGAGGTGAGTCTTGATGGGCCAGATGGATGGCACGTGGCTGGATTGGTAAAGGGCAGGAGCTCCAGTCCGACTCAGACGCCAGCAACGGTGGAGGTGGTGAGTAGTACTGGTTTGGGCTGGTATCATCAAAGATGAGTTGTGGGGCCTTTTCGGGTTGAGGATGGAGTCAAGCTCAACTCCCAGTCACTACTGCCAGTTTCCGGGAAGACACCTTCTTCAAGCAGTGGTACAGGAAGAGTTGCATCCTTCAAGAAACATGAGTTCAGGGCAGGACAATGCTCTTCCACGCGCTCCAAGTACTCCAGGCGTGGCTGGCAAGAAAAGGGTAGTAAAAGAAGAAAAAACAACTAAGGACATGGCCTCTTGTTCACTGATCTGACCCCCATTGAGAACCTGTGGTCCATCATCAATGTGGATTTCAAGGAGGGAAAACAGTCCACTCTGAATAGTGGGGGGGAGGCTGTGGTTGCGCTGCACGCATGTTGATGGTGAACAGATCAAAACACTGACAGAATCCTGGATGGCAGGCTTTTGAGTGTCCTTGCAAAGAAAAGTGGCTATATTGGTCACTGATTGTTTTTGTTTTGTTTTGAATGTCAGAAAGTGTATATTTGTGAATGTGAGATGTATATTGATTTTACAATGGTAAAAATAAAAAATAATGAAAGGGGTATAATAGTTTTGTGTAAGTTGCCTAATAATTATGCACAGTAATAGTCACTGACACACACGAACCCCCCCTAAAATAGCTAAAACTAAAAACAAACTAAAAACTACTTCCAAAATATCAGCTTGATATTAATGAGTTTTTTGGGTTCATTGAGATCCGGTTGTTGTTCAATAATTAAAATTATTCCTTCAAAAATACCACTTGCCTAATAATTCGCACCTCCTGTATATAGCCACATAGAGAAACTTACAACCTGGTTCGAGCTCCCTTAGCCCCACATTATGTTTATGCACACCCCCGTTACCCCGCGGCCCTGGTTCCCGTGCGGGAAGGCGAGCGGGATTGACCCTTTATGATTGGGGGGCCCTGTCCCCATCACGGATGAGCTATCACGACCCATTTTTAAGGATCTAATATTCCAATCACAAAGTGTAAGTACACATGTGATGTATTGATATACCTTTATTGACCTAAGATACTAATGATGACATTGTTTAATATTGTTAGTAACGGGATAAAGATAGTAATCTCCTGAGAAGAAAGACCAGATGGCGAAACGCGGTCGAGATGTTTTATTCCTACTGCTGCACAGCTTTTCTTATCTACATTTGAAATACCTGAGTACGAGAAACACTGTCTTAAAATATATTCTTTTGTTTTTACTAGGTGATATTTAGGATTACAACCATTAAAATTGTTATTGACATTCAATAACATCGTATGTTACTGTTATGCAACATGGGTATATATTATACTGTGACATAAATCATGTATACCTAACCGATGATCATTCTGTTGACCACTGATGCCTTAAAGTCCCCTTTTGAAGCCCCCTAGTCTTCACGCTGGAAGGTGAAGGTGCAGATGTTGTCACACCTGCCCCTCACATTCATAAATGCTCTTTTAAAAAAAATATATCACATGCACATGTGACCATTCATTTTGAAGGTAATCTTGAGGCGATTATAATTGCGTAGCGAGTGTACGCGCGATTGCGAAATTTTGCCCAATATAGATATAATATTCGTGGAATGTATTCGTGAAATATCAGGAATTCAAATATTGCCTAGTGCCGCTCATCCCAAGTCAACAAACAGAGCATCATGTGAAGTATTTTATACCTGTATATTTATTGTATACCCCTTTGTAATTTTAAAGTGAGAATCCTGGCTTAAAGTATGGCTGACCTTCGGGTAAGTAAATAAAAGGCACATCTCTAGGGTGGTTGGCAAGCATAGAAGCGAATATCATACATTGCAGTAAAAACTAGAGTTGGGCATCAGAAAGTACGTGGCAGTGTAAGCTCAGGCCACCTGAATTGAAAAGGCCCATCTCACAGCAAAACACATTCTCCTACAGCGGCAGCACTCAGGTGTGCTTCCACTGGTTATGGCCATGAATAGTATGTGAATGGTCAGTAAAGTTTAGCATAAGCCAACATGACACCAATGGTTCTTAAGCGGACACTACCATCTGTTAGGAACAACAAAAAAAAAAATGATTCTGACAGTAGGAGAGGTGCTCTCTTTTAGAGACAAACCCCTCCCCACCACTCGTCGAGGTAAGACGTAACCAAGCCGCCAGGGTTTGGGGAATTCTCGACCAAAAGCCGTCAGCGGTCACATCGGTGAGACTTTGTGAAGAGGGGAAGAGAAGCCTCTCTCTTACTCAGACTAACAGCTACAGTGGCTTGTTCATATTACAGCCACATTCATGACTCATGACATAATACAAAGTGATGTACATGTGAGAAGTGAAACGGAAATCATACATGATTCCAAACATTTTTTACAAATAAATAACTGCAACTGGGTTGTGTGGAATATTTCAGCCCCTGAGTCAATACTTGTAGTAGAACCACCTTTGCTGCAATCCAGCTGTCAGTCTTTTAGGGTATGGTCCACCAGCTTTGCCACATCTAGAGACTAAAAACCTTGCCCATTCTTCTTTGCAAAACCTCCAGCTCAGTCAGATAGATGGACGGAGTGTGAACAGCAGTTTTCAGATCTTGCCACAGATTCTCGATGGATTTAGATTGGACTGACTGGGCATTCTAACACAGGAAGCTGTTTTGTTTGACACATTCCATTGTTGCTAGGCTTCATGTTTAGGGTCGTTGTCCTGCTGGAAGGTGAACCTCCGCCCCAGCCTCAGTCCTTTTCCAGACTCCAAAAGGTTTTCTTCCATGATTGGCTTGTATTTGGCTTCATCCATTTGCTTGAACAGCTTTCCTGTCCCTGCTGAAGAGAAGCACCCCCAGAGCATGATGCTGCCACCACCATATTTGACAGTGGGGATGGTGTGTTCAGTTTCTGCCACACATAGCGTTTGCTTTTGGCCAAAAAGTTCAATTTTGGTCTCATTGACCAGAGCACCTTCTTCCAGTGTTTGCGGTGTCCCCCACATGGCTTGTGGCAAACTGGAAACGGGACTTTTTATGGGTTTCTGTTAACAATGGCTTCTTCTTGCCATCTTCCATAAGCCCCCTTTGTGCAGTGCACGACAATAGTTGTCTATGGACTGATTCCCCCACCTGAGCTTTAGATCTCTGCAGCTCGTCCAGAGTCACCATGGGCCTCTTGACTGCATTTCTGATCAGCGCTCTCCTTGTTCGGCCTGTGTTTTTAGTTTAGGTGGACGGCCTTGTCTTGGTAGGTTACAGTTGTGCATACTCCTTCCAATTCTGAATGATCGTTTGAACAGTGCTCCATGGGATGTTCAAGGTTGGAAATGTTTTGTAGCTAATGCCTGCCATACACAGTGGCAATTAGTGCCAATTTTTCACTGACCAATCGGGCGCGCTCGCGCCGTCGGTCGGTGGCAAAATCGGCCGCCAATCGGCGTGTGCCCACATGGGGCGGACAGATCCTGTCGCCCCCACAGCTCGGTCGGCCAGAGAATGGACCGGCGCGTTTCATGAAAGATATGGCCGGCACACAAAGGTGCCGGCCGATTAAAGCGCCCCAGAATGCCACTGATGACGTATAAACGCTGCATATCGGAGCTCGTCTTGTCGCACCCGTCTGGGTGTTGGCAGGCTTAGCTGCTTAACATTTCTCAATAACTTAATCCCTGATCGTCTGGTGTGTCCTTGGACTCATGGGTGGGGTTGCCCAAATATTCTTTAAGGTCCCCATACACGGGTCGATTCCCAAGGGATTCCGGGATGATCGATTCCGGGCGCGTGCACGCTAATCGATCGTCCGGGATCACGTGAAGCCCACCTTGCCCGATCGATACGTCCGACGATCGGGGGCCCAGAATCGGATCGGCCAGAGAAACCAACATGTGGTCTTTCTGATCAGATTCAGCAACACACAGGGGAGTGCGCATGTGTGAAGTGATCGATCGGGCACGGAATCGTCCAGGAACGGTGTGGACCAAGGGTGTGGGACAGGGTAATGGCGATTCGATCGGACATCCGATTCCTCTGGCTCGTGGATCGATCGGATGGGTGAGCGATTGGCCATTGAATCGGAACATGTATGGCTGCTTTAGAACCTCTGAGGCCACATCACAGAGCAGCTGTATTATGACATAGATTTCCACAGGAGGCAGGGCTTTTTTCCTCAGAGAAAAGGTGGGGGACTCACCCCAACCCCCCCCCCGGGCCCTGCGGCACCAGCTTCATTGTACAATGTCAAAGATGCCAAGTTTTGTCCCACATGTGCGCCAGGGCCAGCAGAGCAGGGTACATGGCACACATAGAATCCATAATGCCCGGAATGGGAGGCACAACATAACACACATGGTATAGGACATATGCACAGTCAAACGCTGTGACATGGAGGGGCCCCCAACCCCATTACTACACAGGTGCTGCTCAGTCTGGCTCTGCTCGCTGCCTTTTCCCCCCCGCCACGGGCACTAGTCCCGGGCAGGTGCGCATGGCGGTTGGGCGAACATTCCTAATCCCTAAGACCTGTCTGTTCCCAGGTCTTGGGGATTGGCCCGGCTGGAAGCTAGCTATTGCGATTATTGAGAATTAGGGGCCAGGTGAATATAGGGCGGAACTCCGTTCCGGTGCGTTCCGCCAGAAAAAAAGCCCCTGCACACGGTGCACTTATTTAGTCATAGCCATTTCAGGCAATGGTATGGGCAAGTAAGAGGAAAAGGAGTGTGGAGGGAAAAAGACCAGGGCCTGTGTGGTTAAATTGCCTCACCCCTAGCAATAATATGAAAGAAAAGATAGTGGTCAATTTCACTAGGGTGGGGGAAACCATGAAGAATGTGTCATACAAGCCCCGGAAGGGACCCAGTAACAGAGGGGGCTTTAGAGGATGACAGTCGGCTCATAGATTAAAAAAACATTTAGTACATCAATATTAAAATGTGCTGCTACCAAAAATGCCTAGGGGTTCAGAGCCACGCCAGACATTGGTGACCCCCTTAAAACCACAAATAACACGGTAATCGCCACAGTGTGCAAAAATGCTATGATCGACTGTTGGTTCAGGGATACCGACTCTCCGACAAGTATCGGTTGGGGATGCAAGCAAGGAGATTCCAGACGCTCCCCAGGCGACCCCCCATAGGCACGTATGGCGCTGTAGGGGGCCCCAACCAGCAGGGGCCCCCGCTCCAGTGAGGACGCCTAAGCGGGCGGTCGCCACGGGACCCAAAAACTCGGTCTCTACAAACACCCTCAAGCGACGCCAACCTATGGGGGAAAAAGGTAGACAGGGCAGCACAAAGTTAGGGGGCCGGGGGGAAAAAAAAGAAGATAGCCAGGCAAAGATTATTGTAACATCAGGACACCGTGAGAACCGTAATCAGCCTAGCCATACACAGTCGGATCTATGGGCCGAATCGATCAACTACTGCGATCGATGTAGGGATCTCAGCGGGAATAGGAGGTCCGATCGATACGGTCCTATCGTCGATTTAATGTGTCCGATCGCTACACACCCAACTTGTCCACGAATTCCTGGACGATTCGTTGTACGATTCGTTACTCCAAAACATGGCCCCCACACTCCGCCCTGATGTGTGCAGCACCATCGGCCTCAGAAAGACAACATGTTGTTGGTTCTCTGTCCGACTCCGATCTCCTGGGCCCCGAACCGATCGACAGTGGTCCGGACGGAAACGCGTGGGCGTTGCCACGATGTAAGGGACGATGTTCGGGCACGCGCCCGGAATAGATCGTTCCGGCAATCCGATGCGGAAAGGAACCCCCGTGTATTATGGGCGGCCTTAACAGGGGGTTTAACTGGGGGATGTAAACTCAGGCGAACACAGAGACAAGAACTCCCCTGGATCGGAGCTGTCTATACCATATCGGATCTTAAGCAAACATGGGAAGGTTAAGAGTGAGTTAGGGAAAACCATTTTATGGCTTACTGGCTTGGAGGACCTCAAAGCCACGTGTAAGGTTGCTGAACAGCCGCCCTTACCAACTATGGCTGACCTAGCATCACCCAACCTAGATAAGGCAGCTGTCCCATTAAGGCAAGACGCTACAGCTCGGAGAGGAGGAAGGGAACAAAACCTAGTGCAACCCAGCCCACTCGGCTGCCGGCTTCTCCGGGTGTGGTGTGCAACGATGGAGGGACAGCCATGGTTAATAGCCAGGGCAGTAAACGTCCCATGGAGTGGGCGTTAGCTGTTGCATCACTCAGGACTCCTATTCCACCGAGCGTCCCGCCACCAACAGGGTGGGGGTACTCCGCTGAGCCGAACTTGGCACCACAATGTCCCCTGACCAAATCCCTCCCTGGGGAGGGGTGCTGGTTGGAACGCCAAAGCGGTTCCAAAGTGTAGATAGACACGGGGGAAAAACGGGGAAAGGGACGTAGCCATACCCAAGGGACGCGGATACAACAACAACTCTAGCCAAGCTGCTTGATCCAAGTCCCCAAGATAGCGCTGTTGTCCCAAGTATGGCACCGCTGGACCTTTTAATGCCCCCAACGGTGGAAGGGGGGGGGGGGGGGGAAATCACGCCTTGTTGGGACCAGGTCTCCAGGTATTATTGGCAGAGAGTACCCCATCAGTGTGCCGCCCACATCGTCGCCATTCCCCAAGCACCGAAGTGATCCTGATGATTGCGGTGTCCTCCCCACATCGTGCAGGAGTATACATACATTAAAAAAAGCAATTGCATAGGGAACCAGCATTACCATCGACGGTCTATCAATAACAGTAAAACCCACAACGATCACATATGATATAATAATTATATTATAATATATAAAACACCTATACATATGATAGATGGTCTGGTTAAAACGACAATATATAACAATTTACTATATGAACTTTTCATAGGTAAACATTTCCAATACAGATAATAAGTAAGTCCCCCACAATTAGCCAGTTAATCAAGACATTGGTTGGATTTTAAAGATCATGACACTTCCACCATAGAAAGGGGGGGGAAGGATAATCGGGGAAGGAGGGGGGGGGGACGGGGGAAGGGGAGGAAAAGTGGGAAAAGTAAGGACAATTATTTGTTAACTCGATATAAATGGTGGTGGGACCATTGTAAGCAATGGCTTGTAAACTTATACAGTCATTAAGACCCGGAGCTACAGTGGCTTTGGTTACAAATCCATTTCTGTTCACACTGAAGGAGAGACCGATCGGGTTCCCCCCCGTCGGTCATCCCTCCAGAATATGGGCCTAAAACGGTAAATTGATACCAATTCTCAGATCGTAGTTGTGCCGGAAGTCCTATGTCTAGCATATGGGGGACCATGAGGCTCACCCATGGTAATGGCCGCGGATGTGTCCATGGGATTGGAGCTCATCCACTTGGAGCCTCCTTGCGGGTGCGCCCCCATACATCGCCATACTGCCTAGTCCTACATTGGAATCTCTTGCGCGTTCCTCCACCGTACTTAATCTATCGTGCTGACTGTTTGCATATAATACCGGTGAGTTGAAATTAGTTGTCTTCGCACTAACGCTGACTGTCTACGAATATCCACCACTAATAGGTTGTACCCTTAATCATATCACCTGAAGTCATCCACATCAGTACACCTACTATATTTGTATGGTGCTCTCTTCTGATTATTGTTATATGATCTAATTATAATGATATTAATGTAGAGTAATGTATATACGTGTCATCTTGCATTATGTAATACGTTGTTCCATTGCACTATTCTCAGTATTTATGGACTGAACAAAAGTGTAAGAGTATGCTAGGATGAAATACATATTTAATTCAGTGATTATACTTGAACTTCCCCTTTATGATTCAGATTTTAATCAGATCTGTAGGCCCAATAAGGCCTCTATTCTGTGCATATTATGGTGAAACCCCACTTTCATGAGACTTAATGAAGTGTCATACCATTCGATCAATCTCCCTGAAGAGCCCCAAGGGGCGCAACAGGTGGAGAAGGACCGATATCTGAACCGTCAGTCATAGCATTTGCCCACCGGGATTAACATGTTATTTGTGGTTTTAAGGGGGGTCACCCCAGTATGGCGTGGCTCTGACCCCTATGCGATGATGGTGGTGCCACCTATGTTATTAGGATGTAATAAATGTTTTATCTATGCACGACTGTCTGCCTCTTAAAACCCCTCTTCTACTGGGTCACTTCCGGGGCTGTGTATGCACCCCATTCTTCATGGTTCCCCCACCCACCCAGTGAATTGACACACTATTCTTTCTTCAATGTCTATGGGCAACTGACTGCACTCAGACCAAAGGGGGCTAACTTAAGTACGCACAACCCCACGTTGCACCGTTATATTTGTAAGAAAAAATTGAAATCCGATGACTTTTGTGTCCACTTGTGTTGGCTATTTCACCATGGAATTCCAATAAATTAGTCAGTTGTGGCTGTAATGTGACAAAATGTTGAAAAGTTCAAGGCCCGAAATACTTTTGCAAGCCACTGTACATGGATTTCAGCCTCATAAAAGTCTCTGGAGTTCTGCAGTGATTGTGCAGTTGTTAATGCTTTCACATATACAACATGACTTTTTTAAAATAAAAGTGTCCAAATGAAAATGTGAACTAAACTTAACACAAAAAATATATTGTTAAGGTCTATCACCATGATATAATCATGAGCTCAGAAGTAAGACATACAAACATATGTGACAGCCGTTTTGCAAAGTTCTCATTATCTAAAACATAATTATGGTCAACAGCATAGACCAAGCTGTTAAGACTTTCTTCCCTGTGGTGTGATGCTGCTTATATTTCAAGTCGCAGTATTTACATGATAACATGGCGGGGTAGCCATAAGAATTTACATTAACCCATTTTCCGCTGCTTTCATCCCCTCTTCCACATTTAACCCAGAACGGAGACCCATGGTGCCTGCCTGACTTTTACATGCAGGCCAATGGCATTGCCCCCTCTCATCGCTGATGTGGAACACACTCAGGGCCACACATGGACAGTAAGCAACCGTGAGTGTAGCTCAGGGTGAATAAGTTTGTAAAACTCCTCTGTTATAAACTTACTCTAATCTTCATGATGATACATTCAGGGCGTTAACGCTTGAGACGTTCAACATAAGATCGATTAACTTACAGTATATCACGCCAAGTGGTTATTAATTGTGAATGCCAGCGGCACTAGAATGACTGCACTTTGGCATGAGGCTCTAAATTAGAGGGCCACAGTGACCGGCTGGCTCATTCCATCCCCATCACGAGAAGGAGAGAGCTAATGCCCATCCCGCATCGGGCCACCCGCCCTCTCCTCTGCCCCGATGTCGAGGATTCTGTGTTCTCTCCAGCTAATGACGTCCGTCAACTCCTCCCGCCAGAGAACGTCCCTTACCCACTAATGTTCAAAAACACGGAAAAGGCCACACCCACCCCTTCTCCACCTGCACTGTAGAAACTAAGCTGAATGAAACCTATGTGACGTTAACCTTCACGCACGTAAAACCCAGAATAGTATATTTCATTGAAAATTTAGGGTCAGTAAGTATAAGCCTCCCCTACTACTACTTACACCCCAGTTTACCCCTCTAGCTACAACACTTATATGTAATTTCAGCTAAATCCAGCTATTAAATATTGCTTCCCTATGAGCATAAGCACTGCTGTGCTTGCTGCATACATGACTTTCACTGCTAGTTTGAACTCATAAGTCTCTTTGAAACTCTGCATGGTTAGAACCTTGGACCATTTGGGGGTACCAGTTAACACCCGAACAGCTCCTAGACCATGACAATTTCCGGTCCCTGAGCACAATTTTCTTCCTACTACAAAAGCCCCAATCAAGATATTTGCTTGAATGGTCGCATTGTAGATGCCAGTTTTTCAGTTTTTAGTGGAACGAACATTTAGTCACTTGGATAACAGCAGGGACAACGTTAAAAGAGAAAAAAGGTTGCCAGATAGTGGGTTACGTTGTAAATACTGATCGTTACCTAGCATCCATGTCATGCTAAAACTCTGTGAGAACACAGAGATTTTGTTGCAAATGCTCAACGCGATGGGCTAAAGAGGGGGGTTTCCCACATTCCATCAGTACCCCCAATCGCTCACAGCCTATTCCAGCCTCTCTCAGATGATGGTAACCTATGCATCAGCAGAGTCTGAACCCACAGCATCTGACGAGGCAGGTAAGTCTAGGTTTCCAAAGCCTGTCAGAGACATGGTCCAAGGGGCCTGGTGGAGGCTGACGGAAGCCCGCGGACTCCAATATAGCGGGATGTGGACTTAACCGGCCTAAGGAATAAGTCATGACTACTGAGGGTATGGAGATCTAGGGGGTCAAACATTCACTGGGGTTACATTTGACCAGCCAAAGCCAGCTGGTGACCCCTGTGGATGGAGAAAAGCTCTCGGAAGGCTCAATCAGGAACAGAGAGGTCCATCTGCAGCAGAAGAATCTACCATTGCAGGAGGCTGCTGCAGAGGACAGGAGGGAGACCACCCACATATGGTGTGCTTAACCTAACACAACATCTCCTGGTACTAATCTTGAGCGAGCGCACTACCAAAAGTATGTGCACACTTAGATAGGCATTCTATGGAGGCCCCATCAGGCATGGGGGGAAAGGGAGCGAAGGCTAGTGGTAGGGGGGCCCCGAAAAATACCTAGTATGGGGCCCCGAAATTTCTGATGGCGCCCGGCAAAGGAAGGTAAAAATAAAAGCATGCAATTATATCAATATTTCCTAAAGAAAGCTTGTGAGCAGAAAAGTGGCCATCACAGGGCCTTCTCCGCGTCATCTTACCCCTTCACCCTCCATGACCCTTCAATATATACTTGTGAGGTGCCCTTGTCTAGTAATTAAATACATTGCTAAGGACTGTGTCCTGATAGACTTTAGGAGAATTATTTATATATATTTATATAAATGTGCCGAGTCCGCCGCAGTGCACGTAAAATTCCAAACTCCGGACCTCAGACTGAATGGAAATTTGAATGGTGGACCTTTAAAATTAATAATTTGAGTAGCCTGCTTCTATATTGGGCAAGTTTACAGCATGAAAAACACACAAATGTGAACAATAAGTGGGTCTTTGATTACATAGGAACACTAGCATGTGTCAGCAGAGGTTACAGGACACACTGTCTTCACTGAGGTTATAACGATAAGACAAAAAACTTTAATACTCACAGAGTACCTCCATGATTCGGGTTTGCTTGGTAGGAGGGGTCCTCCGAAGTGGGAGAGGTCACCATATTATTGTGTCTAGTTGTGCAGAGTGTGCCTCCTTTGGCCAAAAAACAGGATTGTTACACAAACCCACGTGGCTATGAAAAGGGCAGGCCAACACGGAAAAAGTTTCGTGTTCGAGTAGCTTAATAGAAGGGAATTGGTTCTACTGCCATGAAAGTCCCGCTGCTTTGAGCAAACAGATGGACATACTGGTATATATGCCCATTAAAACACAACATTCGACACATCAGGGAAGTTAGACGAAAAATAAAAAATATATAAGCATACAATACTTCAAAACCAATAATCAAAAAAGCAGCACATCCACATGTTAGCCTCTGTAGATATATTGTTACGTTGCGCCTCTAAAGGTAATAGCCTTTTAGCGCTAGTCCTCACTAACATATTGAAATGATGCCAAGCTGTCAAAAAATGATCATGTTGCATTCTATACAGGTATGGCTCCAATCTGTGGACGAAAATAACATAGGAAAACGATGACAATTGACTGCATTCCTGACAAGTGTAATGGGTGCTACATGGATTGCAACAGCCGTTTAAGGCCAATGCGAGCATCCAAGGGTCTAAGTGTCCACACAAAATGAAATGCGGGATATTATCTACACTACTTAACCAAAACTTTTACTCAACCACTTTATAAAAAAAAACGAATGCATTTATTGCATTAAAAACAACAACATGATAGTATACGTTTCAATGGTTTTGTAAACATGATTCAATGTCAGAGCATTGATTTGTAATTAGTAGACATGTTTGTAGAGGTGAGAAGAAGGAACTCCACACCCCCAGGTTCCACACGTCACTCCCACCCACGTTTTAAAAACACTCTGGGAAATATTTTTGTAAAAACATATGGCGTCAAACATAAATGAATAACCAAAACGTTTTTTAGTTTTTACACTACCCACTTTCCCTCAGGGGGGTTGTTACTTGAGACTATGGGGAGAAGGAGGAGGAACACGGGAGGGAGGAGAATAAATGGCGTTGCCTCTTATAAAGTGGTTGAGAAACAGTGTTGAGTCATAGGCACCTTGGGAACCCCTATTTTGGGGATATAGTCCATTTGTTTTGTGATTATACCGCATGATAAGTGAGGGAGGGGCTGCATATTTCAGCAAGGGACCAATTACAAATATAATTTTCCGGTCTTGGCTTTGAAACAAAATAAAGTTACGATGAGCGATGATTCAAGAGTATCACCCATTTTTCTACGTTTACAATCACTGATGCTTCAATGCAGTGGAACACTATGGAAAAAGGGACCATAAAGTCCTGCGCAAAAAGGTGTCAAAAGGTTGTAAGCATTTCAATGGACCGAAAAAAAAGAAAGAAAGCAACGCTTCTGTTGCGTTCTGTGCCGTTCATTTATCAATGGAAATCTGTTGACATGACACACATGGAGGGTTTCACACTACAGAAGACTGGTCTAACACATGCACAATGTTGCAAACCCACATAAAATTGAAGGCAACGTAGACCTGGTCGTGTGTATGCACCATCTATCCAGGGGAAGATATTATAAAGCAACAGGAGAGTGCAGAAGTATTAGGCAATGAGTATTTTGGACCACATCATCCTCTTTATGCATGTGTCTACTCCAAGCTGTATAGGCTCGAAGCCTAATACCCATTAAAGCTATTAGGTGATGGCATCTCGTAATGAGAAGGGGTGTGTCTACGGAAATTCACCACCCTATTTAGGTGTGCATAATTATTAGGCAACTTCCTTTCTTTGGCAAAATGGGTCAAAAGAAGGACTGACAGGCTTGAAAAGTCAAAATAGTGGAAATACTTGCAGGAGGGATAGAGGGATGCTGCAGCATCTTAAAAATTGCAAAGGTTCTGAAGAGTGATCATCGAACAATCAACGCGTTTCATTCAACTAGTCAACGTGTAGCAAGAGAAAGGTGTGGAACAACAAAGGTGAAAAGTAACTGCCCATGAAACGAGAAAAAAGTCAAAGCGTGCTGCAGCTGCCCAAAAGCACAAGGGTGAATATAAGAGCATGGCCAAGGTAAGAAAAGGCTGAAAAGACGACCCCACTGAACAAGACACACAAGCGGAAAACGGCAAGACTGGCCAAGAAATATCTCAAGACTGAATTTCTTAAGGTTTTATGGAACTGATGAAATGAGAGGGAGTCTTCATGGGCCGGATGGATGGGCACGTGGCTGATTGGTAAAGGGAACGTGGAGCTGGGGGGTCGCGTGCCAGGGGGGGGCGGCGGGGGTGTGGTGGGTGGGGGTGGAGAGCACAGACAGCCAAGAGAGAGAGAGGAGAACGAGCAGACAACCCAGAAGCCCAAGAGAAGCAAGCAGAGAGACGCCAGCCAGCAGCCAACAAGCAGACAGAGGAGAGAGCAGAGAGCCAAGAGCCCAGAACAGACCAGAGAAGAAGAAGCCAGAGAGAAGAGCGAGAGCTCAGTCCCGGACTAGACGCCAGCAAGGTGGAGGTGGAGTAATGGTTTGCGGCTGGTATAATAAAAGAGAGCGTGTGGGGAATTTTCGGGTTGAGGATGGAGTCAAGCGCAACTCCCAGCCACTGACAGTTCTGGAAGACACTTGTAAGCAGTTGTACAGGAAGAAGGTCTGCATCTTCAAGAAAAACCTGATTCAATGCAGGACAATGCTCCGCATCACACGCGCTCCAATTACCTTCCAGAGCGTTGGCTGGCAAGAAAGGGTATAAAAGAAAGAAGCAGAAAAACTAATGACAGGGCCTCCTTGTTTCACATGATATGACCCCCATTGGAGAACCTGTGGTGCACCTCATCAAATGTGATGTACAAGGAGGGAAACAGTACACCTCTCTGATAAAGTGTCTGGGAGGCTGTGGTGCGGCTGACACGCAATGTTGATGGTCCTTGCAAGAGAGGCTTTTGACGTGGCCTTGCAAAGAACAGTGGCTATATTGGTCACTGATTTGTTTTTGTTTTTTTGTTGTGAAGTAAGAAATGTATATTGTGAATGTTGAGATGTTAGTATGGTGTCAATGGTAAAATAACTAATGGGAATGGGTTTAGATAGTTTTTGTAAGGGCCTAATAATTTGAACAGTAATAGTAACCCCCGAACACACAGAATTCCTACGAAAATAGATAAAACTAAAAAAAAACAAAAAACTACTTCCAAAAAATATGCAGCCTTTGAGATTACTGCAGTTTGTGGGTTTCATTTGAGAACAGGTTTGTGTTCAATCATAAAATTATTCCTCAAAAATACCACTGCCTAATAAGTCGCACTCCCTGTATTAGTAAACATCCATTACCTGTTAATTGAAAATGTTCTCGGTGTTGTGTTTTTGACACAATTTCATGAGGTAAACGACTAAACTTATAAATTCCTGAACCATCTCTGAACAGCAGCGGTTTTAAGAAGATGTGTACAATGATAGCGTGGCACGCTTCTACAAAAATTTCTTAATACTAGTTGATGCCATGAAGTTCAGCGACTATAACAAGGTACAAAGGCGCAGAAATGTTGGCGACATTT
>CM070036.1:115859890-115883544 GCA_036250615.1 Ptychadena robeensis
AGGTTAAAACACCTGATCGCTGACAGTGGCCCCTACTGAAAATGTAATTATATCACATAACACCAACCAACCACCTGTACCAGCCTCACCTATATCAGCTTAGTGGGTACACTGCCAACGTTTACTCTTCCCACCACCATTTTATTCTTCACCACCTTGGGTCATTGACCCTGTTGAGCTCAACATTGTCCTCCAAGTCACTTCACCCTCCAACAGCATGTCACCAAAAATAGTTTCACACCATTTTTACTTCCTAGGCACTGCCCGGGACCCACACATTCTGTGACAGGAAAAGCTATAACAAAAATAAAACCAACATTATAACAAATATTTAACCTTACTAATCATACAATACAACTTAAATAAATACAAAATTACAACAAACCCCCCCCCCCCCCCCAAATGAAAGAACAGCCAATGAACTCTTGAGCTCAGCATGGTGACGCTACGATAAATGACACCTCTCTCTGCAGTTAAAACTATTACAGTAATATATCACTACTGTTTTATCTGTCTGGATGGACATTATTTATACATCTCCTACCAATCTTTATTCTGATATCGTTTATATCTGTAGTGTCGTGGGGTGCCATGTGTAGTGCGCACCTACATGACCGGATTCTTTTGAAGGATGTCTTCTGCTCAGCACACTGCCGCAAAGCTCACACACCAAGAAGGAAGGTCCACACACAAAGTAGGGTATAGTTTTACTACAGGAACCATCACCTGGAAGGTAGGAATGTGGCATCAATTTTGGGCATCTACGTTTCCAGCTTACTCCTCATTAATAAATAGGTACCTTCTAGGTGGCTCTCACACCAGAAAGGAGAATAGGCAGTCCTTGCCAGGAAGTCCCACTGGTTCAGTGCATAATTCACCTGGGAATCCTGTGTCGGGGGACACGTCTGGAGGAATCTACCATGTATCAGGTCAGTAATTTTTAAAAGAGCCCAAAACATCCTCAGGAGTCAGTATTTAGAGATTTGAGAGGGTATTGGCTTAAGGCCAGTTGTAGGGCAGAATAGGATTGATACATTCTGAGGTGAGGAGAGCGGGAATAGGAACAGCCATATAGTCACGTACTCATCCTTGGAGTAAACATCTGGTGCAAGGCCAAGCATCAAACAAACATATGTACATTGGCTAGCATAGGAATAGCATACAGGGCATGGGAAATATACAGTAAAACATACACATATTTAATAAAGAGGCCCTGTCTGTCACTACCCTAAGCTAGGGAGAGAACTATTAATAAATAGGCTTTTATAATAATGCAATAATATGTACAATTAGTGCTATTGCTGGTCACTACATATCTTCTTTTATATTGATTACCTTTGATGTCATGCGGTTTCTTACCTCATAGGTCACCTCATATTGCCATAGTTGGGAGATTGCTCTAGGAGCCATCTATAAGGGACTCCCATCCAACAAATGATAAACATGTTTACTTCCACATTCATGTGACACAGAACAACAAAGAGTTCTTTCAAGAATATTCATGGCATACATCCCATATAGGTTATTCACTGCAGCTTGATTAAAAGAGTTTTCTAAATATCTTAGTGGGGATGTCATGGTGGACTAAAAGCTAGCAGGCACTAAGAAGTCGACACAGCTTGTTTTGGATAGTAATAGTGAGCTAAACTCCAAATAATTGGGATATTTCTGAAGTCTCTTCCAAGGTAAATAATACTGAGCAATGCTGCTGAATAGTGACTTTGATTCAGCTCTGGATGTGGAACATTTTATTTACAGAGCATAATCACAGTTAAGGATCAGTAAAGATCTGATCAAAAACCACTGACAGGGTAACTAGTCATTCAGAATTCCCCATTTATTTAATGCAACCTAAACACACATTAACCCCCTATATGATGACATAAATGTCAAGTAGGAGAGCTAGGAGTTCGCTTGTAAAATTGAGTTAAAGGAATATTCTATACTTTGTGGGTGTAATTTATACTGTTATTACCACAAAGGATTGTGAACATACAAATAAATTTGGGCCAACCACCGTTCCCTGTAGGGCCCCCTTTTCTAGATTGGAACATTGAGCTTCCTCCCATTCAAACGAAATAGTTATTTTTGAAATACAACTCCTATTTCTCCAACTATGGGAGAAAAAAATAGCATACTGAAACATTTACCAGTCAGGAAGTTTTTTTTAAGGGATCCCCAATCATGCAGAGACTTGCGTCATACACAAAGATTAACAGACACACACCACACATACATACACTCTACTTACTTTCTGAACCTTGCTCCCTATATGGTCCTCTAAAGCCTGCCATACACCCACAGACGGGTGCTGACAGACAAGCTCCGATGATCTCTGGAATTCATCTTCATCGGCGGGCACCCTTTGTGTGCCGGCACTTACCTTCAATGAAGACGCCGGTCTTCATTGAAGTTAATGGCATCGGCTGGCATCGGCCAGAGAACATCGGACATGTCCGGCAGGTCACGCTGTGGGGCGATTTTGCGCGAGCGCGCACGCCCATCGGTCAGCGACAAAATTGGCTGCTAATCGGTGTGTGTATGCCAGGCTTAAGTCATCTTCCTGCTTGTCCCTCCCCCAGGCTTCTGATTGGCAGTGGTAGGGGAGGGTGGGGGCATGGTGTGTATTCAGCAAAGGGAAAAGAGAACAGACACCATAGAGAGCCGATAGTACTGCAGTTCTCTCCTCTACCCTCTCTCTGATGCATGCCATAGGTTCACCACCACTAGGGAAGGCTATCCAATTGGTATACCCCCCGGAAGTACCTCTTTACCCCCCAGTTTGAAAATCAAGGACAATAAAAAAAAAATCCTTGTGGTGGGTGTAACCAAGGCATGTCCACAGTGCAGCCCGTGTTCAAGTTTTCACAGGCCCACAGCCTCAGTTAAAGAATCAAGGATTTGCAGAGGTGATCCATACTGGGGTGACACCATTTCACACACAGAGGAGGGGGGACACCAAACTTTCTTACCTGTTGGTTTTTTAACTATGAGTATTCAATATGTACGTGAGCAGTGCTGAGATATTTTTCTCACAGATCCTCCATGTTAGGTAAAATGTGGCTGGACAGCTGGGAGAACTACGAGTACCAGCTTGCCTAGGGGAAACCTATATCAGTGTTCTGGCAGTAAATCGCTAATTCTTAAAGTGGGTTTATATGTGTAGATTTTTTCTTCAATCAACTGCCAATAAGATTCTTTGTTCCATGTCGTTGTTGAACATCATTTGTTCATTTATCGAATGTAACATTAGAGTTTTTGTTCGTTCATCGCCGATATCAAATGAAAACACATTCCAAATTACAACCACAGATAAAAATTTACGAACATGTTTCTTTGACCTTTTGAACTATTTTTTATTCGGAGTCTAACAAAATGTATCCATTGAACAAATTGGCCATTCTAGATTTTTATTCAATCAACCAAAATTTTTTTCGTTCTTTGTTAATCGAACAAAAAAATCTACACATGTAAACCCACATTTAAGTTGGCCATAGACGGTTAGATCTAAATCGATCTGACAAATTACGGACATGCCCGTAATTTGTAGTTTGATCTCATTTCTTTTGATGGGGACTATAGTTCATTTGTTTTGCTAAAAGTTTGGACATCCCTGGTGTAGCCCCCTCAATGCATAGGCAAAATTCTCATTTAAGTCTAGTGAAGAAAAAAGATTACACATTGACTTTCCTTATTGCTCAATCCATAGATGTACCATGTGGTCCTGTCCTTTTTGATCTGTGCTCTGCTCAGAACAGTAATAAACATTCAAATTGTTGGGAATGATCATTCTTGATCTATGGAGATGGACGGTAGGGGCAGATGGACGGAGATGGACGGTAGGGATGGATGAGTAAGGGGCACCCACTGTTAAAACATGTTAAAAATCTTAAAAATGTGCAATCAATAAAGGAGGCTTTAGAGGGAAGGCTGCCGAGGACATAGCACAGGAAGATGCCAGTGGAGCAAGGCAATAGAGTTAGGTAACATTATTTTTTTATTTACTTGCTTGACATACGGGAGCACTTATTCCTTGCAGCGTGGGGCTAACCCAATTTCACAGCTAGCCTGTTGTCATTTTAACTGTGATTGAGTGAAACATGCACCCCCTAAGCTCTTTCTGTAATGTCAATTAGAGGTTATTCCCTATTTTAATTTTATTTATCTAGCTCAGATATACCTCCTTTTTTCACAATTTGCCCCTGTATCAGTGAGGTTTTAGATATGGGCAACCTGGGCAATTGCTCAGGTTTTTCCGATGCCCATATGTCTTCTCCCCTATCCACGTGCTCGCCTGGGGAGTGAAGATGTTTGCCGGGGGGAGGCGGGGATGTGGAAAGGGGGTGATATAGACCTCAAGAGGAACTCCATCCCTGCCCCCCCTTGAGTAAGGGGAGATGAGACTAACAGGGTGAGTCCAGAGTCTCACAAGTTTCACCTCACTCCCATGGTGGAGGGGCATGAGGTGAGACTCTGCTATAATGGACTGGGGGGGGGGGGGGGGGGGGGGGGGGGGCGTCCCGCCCCTGATATTATGGAATATGTTTTCAAACTAGTTGTCTACGACCCAATTGACAGTGAAAGGAATCTAATTTTCTTAACTTACTCTAGAAAAAATAAGTATTTCTATAGTCTACCCCATGGTTGGGCAAAGTGTGGCTCGAGAGCCATATGTGGCTCTTTAGATCCTTCAGCCTGGCTCAGTGGCGTAGTGACCTGAAGTGACCTACCACCAACCCGCAACAGCAAAACCCCCTCACTGCCACCAAAACCCCCTCATTACCACCAATCCCCAACAGCAAAACCCCCTTGCTACCACCATCCCCCAACAGCAAAACCCGCTCATTACCACCAACCCCCAACAGCAAAACCCCCTTACTATCACCAAAACCCCCTCACTACCACATACCTCTAACAGAAAACTCCCCTTTTCTATCACCAACATACCTCGGCTACCCGCCCCGACCAGCGGTGAAGGGCTCGCAGCAGAGCTGGGACTACCTATATGGGGGCTTTGTTGCTACAAATACATGTGGGGCTCTCGGTCTACCATTAAGGGAGGGGCTCTTTGGCTATATATAAAATTAAAACCAACAACATACAAACCTGACTTACCCAACCTTTCCCAGAAGATGATAATGAGATGATTCATAATAAAAAAAATAATAATTACGGACGATATCAAGTTTTATAAGTTTCACGTTTAACTAAGCCTTTTTTAGTTTATTAAGTACATCTTAGAGAATGTTTTAGAGAAAAATAATGTAACTTAAATTGTTGTCAATTTCCACTAGCCCCCCATTCCTGAAAGACATTGGCTGTAAGCAGGCGCTGCGTGTCTCTCTGCTCTAATAACTCCCCGCTCTCGCTCCTCCTGGGTGCCGTCTATTGACAGGAGGGAGGAAAGAGAGCAGGGAGTGATCAGAGCGGAGAGGCAACAGATCTCCGTCTCTCAACATATGTTTCAAGGGTTGCAATGTTGCAATTTGGCTCTTTGGTCGAATAAGTTTGCCTACCACTGGTCTATCCTATAGCAATCAGTTATACTTTTCATTAGGAAAACATCTGATATCAGATGAATAATTTTTTCTTTTTTGTCTATTTCAAAAGTTGTATTAATTTTGCTAATAATGAAAATGTAACACAATATTACATATTATCAATAGTGTTGAGCTTGAATATTTGAATTGCGGATATATTCAACGAATATCCGCTATTCGAGAATTCGCAAATTTCGCATATATGGCGGCATATATTCACAATCTCGAATATTTGCGATATTATGAACCGGGAAGCTGTACAGCCATGGATTGTGAATATATATTTCCAATGCAAAAATAAATATAGCATGTTACCATTCATTGAAGGCAATGTGAATGCATTGCGAATATTTGTGATAACATGTTTTAACATGATTTTTCAAAATTGCAAATATTGAATTAAAATAAAAGTAGAATTATTCACGAAATATCGCAAATTCTAATATTGCCTATGCCGCTCATCACTAATTATCAACAAATATAGTTATCAATGTAGGTTTAACAACTGTATGGTCAAAGTAACCATTATTTCTCATCAGAAGAGAGGTTCCCTATTTCTAATTACTTATTTGTGGATGAAAAAAAAACCGATCTGAAATATAAGAAATTCACAATCTGTGTAATCCAAGGACAGTCCTGTATCTCTGGTTTAGGTCAATAGATCAATTGTTACTTTAATTAGAGATTTATGATTTACAACAGCTCGGGGCTGGCTGACTATTCAAGTGAGACAGTGAGTCTGCCCCACCAGCAAACTCTTTTTTAATTAGCCCTATAAAACTGTACAGACTTATTGAAGATGCCAAACATATACAGCATGCAAAATGTAATGTTAAAACAAACATAAAAATCCGATATATAATATATAGTTGAAATAGATCAGGAGAATCGAAAAGTCTCATTCACCTTAATAATGCGTGGCTTAATCCATGTGAAATGGCTGTGGGTGAGGACTCAAAAAATGTACAGAAAAATTTGTAGAATCTAGAAAGGCTCTCAAAAACTTTACCAAAAAACTGGAGAATCTTATAGGCCACAGCAAGGATCAATCCTGCCACTTTAAGATGTACTGTGCAGCCGATGGAGGACATTTTTGCTATATTTTTGAAGACCCACTACTTTATTCATGTGACTAGATTGTAGATATCAGTAGATTTCAGTCACCAAATTAATCTACCCTTGTCCACAAATAGTTTTGCAATAAAGTTTTATTGTATCAGTGCATTACCGATTACTGATCTTGTAAAGGTGAGTCACTAATGTCGTGATTGAGTCGGCTAGTCATGACATCATCACACAGACATCACATCCCACTAGAGATGGCCGAACTGTTCGGCCACAAACATGAATGTTCGTACTCCTTCTAGCCGGCGAGCAGTACGAGTGTTCGACCCTCCCCGTTCGCCGGCGAGAAGGAGCTTACTGTTACTTCCACATGCAGGATCAGAAGCAGTAGAGAACCCAGTCTTCCAGTGAAAAGCAGGCTCCGAAAACCAGTGACATCACATCCGGCAATCGGAACCAGGAACTATGTGTCTCAGGTACCGGATGTGGCGGCGGACTATTTCACGAATGGACCTGGCCGAAGTTCAGACATCACTATCCCCCATCAATATTGACAGAGAGAGAAGGTCTTGTGCTGACCGCCAATCAGAGGCAGAGACAGCATACATGGAGTTCAGCGTGCACACAGAGAGAAGATGTTGTACATGTGCATAGTGCTGATTACGAATATTCTAATTGCGTATTTTAATTGCAAATATCGGCACTACAAGAATAAATTCAAGTTCTGCAATATAGTGCTTGTCAAGATTTTTTCCATGAGTACAAGGAAACTACCTTGCATTGCGCTTGCAAAATGCACATGTACAAATGCTAATTTGTGTAATGGAGGTAATAATGACTGGAGATCATTTATGAATTTACTGCGAATATTAGGTAAGAAATTTGCAACATTTTGCGAATACGAATATTATAACTATTTTGTTATTATCATTTATTTATATCGTTCCAACATATTTTGCAGCGCTTTTCAATAAATTGGGGGGTGAGAGAAGAAAAGTTATTGAAAGAAATTTGTCACGAATACCAATAGAGTGCAGGGTCTGTAGAATAAGAGGGTGATCTACAGTGTCAAAGGCAGAGGAGAGATCCAGCAGAAGAAGCAAAGAAAAGTTGCCTTGGGCCTTGACAGTGAGCAGGTCATTGGCAACTTTGGTGATGGCTGTTTCCATGGAATGAGAAGATCGGAAGCCAGATTGGAGTCGGTCAAGGAGGGAATTCACAGTCAGTGAGTCTTTTGATAGCAAGGCGCTCAAGCAGTAAGCAAAAGGAAGAAGAGAGAGAGCGGTAGCTAGAGGGAAGAGGGGGGTCAAGCGATGGCTTCTACAGTATGTTGAGCACTATGGCATGTTTAAAGGATGATGGGAAGATAACAGAGGAGAGAGACTGATGCTGCTCATCACTACTTGTACATGCGGCCTCTGCCTCTGATTGGCAGTTTTTAAATGTACAGAAACTAATATATATAACAAAAATTCTCAGGTGTGGCCGACTCTGCCTCCATAATTGACTAGTTGAGTAATGCTTTGTATTGTGTACCATAGTTTTATGAGCTCCAACTTTGTTTTCTGATGCCTGCATAAGGGAAAGGCTCAGACACCATGCTTCATTTCCAGGATGTATGGTCTCTTCTATTCATATTAAAATCCCCTGAAAGATCTGTTTGACTAATAGCTTAATGGATGGTACAGTTAGTAGGAGCTTGTGAAGGCAAATGCTGGGAAGTGAGCAATACTTACAACAAAGTGTTTTCTCCTAATATTATTACTGTCATTCTAATTTCAAATGAAACCAGAATACTGCATTTTCTTGCTATGATTACTAGTGATGTCATTCTGATTTTAAAGTAATTTGTGCTTCACCTTGATACTATGGTTGGTGTTGTTATAACAAAGAGATATCTGTCCAACATTATGACTTAACTTTGAAAAAAAACTTTGAAAAAGCAGAATCTATCACTGAATATTTCTGAATTCAGAAAAAGAAAACCAGGCTGTTTTTCTTACTCTAACCTGTTGGTACACATGCCCAAAAATTTTAATAAGAACTATAGGTAAACAAAAAGCAACAGTATTAAAATGACATTATGGCTTTAAAAAGCAACCCCTGCTTTTCCATGCTTCCTGTTGACAGGTGACAGGTCCTCCCTCTCCCTTGAATAGTTTATCACAATTTCACAGCTCAGCATTATATGAAAGAACACATCCCTTACTTTCCTTGATGTCTCAACTTGTTTCTGTTTAGTTAAATTGATCAGAAATGTATGGAATGGTCAGTCTTTGACACAGTGGCCAATGCACCCTTCCCCGGTGGTGTAGACTTCTGCTCAAACATAGAAATAAGCAGGAAGTTCTAAAGGAAAAGTGCAGATGCTTTCTTTTATACACAATGCCTGGGTCAGACTGATAAACGATGTGTGGGGATAAAAGATGTTAATGAAAACCATGCAGGTAAGTATGGTTTGTAAACACTGTTCAGAAGCAGGATTCATATAAACAATGTCACAGCCTTTTGTCAACCAAATTGTGGAGTCTGCACTGTACCACTGACCCCTGCAAAGTGCACCATCCCATAAAGCTCTTTTTTGTGTCAAGTGTCTACATTGATTTTCAGTGGGAAATTCCATTTCTGTATACCTAGAACCTACTTCACAACTATATAGATTTGGCCCAATACTCCCTTCATCCAGTATGCTAGGCATGTACAAAATCAGGCCCAAAGGCATAATGTGGTCCACGTTAAAGTTTCCACTGGCCCGAAGTTTCAGTCAAAAAATCAATAATATGCAGAGGCGATGCTTATTGGGATGACTTCATTTCACTACTAGAGGAGGAGGCAACACAATACTTTCCAACCATTGCAATATTTAAATCCAAGAACATGGCATCTTGCCAGGTCCAGGATACAGCAAGTCCTGGGACCCGTCACAACGGACTTTTTAGGTAGCAGTATACAAAATAAATAAACAAATGAAAGTTATTTGAGTGTTGTAAGAAACAAGTTTATATATCGTAGAAAGTCGTATACTGTATAACTCGGTCAAACGACTCCAAATTGATTCTTCAGATACACGTAATATCCATATTCCATATGTTCTAAACAAAACAAAGTCTCAACGCGTTTCGCGACAACCGTCGCTTCCTCAGGAGATAAATAATATTAAACAAAATAACGCAAATCCCAGCTGAAAGGTAAGAGGAGATTAGTCAGTGTGCGTAAGGTCAGAGGCATGTTTTTAAAAAAAAATGTCAAACAATGATATAGGGAAAGGTATTCACCCTATAATGGTCCTAGAAGTGAAACTGCGAGTCACCGCTGAAGGAGGAGGGGGATGGGGCTATAAATAGCCTGTGTTGGGGAACAGGGGGCTCTAGTTGAATCCAGGAAGATATCCCACAGGTTGCTGCTTCTAAAATTGAGTATATAGTATGCGGTAGGGAATGCGAGTGTAGGCATAGCTGCACCATACATGCCCCCAATATCAAATCAACACTCAAATAACTTTCACTTGTTTATTTATTTTGTATACTGCTACCTAAAAAGTCCGTTGTGACGGGTCCCAGGACTTGCTGTATCCTGAACCCGGCAAGGTGCCACGTTCTTGGATTTAAATATTGCAATTATTGGATGTTGGTAGCTATTATTACTTAGTGGTGAGGGTGTACCTTCATGTTCTCTACTTCCCAACCATTGCCATTCTTTTGTGCACATTTCTTAAGTGCTTGCTTCAAGTGCAGCTAAAGAACTCCCATCTCACTCAAGTACCACAGTTGCAATGTCAGCGTGAAAGTTCTAGCAGGGACTTTGGCTTGGGCCGACCCCCATTGCTAATGGCAAAGTCAAGGGTTTACACCATTCTGTGCCTGTCTACGTCTGCTTCACCATCCAGGTTATTCCTACATTGTGTGAAGGAAGATATCCGCCCCATTGTATCATTCATTTGCATTTCATGTTTATGGTTCAAAGAATGTAAAGATGAATGATCGGTCCCCAACACATTGCACATAACATAACCTGGCCCTCTTTGCAAAATATTTGGGCACCCCTGCAGTATGCATTGTTGACAATTACTTGGTCAGGTAATAAGACAACTTCTCCACCTACAAATATCTGGGTGCTCATTCAGTCTCAATGAGTTATTGGTTATGGCTATGCACATCCTGTGAAGAAGTGTGTGATACCACCATTCGCACACAAGCAATACACAGTAGCACAGCACATTGACAATAATATATGGCACAGTACTTTATAGATGATGGTACAGATCTGATTTTGGCTGCATTATGGTGCTATGGTACAGGTGCTATGACCTGTCATTTTTTATAGGTCATGGCAATAAACTGTAACCCAGAATATCAGTTTAATAGTATAGTATAGTATACATGTTGCATGTTTTATAGGCCCTGTTTAACGATATAACAATTATTTTGTAGCTAAATGTGGACCTGGCACCACAACCCAATAGAGAGATCCATTTAAAGTGGATGTTTCCTTTAACTTGTCAGCACTTTGTATGATGTGAATGTGGAAATGTGAGAAATAAAATCAAAATATCAGACAAATACCCTAGAGGCTGATTTTATTACAGAGCTACTGTGTAAACAGAAAACTCAGCAGTTGTTGCTAAGTTGTGCTAATCATGACTGAATGATACAAAGTTCCAGGTCCTAGCCAGAGAAAACATGGCTATAGACACTTCACTCACCAGCAATAGCGTTCATTAACTGCCCTCTCTCTAGAGCCCCACCCAAGGCAAATATAATGTAATACTACTTGGAGCAGCTCAGAATTCAGAGCCGAAGTACAACCTGTAACTAAAATGTACAAATGTTGTTTTAGGGGTTTAATCCTAATTAAATACAGTTGTCATGAATTGGCTTTAGATGGGAATCAGTGGAAACTTTCCGAATCGTTTTACCTCTTTGATTTGTAGAATGGTTTCCTTTATTAACGCCAGTTCTGGGCCATAGCTAATGTTTTTCTGCACACAGGAATTTGGATACGGTTCTATGACAGGTTCCTGAGAGGTCCTTGGCAAAAGTATGGATCTGGCCATGTGACAAGGTTAAAGATGGAATATGGAAGAGCCTATGTCTTTTCAAGCCATGCTGGTATACAAGCTTGCACTGGGGTGAACAGCTGTGTAAGAAACCTATCTTTACATACAGATTTACTATTAGAAGTACTGAAGTTACAAGGCCACTAAAGTGTGAAGGTCCCTTATACACAGGTCTTTCATTGTGCCTGTGCGTGTCGATCGATAAAGAATTGTTCACTATCCACATTGAACGATCGATTGTTCAAGGAGGATCGATCGTGCAGCAATCCGACAAGTCTGTTTCTTTGGATTGACCGTTCGCCTTCAAAGTACGTTGGTGGTGGTCATCAATTTTTTGTATGCCAATGACCTCATTTTCGATCCAGAACATTCTAGAAATCGATCTGAGAAAGTTGCATCATCCAAAAATCGATTGTTCAAGGTGAGGTGTTAATCGATTTAGTCGATTTTCTGTTCACTGTAAATGATCAAATTGATAGTCGATCAGGAAGAAATCTACCCGTGTATGGGGACCTTGACTTTAAATTACAATAAGGACACTTTCACACCATAAGTGCTGTCAAACCACAGGGCAATGTACATTACGTGAAACAGTCCTAAATCTGATAATTGTCTGTTAATGGAAAGATCATTACATAAGCTGTTGAGACTAATGCACCCAGTAACACAGCTGTTTCTGGAGAAGTGATGATGTTCTGACTTATACCGTTTTTTACTGTAAATGATAGAGAAAGCACTTGTGTGTATTTGCGCTTATGTACTGACTGTTTTCCAAAGCAATGCATGTTCTAAATGTAGAGTGTATCATGCACATGATGGACTACTTAGGGCCCTTTCACACTATATGCGTTGCATTTTAAAAACGCAGGTGTTTTTTCACCACATGTGTTCTTTTTTTACCACGCACATTTTTACATTGACAAACAATGTTACCATTCATATTGAATGCGTTTTTTTTAAATGTCCTGCTGTATGCATTTTTGATTATAGATTATAGATTTGTTCTAAAATCCCATTTAAAACACAAACGCATGTGTTTTTGTATATATGCTGAAACGCATGCCTTTAGAAAACGTATATAATGTGAAAGGGCCCTTAGGGTCTCCTTTTCTCTGGTTTGGTTTTCCTCTATGAAACCACTAACCCACTCCATTGTACATCCAATGACATATCTTCTCCTTTCACCGGAACAAGTGTCCTCATTGGAGAATTCCCATTGGATGTTCTATTCCTGTTCCGGTAATTTTTCATTTGTCTTGCTGACAGTATTCACCAGGATAAATGTAGAGTAATAGCACATTAAAGCGCTACTAGATTCTAAGCGCGGGCAGGGTTCTCGACTCATCTTAACCTGTGTGTTATTTTGTATTCCATTTCCCATTTCTCTCATTTATAGCACAGCACAACATTATGTTGTTTGAACTACTGTATATAAATAAAAACTAATAATACCAGATATGACAGATTATGTAAACTGCCACCAGTGGGCTTCTTGGTGTTGTGATGCCCAACTTTTATTACTTCCTGGATCACTGACTCAGAATGAGTATACAGCTCCTGTGTTAAAGCGGAAGTAAACTCAAAAAAAAAATACTCCACATCATTATAACGGACAATTACACACCTGTCCGAAGTATACATCTGGTGAAAACTGCTACACAGAGAAAAAAAAAGGTCCTTACAATCCTTCCCTTTCCTTCCTCATTCCCTAAGGCACCATCTAAGTACTGGCGCCTGAACACCACTCCGCCCATTCTGTTGGACATTACTAAGGGCCCCTCTCTGCAGACCTTTTTACTATTTACCAATCCCAAAGGTTTTGGTATGGGAGGACAGTTCTGGTCCCCTTCCAGAGATCTATTTCTTGCAGTTTGCATGGGTAAAGCTGAGGAGGACACTGTAGGAGACAGGAGAGATTGAGACTGCAGTGGTGGTGAAGGGGTTCATTGGTGCAGGTGATTGGGGGTGACATGTTTTGGGGGGCCACATGAGGCTTGGGTATAAAATACTTATCCTCCTCTGCTGCCAGTCCCGCATGTCTCTCTACACTTGCCCCACAATCACCTCACAGAGACACTCGAGAGGGGGGGGGGCTGGAGGAGGCACACAGCACCCTCTGTGATAGGGACGGCACAGAGGCAGGCGTGCTTCTGGGGCCCGCCTACCGCTGATTTTGTCCCCGGCCGCCTTGCAGCTCTCAGCTCTAACAAGCGACTCGCGCCGCGGCGCACCTAATTCCGCTATGGGATTGTTGCTCCTCCCCCACCCAACCTCGTCTGTCTTGCCTGCTTAAGTTTATTTTTTTCTTTTTTGGACAGTGCTTTGCCCTATCTATTGGCAGCCTGATGCTGATAGTGCAAGTGACCTACTGGTGGTAGCCGCCTTAGTTAATTCACTTGTGTGTTTCTCTCTACTCTGTTAAGTGAACCACTTTGAGGCTATTATGATTCTTTAGAGTAATTTTCCACTAATAAGCTTTCATAATCACTTAGTTAAGGTTCTCTGATGATATTATCATATGTGAAAAACATAAAAATATAACATAGATACAGATAAATGTAAAAAAATTAATAGACCCTTCTGTCACCGATGGTGTGCCAGATCTTCTGCTGGGCTTCAGTTCCTCCTCTCTAATCATAACAGAAACACCGCACATTTTCAATCTGCATTCCATTTCATTGTGTTTCAGAACAGTAAAGCCAATCAAATGGTACAATGAAACACACGAATGAGACTTCTAAGCATACAAAAAATGCAAACATCATCAATTTCTGTTTTGCCCCAATAGAAATATTTGGACATTGCCAGTAGGATGGCCGAACACTCAGCTGTGGCGTTTGCGAACAGGCGAATCGAACTTCTGCAAATACCCCTCTGCGAACATGCGAACAGCGAACCTCATTGACTACAGTGGTGGTGATGAACTTCTCAACCCTTAGGTCCTATTTGCAGCCAAAATACCAATAAAAAAAAGTCAAAAGGGTGCGACACACCTGCACAGTGTCACACCAGAGGGGGATCAATGGCTAAACTTCTCCCCAAATAGGGATCTTTTTAAAATGCTGTGTTCCTTCAGTCTAATGGCCGGAAATCACAATCTAGATACAGATTTTGCCAAAAGTTACCGGACAGTACTTATGCAGCGCATCACATGCAGTCAGATCTCTCTGCAATGCATAATACAGCATACCCCACCCCCAGAGAAGGATTTTGTGGCTCAGTAATGATGACTATGTAACATAACACCTTAGCTATAGTTACAGATCACTGGATGGAGTATAATAGCAAAGTAGCTCAGCCCATCGCTCAATCAGCAGCAGCTCTCCCTATCTATCTAGTACTTGTAGGAGCTACTCGTCCCTATCTATGTCTGAGGTGAATGGAGGCGACCTTAAGTTGGTACACTATGTAACACCATCATGAGTTCCCGCCTGGTCTTTCCATTTAGGTGTGGGGTATTGTCCTCCAGGAGCAAACAGGATAGTGTACTGTACCACACTATAGGTGGGGGTCGCACCATGTCTCATGTTAAGGTTATGGGGCGGGTCGAACCCCATAATGTTTGCCGCCATTGCGAACTGCGAACATGCTATGTTCACCATGAACTGTCCGCCGGTGCGAACTTTTCGGCCATCACTAATTGCCAGGAAATTACGGTTGAAACCAGAGCAGTTCCATGAACCCTGTTCATACATACAGTGGAGGAAATAATATTTGACCCTCACTGATTTTGTAAGCTGTCAATGACCAAGAAATGAAAGTCTCAGAACAGTATCTTTCAATTAGTAGGTTTATTGTAACAGTGGGCAGATAGCACATCAAAGGAAAATCGGAAAAATTAACTTTAAATAAAGATAGCAACTGATTTGCATTTCATTTGAGTGAAATAAGTATTGTGAACCCTCTAACAAAAAAAGACTTATATACTTTGGTGTGAAAAACCCTTGTGTGCAAGCACAGAGGTCAAACGTTTCTTGTAATTGATGACCAAGTTTGCGCACATTTTAGGAGGAATGTTGGTCCACTCCTCTTGCAGATACATCTCTAAATCCCTAAGGTTTTCGAGGGCTGTCTCTGTGCAACCTCTGAGCTTGAGCTCCCTCAATAGGTTTTCTATTGTCAATTAAAGGTCGGAGCACTGACTAGGCCCACTCCATGACCTTATGTGCTTCTTCTTGGCCACTCCTTTGTTGCCTTGCTGTATGTTTTGGGTGCATTGGTCGTGCTGGAACACCCATCCACGACCCATTTTCGTTTCCTGGCAGAGGGAAGGAGTTGTTCGCTCAGGATTTCACGATACATGGCTCCGTCCATTTTCCCGTTAATGCGATTAAGTTGTCCTGCCCTTAGCAGAAAAACACCCCCAAAGCAAAATGTTTCCACCCCATGCTTGACGGTGGGGACGGTGTGTTTGGGGGTCATGCAGCATTTTTCTTCCTCCAAACACAGCGAGTTGAGTTAATGCCAAGAGCTCTATTTTGGTCTCATCGACCACAGCACATTCTCCCGGTCACCTCTGAATCATTCAGGTGTGTTCATTGGCAACTTCAGACGGGCCTGCACAGTGCCTTCCTGAACAGGGGGACCTGCGAGCCCTGCAGGATTTAATCCATTGCGGTGTGTATTGTTTCAAAGGTTTTTCTTGGTGACTGTGGTCCCTGCTAATTTGAGGTCATTAACTAACTCCTCCCGTGTAGTTCTAGGATGCTTTTTCACCTTCTCAGAACCATGACACCCCACGAGGTGAGATCTTGTGGTGGAGCGCCAGAGCGAGGGCGATTTGATGGTATTTTGTGTCCTGTCGCCATTTTCGAACAATCGCCAACAGTTGTCACCTTCTCTATCCCAGCTTCTTGCTTATGGTTTTGTAGCCCATTTCAGCCTTGTGCAGGTCTACAATTTTGTATCTGACATCCTGGACAGCTCTTTGTCTTTCCCATGTTGGAGAGTTTGGAGTCTGCTGATTGATTGATTCTGTGGACAGTTCTTTTATACAGGTGACTAGTTAAGACAGGTGTCCCTAATGAGGGTGGACTAATTGAGTAGAAGTGTCTATACCACTCTGTGGGGAGCCAGAAACTCTAATGGTTGGTAGGGGTTCAAAAATTATTTCACTCAATGAAATGCAAATCAGTGCTATCTTTATTAAAGTAATTTTTTCGATTTTCCTTTTTGATGCTACTGCCACTGTTACAATAACCTACCATTGAAATGTACTGTTATGAGACTTTTCATTTCCTTTTGGACAAACTTACAAAATCAGTGAGGGGTCAAATAATTATTTCCTCCACTGTAAGTAGACCTATCCTGTTCTGCAACTAAATTGACCGTCACCATGCAAGTTGCCATTGTGTACCACATTCACCAAGCCTGTCCTAAAGTTGGAGTAATCAAATACCAATACTATATATATAATGAGAAAGTCTAAAAAAAATGTTGTCCATGGTATTCAGATGTTGTTAACAGATACATGCTTTCTTTAACACTGTTAACTTTAAATTATTTTTTTTCGACAAGTGACTTGTGCCATTAGGACATAATTAAGAAGTGACTGCTTATGACCTTTACAGCAGATGCAGACAGTGGTTCATTGGGCCCATTCAGTTGGCGCTGAAATCCCCCAAGCTCTCTATGTTATTGGATGACCAGCTGACAAACTGTCAATGGTTTAATTGAATGAGTGCTTTCACCAGCCTCCCTTGAGTGTTTCTTCCTTGTTTCTCTCCTTTTAGTGATAGCATTTATCTGTGATTTGCAGGAGCTGCTTCCCATTATAATGCTTCTTTCAAAGAGGGTCAAATACAGGACAAGTGCCATTCAAACAAATGGAGTAGAACTGTCACCTTTCGATAAGAACTTGGCAGCTGCCTGCACTCCGGCAGATGTGCTTAAAGCATACAATTTACTTACACCATAAATTTGGTGCGTCTACAGCTAGGCAAAGCAAAGCAGTGATGTGCAGTTCATAAATAAGTGTGGCCTGAAAGCCTCTTTTCTGTGTATGTGATAAGCTGATTGCAGGTTCTACATAATTAAAAGCCATTGCTCAAAGACGACTCAGTACTAGAGCAGCTAATTTTATTAAAGAGGTTTTTAGCCATAAAAGGGAACTGCAAATTAAAACACAATGTACAAATGAAAAGTTGTTACAGTGATGGCTATAGTGATCAATCAGTTTACTTATCGTTAAAAATAGTGACCATTCATAGTAAAGAAACATTAATATCGAACCCCAACCAGATCAGTAAATGCAATACAAAAAGTCTTACCTGTATGTTGGTATGTAACCAGTGTTAGGTATATTACTCATAAACAGACCATCTGCCATTTTGTATTTACCAAACAATCAGAACATTTCATCTAATTGGAAACTGATTAATGCTAAGTCACATGTTTACCATACTTTGGCTTTTCCCGATACATATTTTGTTCAGAAGGTGATCTGATCTTTCTTACATACAACACAACTTGTGTACTTTCAACCAATATTACCCAACATGTCGATTACCCAACATCTACATACAATGTGGGTACAATGGTGGGGTCATCTGCTGAATTCCCAGCACATTCACTTCAGGTCTGATTGTTTTATCAAATAAGAAATCAAATGGAAAGTAAAACTCTAAGCACCTGAATTCGCGTGACATCAGTTTTATGTTCTACTTGAACTAGGACCAGAAGGGTCATCAATCTGAGGTAGGCAGACAAGTAGTGGCCCGGGAAGTATTTTATTGGTGTTACTGAAGCCTAATTATTGTCCAGTCAGCAGACTGAAGTTAGGTTTATGGCTATGCAGTCAGTAAAAGGTGGTTGGATCAAAAGATAGGCTGCAATTTACTATATATATATATATATATATATATATATATATATATATATATACATATTGTTTTCTTAATGTGTTTAGCTGCATGCCCAAATGCCATCTGCAAGAACTCTTGCAAGAAGCATAATTATTACTAATTTGAAGAAACTCATTTGGGTTAACCAAACTAAAAAACAAGGTGGCAAACCTCTGGGACAATTTAGGCAATTGAGATAAGGTTTAGTTGAACCTGATCTCAATTGCTTTAAAAGTCCCTGAGGTTAGCCACCTGGGTTTTGGGTTTGGTTTACCCAATTTTTTTTTTTTCAAATTATTATTTATTAGAATGTGTCAATTCCTTACCGGCAAAACAAACCTGATCCTATTTTTTGTTATAACAAAATGAAAAAATATAAGCGGAGATTTGTTGTCACATGCAGGAATCTGGGTTGAGCTAAACCAGTTGTCCACCTAACATAGATTCTTCCATGGTCTTCTTTATTTCCTTTTCCTGACAAGTGCATAAAATTTGCCCTTTTACTTTGCTCTGACCCATGGTCTCTGCCAATATAACCTACATTTCAACATTGGGGGTTGTCCCCACCCACGAGCCACCAGCAGTCACAGCTAACTACATGTCAATGAAGCGGCTCGCTGCCAAAACACGGGTGCCTGCATAAGTAAGGACAAGCCCTACAATTGAAATGAATGGAAGCGGCTGCCAGTGTCCACCGCCGCACGCCCAACTTTGCCTGTGGGGACAAGCCCTAACAAGCAAACTACATGATTGAAGCTGATCAGAATCTGTAGGTGTCAAGTTTGATTGGGTCAGTTTTAGTCTGCATGAAATTAGCATTTTAATGTCAACAAAGTTCAGCATCTTTAGCAGGCATCATGTGAAATGATTCTTCTGCTAGTTTTAAAGGTCCATCGTCACATCCAGACAAGGGATATCTATAGAATATACCTTCTATATGACTTATTCTCATAATATTTACCATAAGTAGGTGGTATTGATCAGGTAACCACTTTACCCAAAGCTGTATGAATCAATGAAAAGATTAACAGAGATTGAAGCCCCCATATGCTGCATATATACAGAAGTTACAAAATTGCTTATGTTTACAGTGTTATGTGTTAGTTAAGGATTAATGCTGGTGCTAAGTAAATTTTTGTTGCACCTTGGTATACATTCTGTGCAATGTATATTAGACGGTACTTTTCCTCATATTTCCTTCTATGTAAATTTGGAAACACTAATGGTTTATGTCTGAACTAGGCACTGAGCCATTCTGGACCTGCAGACCAAACCCTGGATTTCTCATTTTGCTTGAAACAGTCACATCCATTTCTTGTGCCAGGTGCATTCATGCATGACCAGTACATTCAGTATATTGATTTCAGTTTCCTTTTGCTATTCCCTTTCCCCTTGACAAAAGCATAACTATATGAAAAAAGGTAATTCCGTTCTCCCCTTAACAAATTGAATTGGCAGTCCACACCCTACCTTCCCCTGGTATTAACAACTTAAAGTATATTTCCAGGCATTAAACCTTTAGAACATCCTAAATGATTTTTTTTTCCTTTTACTGCGTTCCTGTAATGATAAACAGCTTTTATTGTTTCCCGTGACATCATCACCAGACTCGTAAAATTCATTCAGGCAAAACTTTTGGAAGGTCACTTCCTATGGATATAGACACTACTAGATATAATGAATGAGATTCATAAAATTTTATGTAAAAAGTTTTTACTGGTACAGTGGAAGAAATTTGTGACAAAACAAGCCGTTCCTCAGTGGATGAGTGTTACACATGCTTATTGAATGCAGATTGCATTGATAACAATAGTAACAGAAAATGAGCACGCAGAAATGTAGTCATAAACAAGCATAGGTCAGTTGCCAATTGTGTGAAGTAATAATGGGAGTTAGATGAAGAGTAAACCAGTATTCAACAGTCAACAGGTTGGTACATGGGTGACGATAATGAAGGCACAAGAAGCAAAATCAGCAATATTTTGTCAGGAGCACAATAATCTGGCAAGAAGAAGTACAGAGATAAGGTTTATATTGGAAGAATAGTGGAGGGAGGAGTTCAGGGTTCAACAAGGAATAGGTTTCATGGTAACTTTGTCCAATGAACCTCACAAGGTGCAAAAGCAGACTATCAGGAGACACCTGCAGCCAAACACCAAAGCATACCTTGGTTCAGATCCTGACAGGGTCCCTTTTACTCATTTTGTCAAAAAATATATATTTTTTCTTTAAGGAATATCTTGTCAAGAATGTATTAATAAAAAGAGCAGTCTTCTTTAAGCCCCCCATACACGTTCCGATTTTTCGTACGAATTTTGCCCAACCGACCGATCGGGTCGGGAGATTAATCGATCGGGAGATTAATCGGATTCGGAATTATGTACCCAACCGATCCTGATTTCTCAAAATCGTCCGAAAAATCGATCGGGTGACAGGATCGGACGAAAAATCGGTCGGGAGAATAATCGGAACGTGTATGGGGGCTTTAGGAAGCATCTAGGAAGTCACTACATTTCTGCAAATCATCAGGTGTTGCTTTCTATTTTCAAGGATAAACAATTAAGAAACCTAAATTTATTGCAAATATATAGTTTTGTTTTTTTCCAGAATTGAAGAGACTTACTTAGGGAATGGTAAAAATTACCCAAAAAGGTTTCGAACGGTGAGACACACCCAAGCCTTACGTTTTCCTCCCAATGAATTCTTTTTATGTATTCCCATTTTATTTTTATGTGGCATTCTTAGCAGTGTTTGTAGAAGTTAGATCAAACTAGGATAACCTGTCCTCATGCACTGGTACATGGTACCTGCTTGGATGGTCCAGATGACCCCACCTGCACTGGTCTCAGCTTCAGAGAATATGACTCTTTAGTTAATTGACATTGACGCAGAGCAACACAGCGCACCTTTGACCTGATGCATTTTTTAAGTGTTAAAGTAGACTGAAAACCTATTAGATAAAATGGAAAAAATTGTATCTCCCTGATGTCACGTAAAAAATAGGGTTCTGACTCATCAAAAATCTTTGGACCCATTAACTCTAGTGTGTCCTAATTTTTGACATGCTCAGTGCATTCTCACAGTAGAGCCATGTCCTTACTGTCTGTTGTTTAGCTAGTTAAGCAGAGTACAGACCTGCAGATATGGGCAAGATCGATGGCCGATTCGAGCGCCGTGCGCATTAACGGCTATCTATCTGGCCCATATAATTTGCGGCCATCGCTGTTTTCGAGAGGGATTAATCAATCCTGCTCGAAAACAGCCATATGGGACATGTCCGTTAAATACGGCCTATGTCCGTTGCTTTGCCTAGAGACCACGGGTCGGCTGAGCTGGGGAGAGCAGAGCTGTCTCTCCCCAGCTTCGCACATCTAACAGCAGCGTGATGCCATCATCACACTGCTGCAGGGAACATCGGAAGGCTCGAATATCAAGCTGTCTGTACCCTGCTTTAATCAGTTTATTAGATCTAGGAACAAGGAGAGTCTATTTAATATTTACATGGAACCAAGAATTCTACATTTAATTTTAGAGGCAAATGGCTCTATACTACTGAGGTTTATTTTATCTTCTGTGTCCGAATTATGCAGTTCTTAAGCTTCAGGCTAGAGATGGTCGAATTATTCGACCAGCTGACTTTGTGAGCTGATTGCAAAGCCTCTAAAAAAGGAATCATCACCAAAATGTAGAGAAGGGCTTTGGGAACATTAGGAAAAAAAACAGTTTTGTGCTAGCACATGTAGTTTTTGCATAAATTAAGTTCAAAGTCAAAGTCGAAATTTAGACTTTTGAAATTTTTACTTGACTTTGAACTTAATTAATAAAAAAACTATTTGTGTTAAAGTCATACTTTTTTTTGTAGTATACCCCCAACCCTTCTCTACATCTCCAGCAAGTTTGGTGATGATACCATGTTCAGGGGCTTTGCAATTAACTCGAAATTGTCAAATTTAAAAAAAAAAACATCTCTTCTTCAGGCTACAAATGTGTAATGTACTGCATGCCTTGTGGACATAGACTAATCATCCATAATCTTGGCTCTAGATTAAACCTAAGGATCTTAAGAAACTTAAGGATCTCAAGTAGGTCAAGATAGAATCTAATACATATCATCTAATAAATTATCTCTTCTTTTTAGTTAGTAAACAATACAGCCATTATTGTTTTTATTGGGATGTTCTAGACATTACTATTTCCTTCCAAAAGAAGGGGCAAAATGAGGGTGTGTCTTATGGTCCGAATGTGAGACCTCCCAACCCATGTGCCTGCATGGGTTTGGGGTCTCAAGCGCCCACATGGGGTTGTCTGCCCCATGCGGCTTGTCTGCTTCTTGCAGCCGGCCAGGACTGTGTGATGCCTCTCAGTGCCCTGAAAGGCAGGCAAGAAGCGCATCAGGGCAGGAGAGACACACATAGTCAGGACGGTACATCCTTACATTTTCCTTGGAATGCGCAGTCTTGCTTGCAAGCCTCAAGTACAGCTCCTGACATCACTAAAAGGCTCCAAAAACATTTAGTTAATGTTATTGTAATAAAAGACAATAACAACAAACAGACAACTAATTACTGGACCCCACTAAAATTTACCTTTTATTTCACCTTAATATGATCTACAAATAAAGTCATAATTGTCTGCAGGGACCCAGAAGGCTGCAGGTTGGGTAAGAGGAAAACCATAACTTATCACCTACTTGTGCCTAACAAAGAACGTTTATCACCCAAAACACCTTCCAAAATCAATTCTGCTTCTTGTATATCCACATGCTGTAGAAAGAGAAACTCAGAGCCCTTTCAAACAAAACAATTGATTCCATCCCTACTGGTCCAACAACTTGACCATACATTACATACACACAATGTTTGTGCCACTAGCACCCAGAAATGCTAAACTTGTCAGATAAATACATATTTGATTAGTTCAATCTGGTCTAAACTTTTCTTTTTGTCTGTCAATGTTCATCCATACGGACCAGGTTAATATACATCATTCCAACAATGTACTGTATATGCTTAAACAATTTCTAGATTTTATTAAAATAACTCTGCAGCAGTGATTTCTTTCCCCCACGATATGTACTCATGGTTAGTGATGGCTAGTGATGGCCGAACTGCCGGCAAGGCGGACAGTTCGGCCGCGAACAAGCATGTTCGC
>CM070036.1:115894606-115908461 GCA_036250615.1 Ptychadena robeensis
GGATATTCGCGAAATTACGCGAATTCGAATATTGCCTAGTCGCTCATCACTATTTATCAGCACAAACATCTCAATACTAGAGATGGATGAACTGTCCGCAAGATGGGGCTGTGCGTTCCATGTACCAGAAGTGTCATCACTTCCGGAATATGGACCATGGCACTGTGAATTAAATGTACCGGAAGTGACGTCACTGACACCACTTCCATTTTTTAGCCGACAAGGCCGATGTTCGGCCATCACTACTCATTACCAAGCACCAGGGAAAGGTGATGGTTTCAGTCTGTTTTGCAGCAGCAGGACTTGTATACATTGAGGTCCTTGAATCAACCATAAACAGCTTTGCATACACGAGTAACCATTTGTGAAACCATTTGTGAGACGGTTTGGTTGAAACTATATAATGACCCACATAATGAAAAATAAAAGAATAATGATGAAAGAATATTCAAAGTCCAGACCCAGTTGAAATACAGTGGTGGGGGAGCTGTGCATAAAAAATAACCCCAAACCTCAAAACACTTAAGGAATGCAGTAAAGCAGACTAAAAGTAACCATAGACGGGTCAAATCTTTTACGATCGCCTCTCGTTTCGACCGGAACATGCAAAGCAATTGAAGTGCATGCCACCTTGGTTAATAGATTTATCGTCAATCTCTGCCTGGAAACTATCGCAGGCTCCCAAAAAAGGTTGATTCCTTGTATTCATACAATAGAAAATGATCTCAGGGTGGGATAATCTGAAGTGCTTGTCTATTAGTGCCTGCACTCTGTTCGGATCGAACAGGAAGCGATCGAGGATCACCACTAACAATCAACCGGAAAATACCGCAATGTCTGTTCACCCTCTGTTCAATCTCTTCTTCGATATTGATTGATTTTTGCGGTCAAACAAGAAAATTGACCACTTAAGCCAGACTCCGCCACAGCTGTATGAAAGACTGATAAACTTTAAACTATTGATGCTAAAATTGGTTCTGCAACCTGTACAAGTGTTTTTCTGGTTTCACTTTGCTAAACAAATAATGACACAGTGGTATCTATTTTGTATTAAGATTGTGGCCTTAGATTTTAATAATTGTATAAGCTTTGCACTGCATGATTTTTTCTATGTCCTGATAAATACAAACCTTTAATTAAAATAAGGTGTATTCTCTTTTTCGCCACCACTGTAGCCTGTACTCAGTAAAAGTCTGCTGCAGAATGTATTTAATCACGATTTTCCATTCAATATATTTGTAAGCAATAAGATTAATATTCAGTATGTACACAAATATAACAATCAGTTGGAATTGCTGATTTGCAGCAGTAACGAGTACAGTGTTAAGCTCTGCTGCCCCCTTGTGGACAAACAGCAGAGTATCAACAGGTCCTGGAGGTTAGACGCCCTCTGCCAGTCACTTTCTTAGAGACGGTTCTTGCTTTCGAACACTCCCAATGACTCAAAGCCTGTTATTTAACTGGAGCAATTTGCAACATGTAGCAGCCAATGTCAGTCAGCAATCACTTAACATTCTTCTGACTTTTGCTTTATTTTGATTTTAATTTATAAAAGATGATTTATGATTGTTTACAATTGATTATTGAACACCTCTACTCCAATCCCAAATACCTGATTTATAGTTGTTTTACATATATATGGGTGAGCACAAAAAAGATTAAACTTGTTAGCACTGCTCCTCTTTTATTTATCTTTCTTGATTTTTCCAGCATTTTTTTTACATTAATGTGATTTCTACCACTTTTTATTTGTTCATTTACAGCTGACAGTTAATGATGGAAAGAAGACAGAAAAGTCTACATTCATTAAATAACTTAATATATATTCTAATGCTATAAAGCAGTTCTGAAATGGTAATATTTTTCACGGTATAAACAGTAAATATCTATTTCTTAAAGTAAGTTACCTGTACCAGCCACCAGATGGAGATGAGCTGCATCTACATTTCTATATTAGAGTTTATATCCACGTGTAGTATAAAATGTTTGGATTTATATATGCAGTTTTTTACACTTTTTTTTCTTTTAGACATTTACATATTTTTTTCCAGCTCAATCGTAATAAATCAACATTAGATCTGACCATAAAAGGGCCAGAAAGGCTGCATCCTTCAAGACTGGGAGATTGGGCCATAAGATTTATTTAAGAGATCTGGCTAAATTTTAAAATAATATTTTGAATGTGGTGTTGTGTCCTATCTTAAATAATTTTAGATGGGTGGGGGTGGTAAAGTTGTATTGTTTAAATACATTTATAGGGTTCAAGGTGGCTCTGCATCAAACTTTAATATTCCTCCTTATTGGTTGTTTTTTTTTGCAATTGTATATTTTTCATTTTTTATGCAAATTTTTATTCTAATCACACATTTTTTGGGCGAATATCAGCACTTCACAAACCATTGCAAATTTTTCAACAAAACAATTTTCACCATGACGATATTTGCGATCAAAACTTTGAAATGTTTGCATTGAATTTTTTAGCCATCTCTATTTTGAATCACTTCATCATTTAAAATAGCTTTATTAATAATATTTACCATATTTTTCGGACCATAAGACTCACCTGACCATAAGATGCACCCAGTTTTTAGAGCAGGAAATCAGAGGAAAAAATATTTAATGTGTTTAAATGAATTAGGGAAAAAAAACATGCAGTACCCAATTTCAGCCACAAAAATGGTGTCACTAGAGAGCACACTTCAGTCATCTCCAAGGGAAGGGAGGAGGGGCCTGCGCGGAAATCTATACTCCCTCCCAATACTCCACACGCACACTCTGCATTGGTTATATCTGCAGGGCTCTGCAAATATGACCAATACAGTTCAAATGGCCACGGGTGGTCGCACATTCGAACCAAAAGATGCAGGCACCCCTGATTTTGAGGGTGAAAAAGTGCGTCTTATAGTCTAAAAAATACGATATATACAAGTTATTTTTACCATACCATATGTTCTGGCAAATAAGACAACACAGGAACATGTGTGCAGAAATCGGGGGTTGTCTCATACGCCGGGTGCCGTCATCAGGGGGGCACTCCTGTCCCTGGCTGACCATCTAGGGGAGTCCGTAGGTCTGCTCCCTGGCTATGTGTTCCTCCCACTGCACGCTGGCCGACAGAAGCCAGAGGGAGAAATCTTCAGCACCCCCCTCACCCCCCTCTTTCCCAATGTCTGTGAAAGAAGCTGGCTGCTACTGACTGCAAGTGTGCTCACTATTGTGGCTGAAATTGGTATTGCAGGGACATTGAGATTAAAGCTATTTTATTGTCAAATGTATACAATTTATGTCAGTTGGATAACCGCAGGGAAATAGTAATAACTAATAAAGGTTGCAGATAGGGGAGTCACATTGGAAATGTAAATTACTAATCCAAAAAACTTCTTAAGGGTGTTGGAGATCTGTGGGTTGAAAGTCAGAGTAAACATAAAAAAAAATATTTGGTATGTGTTGGAAGAGGGGTGGTCTTATACGTGAGAATATCCCAAACTCTATATTTTAACTGAAAAGTTGGGGGTCGTCTTATGCGCCGAAAAATACGGTATTCAGATCTATTGCTTCCTGTAAAAGAAAACCTGTATTAAAGGTCTTCCTTCAGTGACAACACTCTGCCCTGCCCTCTTCAGTGACAACAGAAGTTTATTCCACAGCATGTTATCATCATCATCATCAGGAAACCTGCCCTGGGAAAGGCCATGCAGCCATCTCTCTGTATCGATGTGTAGAGAGATCTTATAAGTGTTGAGCAGCACAGGCAATATTAGTATTCATAAAATATTGTGAATATTTCACCTAATATTCTCAATATATTCGTTAATTCAAGAATTTGTGATCTCCTGTCATTATTACCTTCATTGCGAAAAAGATTTGCAATAAAAATGCCAACATGAAAACATATACCGTATTTTCCGGCGTATAAGACGGCTGGGCGTATAAGACGACCCCCAACTTTTCCAGTTATTCTCGCCATATAAGACTACTCCTCTTCCAACGCACACCACATAATGTATGTCCACTCTGACTTTCAACCCACAGATCTCCAACACCCTTAGAAGTCACATTTTTTTGGGATTAGTCATTTACATTCCCAATTTGACACCCCTATCTGCAACCTTTCATATTTATTAATGTTTCCCTGCAGTTATCCAACTGACATAAATTGTATACATTTGACAATAAAATAGCTTTAATCTCAATACTGCAATACCAATTTCAGATTTCAAGGTTGTACATCATAGGGTTTTAAAGATCTGGGTGTTAATTCAAACGAGTGAGGGGATGCATGTAGCAGAATAAGTCATTATAGTCTTATGGAAGAATTATTTGATAACTAACTTCTTTGTAGGAAGCGTTGAAGCTAGGGGCATGACATTTTGCATGAATGTAGTCTCAGGGGTTAGCTGGTAACCCCCAAAATTTCAAGGTTCTACCATGCAGGGTTTGAAAGATCTGTGTTTAAATTCAGATAAGTGAAAGCCTGTATGCAACAGAGTAGTGCTTTATGCTCATAGGGAAGCAATATTTTATAGGGGGCTTTTAGTAGGAAGGATTGTGCTCAGGGACCTTAAAATTTGAATGGATATAGTCTTAGGGGTTAGCTAGTAAACCACAAAATTTCAAGGTTCTACCATGCAGGGTTGCAAAAATATATGTGTTCAATATAGGCAAGTGAAATGTTGCATATAGGAGTCATGAAGAAGCATTTCTGATAGATGGACTTTAGCTGAAATTTAACGTACAAGTGTTGTAGCTAGAGTGGTAAAACTCAGGGTGTAAGTAGCAGTAGGTGAGCATTACTGACCCTGAAAGTTTAATGATTATACTAATAATGGTTTTCCTGCTATGAATGTTCAAAGTTACACTGTTACACAGGTGTTGGTTTTGCTTGTACAGCAGAGTAGAGAGGGTGTGTCCCCTCCTGCGTTTTTTATTGGCTGGGATGATGGAGAAGCATCCTGTAGCCATGGTAACACTGCTGTGAAGAAATGGAGAGTTCTTTCTTCCCGATCTAATTCTCCTTCTGCTTTTGTCGGCCAGCCAGCACGCAGCCCGCGGAACATAGAGCTCTACCGGCTTCCCTAGATGGTCCTCTGCACCCCCCTGCTAGCCACACCCGGCGTATAAGACGACCCCCGACTTTTGCACATATGTTCCTGTGTTCAAAAGTCATCTTATACGCCGGAAAATACGGTAATTTTTTGCCTTCAGCACTTGTACATGCACATATTGCAAAAGCAAAGCACGGTAGTTCTGGGAAATGATGCAGAAAAATCTTAAATATTTGCAATTATGAAACTATAGCACTATATTCGAGATCTTTGTGACTTCTCAAAGTGCCAATATTCGCAATAAAAATCCGTGATTCGAATATTCACGATCAATACTAGTTTTTATCAAAGTCAATGAGGACAGAAATCAAATAACCTTTAAAAAAATATAAATATAAATTACTATTAACCAAATCGCATAGCAAAATTTTGCTTTTTAACCACTATCATGAACAACTTCTTCTTTTTCCTTGGTTTAAACGCTCAAAAAATGTCAAGAGAAACAACCATGTGAATGGAGGGTTAGGGTTAATTAGGGTTTACGTGTGCTTTAAATGTTTTCAGAAACTTTAATATCTTCACACCCAAATCATTAACCCCTCTTCCAGTCTGTCATTGACAGTTTTGTTAAGGTAGCCATACATAGGTCGATTTTCCACTCGACTTTTGACCAATCGCTCACTGCACGTTTTCACAAGATCGAGCGCCGATTGATCGGTGATCAATCAACTTCTGCCTACCCTGAACGATCGTCCAAACAAAATCAGAATTGACTAAAAATCGGATCGGACATTGAACCAACATGTTGGTTTTTTTGGTCGATTGTTTGGCAATCGGAGTACGTTGGTGGACCCACAGCCCTATGCAGCAGCCTTCAGATCGAAGGATTTTGTGGAATCGGCCATTTTAGAGATCGGCTCATGACCAAATCGACCACAAAATGGATTCCCAAGGTGCTGTTGCATCGATTCCCGATCGCCTGGAAAGATTGGATCAGGAAACGATCGGCAATTGATCAGTGACAAATCAACCAGTGAATGGCTACCTTTAGATAACAGTATGATCTGTTTGGATTTCCTGCCATCTCTCCCTCTTTCTTTTCATTCCCGGCATCATCAATGACAACAAGAATGTAAGGATCCTGGGTGCCTATTAGTGATGGCCGAACTGTCCGCAAAACATGACATGTTTTTACAAGGATTACTGAAACATCAGAGGTTAGACGGCTCAGATCAGTTACACTGACTTCCGTATAGGACCATTTCATTCCTTATACACAAATATTGACGCAGACTGTCATCACGGTCATCTCATGTTCAGAATCATTTAACCTCCCTAGCGGTTTGCCCGAACTCAGTTCGGGCACAGTTTGATCGCTGATCGGGCAAAACCACCATCTCCCTGTGTGCCGGCGGCTCTGTAGAAGAGCCGGCGACACACGGAGCCCTTCCGGTCCCGTGTCTTCGGCGTCATCTGTGACGCCGAAGGGGGCGGCAATATAGACCTCCATGTTAATGGAGGGGGCGCCGCTCTCCTCTCCACACGCCGCCGGGGTCTATTTGACGTCGGCGGTGTGCAGAGAGCTGGGCGGAGAGCCGGCAAGCACGGCGGAGTACACTGTACAGAGTACAGTGTACTCCGCCGCGATTGCCGATGACAAGAGGTTTTCGCACCATGAAAAATGGCACGAAAACCTCAAACCGCCCAGAGGGTTAATAATGACAATCTTCCCATTCCCTGCCCCCCATCTATTATATTTGTAATTACATTTAGTTAAAACTTGAGGTTCAGTTGTCTTCATAAAAACATACCTCTCAACCCTCCCGTTTTGGCACTTTTTTATGTGACTTTTCCGGCTAAATCCTAATTGCACAGAATCATGGATTTTTTTTAAATTGCGCTAACTTAGGAGGGAGGGGGCGTTACTCTCCCACCTAAGTTCCCACCTTACTTGTGAAGATGATGTGCGGGGTGAGACATTACTAGGGAAAGTAACTCACTCTCCCTATTGAGGCAGGTACTAAATAGGAAGTGGCATCAATTACGAACGCAGAAGAGCCGGATGGACATACCAGAAGTGACATTACGTCCCTTATTCCTGGCCGGCAAAGATGATAGGTATGTGTAAATCCTAGGGCTGCTGAAGGACAACAGATCCCAGCATGCATAGTCTTCTGTCCCATGGCATTCTGCGGACAAAGCATAAATGGTCCCAACTTGCTGTCAAGCAACAACAGCAAGCATCCCCTTCTGCCAGTTGCAAGAACTGCACTACCCAGCACACCCTACTGCCCTTTCTACTTCCTTCTGCCTCCTCTTATAATCCTGTCTTCTACTCACTCATACACATTGCATTAACTCTCTCTCTCACACACACATTTCATACACTCTCTCTCACACACACATTGGACATCTGTCTCTCTCATTGCACTACATACCTTTGGCTTGCAGCTTGTCCCTTCCCCAGCTTCTTATTGGCTGGCATTACTAGGGTAGCGTATTGGAAGCTGAGTGCAATAAAAAGAGAAGGGAAGAGAACTGACAGCATTAAGAGCCAATAGGCTGCAGTTCTTTTCTCTCTCCTGGCAGACATCCTCCGTGACCAGACTGAGAGCTGCGAGTGACAAAGGTTCGCCATCCCGGGGCTAGGCTGACCTTGTTAATTGCCCATTAATTGGCAAGATGATCAGATGATGAAGATGATTGGCAAGTGTGTCAGAAACCATTGAACCTATAAGTATGTAAGGTGGCAAACCTTGAACACATGAAAACCACACATAGCCAAGGAGACAAGAGTGCCATGTTCCCTGGTGACAAGATCCCCAGGAGGAGCATAATCTTGCAGGTGACCTCATATCGCCAGTTTGCTCATGCTCTACAACTCCATTTTGGAAAATTACAGGGCCACACTTTAACATGACAATTGCAAACATATTTCCAAAATGATTTACAGTGTTGCTGAACAGTTATCCTCTTTTATTCTGATGAAGATACATTTAAGTGGCTACATATTGTGTATGTGTCCATAATCTTTCATTGACCTTGCTCATTCTTGGCAGTCCGGTATACAAATGAGTATCAGTCTTTCAGACAATGAAGACTTTTCTTGTCAGCAGTTCCCAATGTGTGATCTAATTATCTAGCTCTGCATCCCCAAATACTTCTCATCCAATATGATTGATATACAAACTGTTATTATTAGTATTGGGAAGATAAATCTATGTGGGAGTGAGGTAGATGTGTTGTTGATATTTAACGGGCGAACCTTAAAACCACAATGGCCTTTAAGTGGGATGTTTTTAACCTGCATCAAGGGAAGGTTTCTTAAGATTTATAAATTGCCCATCCAAATCTGACATGCCTAATAGAGTGAAGCTTGAAGTTACTGCTTTTCATTCTGAGTTACCTCTTGGCAGAATTAAAACAAGCATGAATAAAAAGAATTAAGATCTATCATCACTCAATAAAACAAACTCACACAGGTTTGATGATAGACCTGTTTTACCTTCAAAAGCTACATTTTCATTTTAATATTTTTGGTAGAACAGCTTTGTGTAGTCACTTCACATAGTATTAGTCATCTCGGACCAGTGAGCAGGCAGAAATATATGAATGAAAGGAAATGGGACTTAATGGTAGCAAGATATTGTTTGCCATATTAAATTATATGCAACATGGCTGCCTGTGACATGTTTGGCTAAAGCATAAATGTTGGAATACTTTCAAGTTGTTTTGAGCGCGTTTTAAATTCTTGCGATTTATAAATATGTCTCCCAGAATTGACACATTTATGACTGGTAATAACTATGCCAGCTACTTTTATTGAATAATACATAATTGTCTCAGAGAAGCTTAACTGAAAGGCCTCTCTGGATGCCATAAAACGACTCAAGAAACCAATGAATTAAAATAAAACGGCTCAATATATTCTACAATATGACACAATATGTTCCAGGGCCCTTCAACTTAAAACGTTACCTGATGTTAATAGTAGAAGAGATATTGCAACACTTTATTTTGTGTTATAGTTTAAAGCTGATGTTTGAAATTTGCCATCATTTTGCCTTACATGGTTACATGTTTTCCATTCCAAAAAAAAACCCTTTATATTATGCATACATTATTTTAGACCCAATGACATCACCACTGTGTGTATAGGCTTTAGGATGATCATAGCTGGTGGGAAGGGGCCTTCAGGGTGCTGTACATAGCTTGATGAAAATATGCATCTTTGGTTATGCCTACCTATGATGCTGATCCTCCATGACTGAAATACCCGAAATCCAATGAATAAAGGAGGCAGACCAAGGAATGTTAGAAGTGGTTAGAAAATGGCAATATATTGATATTTATCCATTAGCCAGGAAATAAGGTGGGCTCACATTTTAAGAAGAAGACCATATTCAGTAAATTTTAACAATTTTAGTACACAAGAGAAGCATGTACAAGTCCAATGGTAATGTTCAGCATTTAGTGCAGATTGTAGGAGGTAATTTGTTCAGGATCATGATGGTTGGACATCCAACCCAAGTTAAGTATAACCAAAAGGCTGCTCTAAAAGCAGACCTACCACCTCCTATTCTGCCTTCTATTATGAGTACCAGAGGTGTGGATAATAGGACAGATCGGAGGTAAAATGTAAAAAAAAAAAATGTACTCGGAAAATCTTTAAAAAAATTCCAAGATGTTCCACCTACTCTGTGACGTGCCACGGCGGTGGCCCCAAGAGAACATGGGAAATAAGGCGTCACTTCTGAGGTCCCCATGCACCCATGGCCAACCACATCAGAATTGGGTGACATGGAGTGTCCACCACCTTGAAGCCTTTCTGCCTCCCAATACTTAGGTTTGGTAGGAAACCAGATGAGAAAGAATGGACAAAAGGAAAACCATCAGGCTGTCAGCCTTTAATGAACTTTGGTAGTAACACTGGACTCTGAAGTCTGACTGAAGTCAGGGATCATATTATTACCTTTCAAAATAAGTGTACTCTTTTGTACCTATTTTGGCTGAAGCAATAAACAATGGACAACCATCAAAAATTCTTCTCCAGGTTAATTTCCGTTCTGGATAAAAATTCTAGGTATTAAGTTATATCCTATTAAGTTATATCCTTTCAGCATAAATTACATAAATAAATGAATAGGTCTTAGTCACATGACCCACAATTTTTATATATCCATCTCAGCAAAATTTCCAAGTTAGCATTTGAGGTTAGTTCTACTTTCACAAATGATGTGTGTGATTAAAAAGCAATTTCACACTTGGAATTTTATTTGGGAACATTTTGTATTCGGCCAACAATGCACTTAAGATGTGTTTCCAGTTACGCTTCCTTCTTACCTCTGTGGTCTTCCCTCTGAAGTTTAGTGAAAATGGATTGTTAGCTAATACTTGACCACATACTCTTGCTACAGAGACTAGCGCATTATCCAATGTAATGTGAGCTATTTCCTGTCTTAATCTGTTTTAATCAAGTTTATTTGTACAGCGGGTGTCTTTTCTTTCACAAAGTCGTCAAAACAATCTTAATTTCAGCTAATTCAGTAATATGACACATTCTTGCAAGAAAAGCACGTTCCAGTGAAAACTACAAACTGCTCCGATAATATTGCCACTGAAATATGACATTCTTCCAATTAGACTGTCTTTCTACATTATTTTGTCAAGGCTCCAATTAGGCAGAAAATGTATAAAATATTATAGCAGCCCCCTCCTATAACTACCACCACCACCAATGGAAAAAAAAAAGTCTTGACAGATTTAAGGACCTAGTATACGGTATGTTAATGGGAAGAATGTGTGCGTGATTTTGTTAAAAACCTTTGCAAATCATATGGAGATAGTTAATAGTTCATTGGGAGATGACATACTTAATACCTTATTTTCTCAGCATTTTAGTATGTCTGTAATTTCATAATTTCTGTTTTGTTAGTGTCAACCTTTTGTACTTATTACCGTTTTAGACTGGCTCCAGTGGTTTTTTTCTTGTCTTTTGTCTATCGTAATAGATTTCAACCTTATGAACTGGCAGACATAATGTTCGCTTCTATTTATTTTCAGTGATACAGAACGGAGTACCTTCAAGTTAGGCTTCATGTAGGAACTTCAAAGTACAGGTTGAGAACGTATAAGTTACATTAGTCTGACCACAGCAGGGGATTGAAGAGATTCTGCATTTCACTGAAGCAATCTCAACAGCCTAATGTCAACAGCCAATACATTACCCTAATTTGTCATCCCTATCATTTTACACAGCTTACTTCAAGTGGAACAATGTCAGCTTTGGATATACGTAACCTAAAATCATTGCTATATGAACAGGGATTCAATCTATGGGATGTAATAATCTAATAATGTTGCTGAGGTCACATCAAATCTCTAGAGGTTCACTTTACCCCCCCCCCCCCCCCCCCCCCCCCCCCCCCCCCGCCATGCATTGCTTTGTTAGCTTAGGTTGAAAAGCTGTCTACTCTCATGATGTCAAGGCTACATGTTGAGATGATCATGCCATAGTAGTTGCAAGATGTATGTAAAGGACTATACTTACCACTGGAGTAAGCTTAGATCCAGGTAATATCAAGTAGACTTATTTACAGAGCAAATATGAAGTACTATTTTGGCAGAATTAGGCTGGATAATTGGAGTTAATTTTAGTTGATGTGCTTAGACAGTTATAATCTCATGCCAATAATAATATATTTAATTTTATGCAAGCTTTTCTTTTTTTTAATCTAAAGCTTTCTTTCCTACAATAATAGCTACTAATTGTGCCATTAAATCCCTTCTTGTAAATTTGGGCAACACAATTTTTCTACTCGTTCTTACCCTTCATGGACTTCCAATGAAGACTACAAGTGGTTGTTTAAACATATTCCAGACATGGTCCATTGTGGTCACCTCGAGGAAATCTTCCATAAGACATGGCATGTAGCCATTACTGAAGTGTATGAACTGAAGTGTAGCTATTAAGCCAAAGTGTCAGCAGGAGACCGGCACCACAAGGTAAGTCATTATGGCAGTCTTTATGAAATTTAGCTTACTCAAAATGATTGAATTAGTTAACTTTTTTAAGCAGGTTGTTTATGTTGTTTTTCTGTTAATAAGCTTTATTGTATCTGTCATTTGATTTTATTTTTTTTAGAAATCCTTGCTTTTTTAATATCTTGCTGTTGTATGTTTAGACTGGAGCCAAGAGACAATATGCAAAAAAATCCTTGGTACTGCAGTGAACTCCTTGTTCCTGGCTGTCTGTTCTCTGTAGCAAAGAGGAAAGCAGCGTAAAGCAGAACATGTGCATCCAAAGAATTATCTTCAAACTGCCAGGAGAGGATGAAGAGAACAGCAGTTTTTCGGCCAAGAGTAATGCCAGCATTTTCAATGGAAAGAAGAACCTGAGGAAATAGTCACTGGTGGAAAAGTATATTTAAATTGTAATACCATGCTCGATACATAAGATGTTTCAGAACTGGCAGTTCATATTAAAGACCAACCTGTCATCACTGGAGCAGTGAAAATATTTTCAGAACAACTATTTTACCATGTTTCAGTTGTATGGCATGTCTAGACTCACTTCTACCAACTGTCTACGATAAAAAAATAAAAATAAAACTACAAATAAAAACCATTTCATATAGTTTTTATGGCGCCACATGATTACTTTGCAGATTTTGGACCAATGGCTTCCCATGCCCTATGACATCAAATGCATGCATTTTGCAGCTAAATATACACCACCAACAATTCTGGGCCTTAGTGACAGGATTGTATAAACATAACACACATCATCTCTTTTTAAAGTTATTTTTTTTTCTTGCGGAGACTAAGAACTTGAACCAAATCTGAGAGTTGAAAAGTTCCATTTTGTGTAATCAGGTTTTTGTTTTAACATGATTGCTGAATTGCTTTTAAATTGAAGACATATGTCTAAACACTGAACCCAGCATTTCATTCCAATATGGTGTCTATCAGGTCTTATCCACTTTGGCTGTCTTCAGGTTTTACTGTGCTTGATGCGTTTGGTATGCCTTAATACTTTTTGTGCAGTACGTGAATATATATGGAAGAAGATTAGAGGAATATAGCATAAGTACCTAGGTGATTTTAAAGTGATTTGTATGTATTATTCAAACCTCCAGTCCCTAAGGCTATTTGGAAGTGTTACCTTAAAGTCAATCATCTTCAGCTTTACAATTCACCAGCATATGCTTTCATTTTTGCACCTAAGATTTAGCATTAAGAAAACCATAACCTCGCCTCCTTGTTTGTCCTGAAAGCATTCCAGGATTGTTAATTATACATTGGATGATTACCATACCATATGCTGTTCACTTTTAATTTGTTTGACCTCAATGGTTTGTGAATAATGTCATTGCAGACTTCACCCAAGCTTTTCTGCACAGCTAAGAGAATTATTTCAAACTGAGACATTATTTTAGTAAGTATGACTTGTAAATGTGATCCCTTGTATAGCAATTAGCTTTAAAAACACTTACCAGAGGTTTCATATGTTCATATTTCTCGCTGAGTGAACAGTTCCAGCGTTCCAATTTCATACCTGCTTGCTTTCTTACCTGTCATTACTCTTTCACAAATGTAAATTTTTAGAATCTGAGATATACTGGATAAATATTTTTTGGGGGAAAAAAGAAGCACCACTTTGTGTATATAATTTTTAAAAAAACTTTTCTGTATTGCCAAAATATGCTGTAGTTTTTATCAGGGCAGCCATCAGAAATCATGGGGCCTGGTACAGCAAAAATGTCCGGGCCCCATGGGGAGGACTTGTTGAGCAGGGGGGGGGGGGGGGG
>CM070036.1:115915558-115946272 GCA_036250615.1 Ptychadena robeensis
TAGATAGATAGATAGATAGATAGATAGATAGATAGATAGATAGATAGATAGATAGAGCTTCTGCATATTGAAGGATGGCTGAGCTACTTTGCTATTATACTCCATCCAGTGATCTTTTGCTATAGCTAAGGTGTTCTGCAACAAGCAGCTCATCATTGCTGCAACACAAAAGTCCTTCTCTGGGGGTGGGGTATGCTGTATTATGCATTGCAGAGAGATCTGACGTGTGACGTGCTGCAGAAGGTACTGTCTAGTAATTTTTGGCAAAAGTTTTAATCTAGATGTGATTTCCGGCCATTATACCTGAAGCATATTTAGGGGGAGAAGTTTAGCCATTGATTCCTATTTGGCATGACACTGTCCAGGTAGTTGCACCATTTTGACCTTTATTGGTATTTTGGCTACAAATATGACCTAAAGGTTTTAGAAGTTCGCCTCCATTAAAATTAATGGAAGTTCGCCTGTTCGCATGTTCGCGGCAGGTATTTGCAGAAGTTCGATTCGCCTGTTCGCGAACAGCCATCACTACCTGCACTACAGAAGGGAGATGGTCGAATTTTTTGACTTGCTAACTTTGTGAGCTGATTGCAAAGCCCCTGAACAAGGCTTCATTGCCAAAATTGCTGGAGATGTAGAGAAGGGTTGGAGGAACATTTGAAAAAAATTTTTTTTTGCTCTAGCACATGTAGTTTTTGCATAAATTAAGTTCAAAGTTAAAGTCAAAATTCAGATTTTTGAAATTTTGACTTGACTTTGAACTTAATTTGTGAAAAAACTATTTGTGTTAGAGACATACTTTCTTTTTTGTAGTATCCCCCCAACCCTTCCGTACCTCTTTAGCAAGTTTAATGATACCATGTTCAGGGGCTTTGCAATTAACTCAAAACCGTTGAAATTATTAAAAAAAAAATTTAAATTCGACCATCTCTAATGTCTACTATAGTGCGCACAGATGTAAACAGGGTATTTTACTCTTTAACTGCTTTGGTATACAGATAAATGCTGTTTACAAAGAATGCTGGGTCTCTCAGAAGACCTATTTGAAACCTGTTTGTACTTTTTATTTTTTATCTTTACAGATAATACATACTTTTAATACATATGTAAGAAAGCCAAGAAGTAACAATATATTAAGTCGTATTCCTAGACTATATCTTTTTAATGTACTGTTGTGTGTGATAGTTTTATGTACTATGAAGTAATGCAAAGTGTATTGTAATAGTGAACAATATAAAGCTGCCTGTCACTGTTTACCTTTTTAAGGTAGGAAATTATTAAAAGGCCCAAAAGCAAACAAGTCAGCGAGGGGACATTCAGCTTTCAGACTCACAATAAAAACCACATAAAATCGTACTTTTTTTAATTAAAAATGTTAATTGAAATTTCACAAAACTTCAAGGAATCGATGATTTATTCATTCTGATAACAAGACTGGGCCAAGGGATAGGCAGAGGGGAACTCGGGTGCAAGAATGGCAGGAAATGGGTGACACACTTTTTAGCCTTTTGGTCACATATTCTTCTTGAGTACTAAAATATTTAACCTTTGCATTTCCTAATAAATCTCTTTATTCTCTCATCCAGTTCTAGTTCTCATGCTGTATTTAATGGTGACACTGTGCACTGGGGATTTTTGTGTGGACAGGATTTTTTTTTTAATTAGCACGCACATTAATTGTTTAATGACAGCCAACTTATTCCACAATAAAGCAGATTTATCTTCTTATGCAATTGTTACTGGCATTTAAAACAAGCCTTTCACTGAGAGATTATGTAAACTGCCATTGATTGCCTACTTAAAGATACTGCTTGAGTGGTTAGCGTTCTGATCCCTTGCTTTTCTTAAGCTAGCCATACACACAACGATAAAAATTACGATCCATTAAAACCGACCAATGAAAGCAGTTTATCGGCATGAAATCTGTGCATGTCCACATGGTACGACAGATAAAATTTGATTCTAATTGCCGATTTTTTCGATCGTAAAGTCATCGGACAAGTTGAAACATTTTTATTGGTCTGGGAACATCGGCAACTTCATAGTATTTTACCGACCAATTAGTGCCGATGATGCTTATTAGCATATTAAGACTTTCCCCCGCCGGCATGTTGCTGCCGCTGAAATGGTGGCTATTCAGCATAGCAGCCAAGGTACTAGTTGTTGCAATCTAGCAGTATTTATATATATATATATATATATATATTTTTATATATTTATATTCTTTATACTGTATATATTTTTTTTTACTGTATCCAATAAGCTCGTTACAATACCCCCCTACATCACTTCCCATTTAAATTCATTTTAAAATCCCATTGTCTGATATAAACGGCGATTATTTTCAATGACATTTTCGATAAAAACTGAAAAATCGATCCAAAATTGGGTTTTCCATGTGGTAGTACTTTACCGCAAATTACGATCGTAAAACGACTCCGACGTCGGGATACTTTGGTCGGTTTTAATAGATCGTAATTATTTATCTTTGTGTGTATGGCTAGCTTTATTTTGCCAATCAATGGCCATGGTTATATCCAGCCACAGCATAAACAACTGTATAGACAGCACTATTCTGTAATATGGAGAGGGAAGGATGAGCAAGTGGAACCTAACTCCATCCCATTGTAAGCAGCCAGTCAATTCTTTCATTCAGCCCAAGAAATCATTTAAACTGTGGAACAGCTGCACTAACACTTGGTTTTCACCCAAGACAATCACTAACAATCAGAAATAGTTTTTAATAGTTTACTCCAGAAAAAATGTATAATATAAAAAAACTATGTTTGCACTTACAGTGCTTTATTTAAGTAATTCTTCTGCAGTTATAATTCACAAAATTCAGTGTTGGTTCCACTATTAAGTGGATCTTCCTTGATGAAACATCTAGTCATACGTGTTTAACCTACTGTAAGGTACACACCAGGGATTTGAGGCAGTCTCAGGCCCCTTCACACTCTGTATAGCAGTGTGCTTGCGTGTGTTCCTGTGTTTGATTTACCTGTCTGTCTGGAAGTGTCTTTGTTGACAACAGGGACCTGGCTAGATTTCTGATATTGCTTGAACTCTGCCTGTCCTGGCCATACCTCCTGCCTTACCTGTACCATAATTTATTGGACTGACTTTTGTGTATGGCCTTTGGCAAATCATCTGAAGGGGTGGGCACGTCATAGACCTCAATGTTGATGGACGGACATCGGTTTCCCAGCCCACATCCCCTGCATCATCGATGATGCTGGTGATGTGTAGAGTGGATTAGGGAGGGCGGAAAAACAAATACGGCGTTGAGCACTAGGTAGGGTTAAACAACAAAACTGCTGTTTCTGAACAATTGAATTAGTTTAATAAACCTGCATTTTCTTCTTCATATTAGCCATTATAAGTACAAAAATAACTAGAAACAGAAATGTTTCCTTACCTTACAGTAATTAACATGGTAAAAAAAGAACAGGACTGTACTACAGTCTATCACTATCTGTAGTAATACATCAAAGCAACTGGACTAGCTGTGGTAATGTAAATCCTAGAAGAGATAAAACGAAGTCCATATAATTTGGCAAATAGAAGAGCTTCATTTTTTATATTTTAGATATAGACGTTTGTCAGAAGTTAAGCTTTATCCGATTTTGAACATATATATATATATATTATTTATTGGATACTGTGGCACTAATTTTTTTGTCTAATGCAGAGTAATGAAATTAAGTAAAGCTACTCTGACCAGCCAGCCCAGAAGTATGGATGCCAACCTTGGATCATGCTCTGGAAAAAAGTCAACAATGCCATCTGCCTTGTTTATTTTCTGATGTGTTCCTTTAAATCTAACATTTAAAATTTGGACTAATGTAGTTGGGTGGGCATAACCTTAAAATAGTGCCCTTCTATTTTGAGGACCTCTCTGGTGTGCCTTGACGAATCAGACCCAGTATTATCATAGGTCAGTAAAGATTTTTTTAGAGAATACCAGTACCAGCAACTTTAGGAGCTGAAAGAGGGCCAGGAAGAAGGTGAATGTATTCTGTGGGCTGTTCTACTTGTGTCAGTTTCAGTGGAAATTGTATATGTGCTTTTCAAGGTTTTGCCTATCCTCTTCTTAAATGTAAGTGTTCTGTACACCATTTACCAAAGTATAGCATATGATTATTTTAAGTGGTGTTGAAAAGCACTGGTGATTTGCTAACCCTGAACATGTTTTATAAACATTTGCAGGCGTCCTAAAGCTGAAGCTTCCCAGCGTGCAAGTCAGATGGAGATCCCCAAAGTGCAATGCTTCATACTTAACTTACCTCACTGCCAGGTGTAAGAGAACACGCAAAACATTCCAGGCAGGCAGCATGGAGTATTTCTAGTCTAAAGAGGCACTAGAGAAAGGTACCAGAAAGCTTTTTAAGGTTACATTCTGCTAATAAATGAAAAGAATGTGTAAAGTAAATGCTTAACACCAGAACTCATACCTTTCTAAATCGGCACTCAAAGTAAAATATTTTGCAGAACAAAAAAACTGCCCACCAGGTCCTCCAGGTCAACACATTAAGTCTGAACACTTTTTTGATTTTTTTTTGATTAAAATTTAAAATAGAACAGAAAGTGGAACCAAAAAAACCCCCCACCACCTAAAAACCTATTAGCAAACAACCATCTTGTATTGAAAACACAGATAAAATTTGCGTATTATTGTCTTGGGTGTGCTGATCAATATCATATTTACTGTTGGAGCCATTTTTATGGTATGTATGCCCTTTTGAGAAACAAAACAAATGTTTTACACGGGCATACCAGTTGTGCTTCTGCTCTTGATATCCACTTATGGTATGACTATGCTACACTGATTAATCCTCTGATTCTATAAGCTCTGCATTACCTGGATAATGGACTATAGCTTGTGTCAACTGATTATACATCCATAGAATGATTCACTACATTATTGCACTGCCTTTAACCATGTGGCAAAATAAGAAAGTTTGTTGGCAATAGTTGTTAGTAAAGCCCTGTGTTTATTTATTGGCGTATATTATAACATGTATATACATGTAAATCTTATGTACATACACTAGAAGCCGTCACTCAGCCGACGGCCAAGTGGAACTTGTTAAGCATGTTGAACAAATGGTTGTTTTCAGTGCAGGGCATTCAAATTATTATTATCATGCAGTGTTAACATTATTGGCTAGATCAGGAGTTAACTCTAACCCAAACATAAATTGTTACTGCCATGAGACCTGAATTCAAATTTAAAAGTTTAATACAGAGATCGTAAACATCATATTTGAATCCTGTAGTTAAAAACACGGGGTCAGACAATGTTTAGACTCAATACAAATAACAATACTGTCTAGTGACCACATAAATATCAACTTCATCAGGAGTTTATTAGAATATAATCCGTTTTAGTCTTTTTTATACTTTTTACACTACAAGGGGTACAACTTTTTTTTCATTTAACCTCCCTAGCAGTCAGTTAAGTCACAGCTCTGAGTACACTCTGGGTTCGTCTTAACCGCTAGGGGGGTTAACATAAATTAGATTTAATTTAAATCTACTTGATTAGCTGTAAATTACAGTTGTTTTCAAAATTATTCAACTGCCACTGAAATTGAGTGTTTTGGCCATTTTGACATTGATTGTGATAATTTCAGTCATCTTGTTTACAATGAAATGAAAGAGGCACTTGTACGTCAGACAAATATAACATAACATTAATAATTAAATAACCACAAATGTCTTTTTTTTTTTTTTAATCATTAAACTTTTACAAATGTCTTTTCTGTGCTCACATCATTATCAGTTTTATTCAACCCCTAAGTGACTTGCAGTGATCTACGTGTATCTTAGCATATTCTTCATGAGCAAAAGCCTCCAGTTCAGTCACATTCTTAGGCTTGCGCCCTGCAACTGCTTTGTTCAAGTCCCGGAAGATAATGGGTAGTTGCGCACAACCTTTAGCAGTGATTACACAGCTATAGTGATGTCAGTGGCCAGAAAGGCCCTCAGTTGGTGTATGGGGCCTGAGCAAGGATCACAGAGCAAAATGGAGTCAGTATGAGGGATGGATGTTTAAGTTGTGTGTAGGTGTGCAGCTCTCAAAATGGAGGAGTGTGGGCCCCAATAACAGACAAATAAGAACAAGGACAGAGGCGCACAACCTAGTACAACAAATGGTTAAAAAATGTGGAAAAGGATAAGGTAAAACAAATGGAACAAAATGAGACAAAACAACAGACAAGATACTCACATTGAGAGAGGTTTACAAGGCTGGCTCTCTCAGGGCCATGTGCTATCCAGGAGGACCTCACTTCCTGGTGGGGGAGAAGAGATCACTTCCTGCTTACAGATACTGGGGGGCTCAATAGGAACAATGGGACGCGTTTCGAGAAGAACTGCAACCATGGTCTAGTGGACTTGGAGGTATGCTTGGGATCATTGTCCTTTTGAAAGGTCCAACACCTCCCAAGCCTCAGGTTTGTGACAGACTGCATCACATTTCCTTCCAATATCTCCTGGTACTGAAAAGAATTAATGGTACCTTGCACAGGCTGAAGCTTCCCTGTAACTGCAGAAGCAAAACAGCCCCAAAGCATGATTGACCCCCCGCCATGCTTCACAGTAGGCAAGGTGTTCTTTTCTTTATAGGCCTTGTTCTCCTCCTCCAAACATAGCGTTGTTCAGGATTAGTCTAAAGCTCAAATATAAATATTAGAATTGTGAATATATTCAGCGAATATCGTCTATTCGAGAATTCGCAAATTTCATGAATATGATGGCGGATATTCGCAATGTCGAATATTCACGATAATATGCATTGGGAAGCTTATGGCCATGCATTGTGATTTTATATTTGCAATGCGAAAATTAATACCATGTGACCATTCATTTTGAAGGTAATCAGTGACTAAATTTGCGAATATTCAGGAATATTGAATATTAGTAGAATTATTTCACAAATTCAAATATGGCCTATGCCACTCATCACTATTCAGGATTGATTGGTGAACAATGTGGGTTTATCCTATGTTTCAATTCAATGTATGCTTGTCACCATATAAAGCCTACTTGCGTAGGACTTATCTCTATTCCAGGCTGGAGACCAATATTAAATACTTTGTAGTATAATACAGAAATGTTGGCCTACTCAAAGGTTTGTTCACTTGATGATTGGTTGGGATTGCCTAGCATCAACTACTGCATAACTCTCTTTTCATTGGATGTTCTGAAATAATTTAATTTTGCGATTCTCATTTATTAACATGCATCATTATATGCAGCAGGCATTACATGTGAAAGTAATTCCGTTGTTTTTCCATGCATGGAAGAACACAGGTTCACCTGAAATTTCCCTATGAAAAAATTTGGCTTTTGTTTTGTTGTTTTCCAGGGGAATGGTTAGGAACCCCTAATGTTACCACATAAAAGTCAGTACATTGAAAAGTTGTAATTTTAGAAGACAACATACTTTTAACTGTTTGGCTCCTGGACTAATGGAGTGTGTTTTGCATTTGATTTTTCTAATTGCTCTTACATATGTAACACAAGTCTAATTTAATGTACAGTGCTGCATAATGTGTTGGCTCTATATAAATGAAAGCTAAAAATATAAAATGATAGTATATAAGGTAGCCCTGGAATACTGCAAGTTTGTTTTAAGGATAATATTGTACATATAGATTAGGAGCCTAGCTCTACCCTGCAGCACTTGCCCTTAATGTAACAGACAAAATAGCTGTCTTTTTGTTTATTTCCATTGCTTTTATGACCTCGTTATGTAGCCATAAAAATGACAAAGGCGTATATTCTGCTGGAGGAAGCCTTCTGTGCATGGTGTGATTTCAAGATCATACAATTGCATTTCTGTTATAACATTCCGCATATTTTTATGCACACAATATGCTCACATTTCTAGTATCGCCTTTTAACAGAAAACATTATTGGATTTTTTTGTTTTGTTTTCTATTTTATTACATTATACTTGGCAGGGAATACTTCATTGCTATTCTCTGTCTGTATTTTTGCAGCAAATTAGCAAGATAGTGGAATTACCTTTTGCTAACCTATTAATTAAAACAGTAAGCAGCTTTACCTGTATGGCATATGTTAATGGCTCAACACATACCAGGGTAATGCCTACTGCAGCAACCAGATGCCTTCAGATTAAATGAATCTAGGGGATGGGCAGTCCCAGAGTGGTTACCTGGTATCTCTTGTTTTGCCAAAATATTTAGGAATAGGACATTTTTGGCATTGGATATAATTACTACCAACTGCCTCTTTCAAAATTCCTGAAAAGAATATATATGTTTAAAGAAAGTTTGTTGCAGTCAGTGGTAGTGCTTCTTACAGACACACATGGGTATGTGCCAAGTGTGTCACACTATGTCTGCAAAATATCTCTATGATATAAAACCAGAGCTCACTGCTTGCACCTGGGTGACCTGGAACTGGTGTATATTTGGGGAGTAGAGGGAGTGTGCTTGTGTGTAGTGATGGCTGAACATCGGCCGCGGATGTTTGTGAACAGGTGGATCAGTTTTTAGGAAAAGTCCGACGTCTGCTTGTTCTTGGCGAACCACCAAATCCAGTGGTGCATCTATGACCCTCGACATCTACCAACGCAATTTTCTTGACAGACACCAGTAGTGGGTATCTTTTTAGATCTCTATGCGGCTGATCCGGCCAGCAGAAGAATACTCTCACAGCCGGCATCTGTGAAGATAATTTCTTAGATCCCTTCGCAGATAGTGTGGAGCTGTACTGGGATCTAAAAAATTTACTTGCCAGACACCAGCGATGTGGCTATTCTTCCGCCGACTGTATCTTTTTTAGATCCCTATGTGGCTGATCTGGCCAATGGAAGAATACCAACACTTCTTCTCGCCAGTGAGAGCATGCAGTGTTTGCTGCAGACTGTCCGCCACATGAAAGCTGTGGCCATTCCTACTTGTGTGTTTTGTTGTTTGTGTTGGCATGTGTGTGTTTGGGTGGGAATAACTGTGTATTTGTGAGTTTTTGTGTGTTAGGGCCCCCATACACATACCGGATGCAGACATGATGGCTCGGCGGACATGTCCGTAAATCTCTGTCATTAGTTGGAATGGGGATCAGTCCCTGTCCAAACCAATGCCCGGCACACAAAGGGTACCTGCCGATACCTTGAGCGATGGAGTGTAGCGTGATGATGTCATCATGTTGCACTCCACCGCTCGTTTGACGGCCCCCACTTGCTATAGGGTTTTACGATGATGTGGACACACTTACGCTATACAATAAAAATGTAATTGATGAATGTTTTACAGAGGGAAGAGTCTGACACATTTTGTAATGTGGACTTTGGATATACCAATTTGTTTGAGGGCAGTGGAAGACTTTTTATATACTTGGCCACAGAAAACTTTCTGACAGACAAATAGCTATTCATGGGGCTTATTTGCGCCCTCCTTGGTCCACATTTCCTCCCCTCATTAACATTCTAACATTTCTAAATATAGGCACCCAATTTCTTTGCAAACACTATTTTAGGTCTTCATTTAGATAATTTGTTTGCCTCGGATCTCTGTGAGGCCCCAAAACTTCAGATTTTCACAATAAATGAGTTTGCAAGATAACAATGGAAAATTGTTGACCTGATGGTAATTCTAATTTTAGACCCACTGACATTATCAGTAGTCTTATGTGCGATACAGGTAGATTATGGTTGTTGGGAGAGGCTGTCAGGGTTCTGCACAAAGCTTTCTAAAAAAAAATCACTGCAACAATGTTTTGCAAATATCAAAATGGATGGATGGACAAGTATACCCCAGCCAGAACGATATGTCAATATTTCAAATATAGGCTTCAAAGCTAAAATGCTTTAATGTAAGGCAAAAATGCTATTTTTTTCCAATTGAACAACTTCATGGCCTGTACTTCGCTTTGGTTCTCCAAGGCACAGTTTGACCAAAAACTATTTGTACATATTAACAGAAAATCCAATATAAATAATCAAATAAAATAACATTGTCCAACATTGTTCCACCCATGTGATGGCCGTCTAGTGGGCATGTACGTGATTGCAGTTGGAACACTGGGGGAAAAGAATCACATGAAGAATCACAAGGAAACAGAAGTAAAGAGTGAATTTTAGTCATCAACACAGCTCAGAGGTAAGTCATGTTTTGTTTTTTTTTGCAATAAGTTTTCTTTTAAAAGTGCACCAGAACTATTACAGGTAATGCATATTCTACATTGCTGGCTATTCCTGGCATATTTTATTAATATTTGACAAAACATGTAAACAACTACAACTCAAGTACTTGATTTACATATTACATATACTCCACAACCTTTGAATTTTTTCTTAAATAATATTGTAACTGTACTAAAATAAATTGCAATGAACTAGAATATCAAATTATATTCCTTTAAGTTGGGCAAATTAACAGTAATAAAACATGCAGGAACACAACCTAAAGAGAACCTGTCCTAAATGTTTTTTCAAATCCTTTCTTCCATAAGTAATGCATGCTCTGTTTAGAAAGCTGTATATACTGTATCTCTGCATGTTCATTTCCTAGACCAACATATACATTTGTAACAAATTTATAACAAATATTTAATGCCAACAATAAAAGATAACTATGCCAACTTTACGCAATGTATTGCCTAAAAACACAAAGAATCGAATTGGGAGGTATGTAAATCGTTTACAAATGTCACAGTTCATAATTCAGCAAGTCTAGAGTTGTTTTATTTTCGGGTGGTTTTCAGTGAAGCCAATGACCTACCTTGAATTTATTGTCCTGGAAAACCATAAATATAGTCCAGAATCATTAAGTCAAGACCTGAAATGTGATCCTGCCCAGTTCCTAATCAGACAGCCATCTGGAAGATGAAAGAAGTCTATTTTAGCTGTAGAATGATCCAGACCCTAATTTGTAGTAACAGTCTTAACAGGCTGTTTCAGAAACATTAACCAGAGGCCATGCTCCCTTATTCAGTGGAGGTGCGCTGTTTGCTGTCTTGAAACATCAGCAGCCAGCACAACCATGTATTTTTTCAGTCTGTAATTCTCCACTGCAGAATTCTAAAGGATCTCACACATGTAGCCAGGAAACTATAAATTGCCAGGGGAATAAATCATGCTTGGCCTTAATAAAATGGTCACTCAAAAGTCAATGGACCATAGTCGAATTTGCTTCATGTATTGCTATTGTTCTGGCAGTCTGACTTTTGGACACATTTGACTTGGTCATTGGTAGACAGTTATTATTTCATTTGGGGTGTTTAAGATAAATATAAATCAACAAAAATATAAATCAACAAGAATTATGAAATTATTTAGGTAATGTAATATAATAATTATAACAACATTGCTAGTAATCATAATGCTGAAGAAGATTATGTCATCAGAACTTTGGTAAAATCCCAAGTGGCTTGGCAGAAGTGTTTAGCTGCGTTAAGGAAAAGAAAAAAAAAATATAATAATAATAATTCCACATACTTGACTATTGTTGTAGTTTATGTTGTTCTTCTATTAATTGAAACATTTTGATTATAAAGTAGAGATCATAATAAAAACAAAAACCTCTTAATGTTTAAATGACTGTATTCAGTATTTTTTTGATAGATCAGAATGTCCTTGAGTTTTGGTAAATGCATTAAGCTGCCTATTCACAGCTCAATTTTTCTGTTAGACTTAAAAATAGTAATTAGGTAATTTATTCCTTTTTTACTGAATTAACCAAAAGTAATGGGAACTGAGTATAGAATGTAAAGAGTCCTGATCAGTCAGGTTGGTAAATTTCAGTCGATTGTACAAGTGCACCATAGTTTTTGGGAAGGAAATCAAGGAAAACAAATGACTCAGAAAAATGCTGAGAGCCCAAAATGTATTTCTACATTTTCCTTGCAAAAACCATGGTGTGTCTCTCCAAGCTGCCTCCTGTCCCATAGAGACGCACTCTGCTCTCAGTGCTGCCCCACTATAATATCAGTATACATGCACTTCTCTTTGCTAGAACATGCTGTATACTGGCATTTACTCAAGAAAAAGAGCAGCATTAAGATCCAAAGAAAATCTCTGCAAGTCTTTGAGGGGCAGTTCTGAAAGCTGAGCGAGTCTTTTTAAATCTGCTGCTCTAAGTGCTGCTCAAACGCCAGTGTAAATACCGATATACAGCATGTTCAAGCAGAGAGAAGTAAATTCTTCATAATGGTAGATGCCCTCTATAGGACCCACACATGTTGTCCCCCAATTTGGGGGGAGAAGTGCATCTTGGTTTGAGATGTTTTTTCCACATATTTCCAACAATTTGCATGCAATCATATTTTGATTAATCTTCATAACTGGAAAGGAGTGAAATTTAAGGATTGGTTTTCAAAAGATTATACTGTGTGGTAGTAGTGATCTGTTGATCAATATACAATTCAAATTGAATAAATGTTTAAATTACACTTGACAGTCAAATTTAAACTAGTTTTAGCACACGTTAATGCATGTACGGCTAGCTTTAGACTTGAAACGTTTTATTTACAATATTAAGATTACGGTATGTAACAATCTCAATATTGAAAAAAACTGATTATTTACTAATCAATACTTCACTCAAAGCATCCAATCAAATTCAGCTTTAATGTGATTATACAAAATTAGTTAGAAGGAATTTAAATGATAATAAAAGTAAATTGGAAAATTCAAACAACATATAAAAAGCATAGTTTTATTAATCCGATCATTGAAAGTATGGCCTGTATAAAGCCTAAAGTAAAATCTAGTTCTAAGTGTTGGAAAGGGAAACCCATTTATGTTTTCACATGGAAGAATAAAGCAAAATAAAATATTACAACAGTGGAAAAGGATCCATAATATAATCTTGGCTTACATTTAGTTTAAAGTAACTTAAGTGACTATTTAAATTAACTTCCAATCACTTTGAAGATTTATAGTCTCAGTAGCTTCCACATTGGGAAAATTAATGTGACTAACAATGGCCTCCAGGCAAGTTACTAAATAATCTAGATATGAAAATTTATTGTCCTACAAGACATGTGTAGGCAGAGAGATTTTTAATGACCTGCAATGACCTCACGGAACAATCAAAATAAATCAGATATAATTATTACATGAGGAGATGTGCTCCTAATTGATGACAAATAATTGAATGCAGCATCTTTTATGCATAGTCTTTGCTTTGTTTCCCTGTCAAGTTCATTATGCTTTAGGATACAAATTTAAATATTGGCTTGTACTTACAATAGCTGGCAGATATTTTGCAATGCAGATGAGCACACAGGTTATTTATTGAGTTCCACTGGTATCTATAAAATATACACCATTTTGACAAAAGTATAGTGGCACCCCTCCAAATAACTGAACCCAGGTATTCCCATCACTTCCATGACCATAGGTGTATAAGGATATAATCATCACCAGAATTGGTCACTTCCTGAAGGGTACAGTGATAAGATCCCACCTGTGCCAAACATCCATTCAAGAACTTTCCTTGCTGCTATATGTTCCATAGTTAACTGTTAATGGTACTATAGCACTTTGGAAGCAAGTGGGAACAACAACAACTCATGTAGGGATGAGAGTGGCAAAACTGATTCCATTGTGAAATTTTGGACTACTAGGTCTTTACTTTTTTATGATTCCCAGTGTATTAATTGATGGAAAGTACTTTGTACATGATAATAATGTATTCTGAATTGAGAAAACTTCAAGAAAACTTCAGGAAGTTGCTTTGGCTAACTACGGTATAGATAAAATGATGAGGCTGGATCCACACTTGTTGTAAGCGGTGACAATGCCTTACTGCACAGGAACCACAAGTGCAGGGGAGATGCCACATGACATCTCTCACCCCTGACTGCTGGACAGTTGCCCCATGGATTTTACAGTTGGGATGGTTGGTGAAAACCATCACCTTGGCTCAAAATTCGGGGTAAAGAAAAATTTTGTGGAAGAGAGATGGTCCCATTGTGTAATAAAGTCATAGAAAGCTGGTTCCGTACAGTAGAAGAGCCTTTAAAGATGAAGCTGAAGTTCAGCTGTAGGGCTCTTTTCCACAGTGTGCATCCAGTATGGGGAAAAAACAAAACTTGACACTTCCACGCGCCTTAGTCCCCTGTTGCAGAGATGCTGCAGTGGGCGCAGTTTTCCCACAGTTTACCTATTAAAAAGAATGTGGCAGTAATGCACCCTAAACTACGGAAAATCCAGCCTCAGATCTTGGGCAAACAGCAGGCCAGGCTGGCTCCATGCCACTGTGTGGAAACAAGCAATCTGCTAAATAAGGTCAATGCCCTCCTGTTGCACTCTCTTATGTGGTAATTGTGTGGTATACCGCTGGTAAACCTTTAAATTTGTAAAAATAGTTTTTATTCATGTTTTAAATTTTTCTTTTATGTGCTCTATTTAAAATGTAGAATACCATTTTTATAGTAAACCATTTTTTGGTCATTTTGGTTTGTCTGATTGGGTTTTCAAAGTAAAGATAACTGTAGTTAATCAGCCTTTTGACTTTTTTTACCTTATAAACTTTATCATTCTGATCATACATAAAGAGATTGGAAAGCATGTGACAATGAGCTGAGATCTCCACCTGCTGGATACATATAAAAATATTATATGTGCAATATTTTATGACTTACCCTAACATGATTTCAGGGACTGCCCACAACCGAGACATATATCCTTTTGTTGACTTAAATTGAGACAGCATGATACAAGGCTTCCTGTCTGTTAGGTTCTTGCTGGGATTCAAACCCAGAACTCGGTTCTGGGTTGCTCAGCAAAGGCAGGGAATCTGACTGTGTGCCACTTGCATAGCTTGTGAGTAACCTGAACTGGTATGCAGATGAGTGGACACAGATCCAGCTTTGTGTGAACCTTTGATTGCCTTCTCCATCATTAGCAGTCTCTGACAGGACCCTCATTTGATTGGTCCTATGTTGGATCACCTTCCTATATAAACCCTGCCAGTGGATAGGAAAGTTGCTGGTACATTTGGGTTTACCCTGGTATCCCAATACCTGGCCTAATACCACCTCAAGTCCTGACCTTGTTATTTGTGTTCCTGTGGCTGACCTTCGCTTGTTTTTCACCTTGATCCCAACCTGCCTCTGGCCCTGACTTTGCTAGACCTGATCTTGATCCCTGTTTGTATTCCTGACCTGGTTTTTGTTCTCCTCCTGGATACCTGACCTGACTTGGTTAGACCTTACCTTTATCCTTGTTTTATTCCTGTTCCTGAACTGGTTTTGTCCTTTCTGGATCCCCCGACCTGCCTCCACTCCTGACCCGCCTTACCTGTGACCTTTTGGATTCTTGAAACCCTGTCTGTCTTGTCCACCCCACACCCACCCTTCTGGGGGGATTGTCTGGGGAAGCAGGACCTGGCCCTCTGTGCGGGAAAATCTGCACTGGTCCCCCCCCTCAAAGGGGATTGTGTCCCAACCCCCCTCCTGGGGGGCTATTGGTGAAAACCCCAGACCAGCTTTAGACTCTTCCCCGCTCCCAGTCAGTCCAGCGCATATCCTGGTTGGTGTCCCGTACCGCCCTGGTGACCCCTCCTGGAACCTGGTAGAACTACGTAAACAGCCCAGGCTCTCAGAGCTGTCCTCCCTTGTGGGCAGTCCCTGCCTCGGCCATCACACCAAGGGCTAACATAGGTTACATACTCCCTGCGTTGTTACCCTAGACTCCGTCCAGTGCTTGTAGACCCCACATGTTCCCAGAGCACTCCTGTTGCGTACTTCCTGTCTGTGTCCTTGTTCTAGCGTTCGTATTCTACGTGACTCTGGATGCCCTCCTGTTCATGCTACCCCCCCACTGATATACTCTGGTTTTTCCAGTCCTGTCTAAAACCCCAAGTAACCCCAGCCTCCAGTATACCTGCCCTAAAGTGCCTATCCCAGTTCTATGCATAGCCTGTTCTGCCTGTCCCCAAAACCCTATCCAGTCTGCCCTATCTCCAGCATGGGCTTTAGCCTGCCTTGTTCCCCTAGCCCAGGCGTAACACTGTCAAAGCTAGACAAGTCCTTGTTGCTGTCCATGCACAATTTGTGCATTAGTATTAATGAATAAGTATGTTGCTTCTCCCATTCTAGGCCAGCACTACTTAAATAGAGTAGGGTGTCTTCAATATGGTACAAGCTGTTCTTTTCTGCCTTTAACTCTCAGACTTGGTGTTTCTTGTGGAGCACAGCACTGCCAAATTGTCTAGGGTAGAAAGCAGTGAAAAACATTTTCTGGAAATTATATTCCTGCTGCAAAGGCCACAAGGAAAGAAATGGAAATAAAGAAGGACTTGGTTTTGGACAGAATTTACCAGAAATTTCACAAACCTAAACTTTCATTCCAAGCACGGTATATGCCAGTTGGCTTATCAGCAGGTAAAGGTAATTTCACGTGGTTTACAGTGCACAGCATACACAAATATTACTTGCATAGACGGTAAAGCTACCCTAGGGGAAGGGGGGTAAATCTGTACATTTGTTTTTCCCTTCATATTGTAATATTACTGGGGTTTCCTTAAATGTAACCCAGACTCTGAATGGAGTCTAGTATGATACAGGAAACATTTCAGACCTTATCGCTTTTTAAATTTTAAAATTAACCTAAAAAGAAGTGTGCTTACCTTTATCATTTAAGCCAAACCATCTTCAGGTATGTTGCCTGGGTAACTAGAAAATATCAAAAATATTACTGTAACATAACAGCTCCATGCCTTCCCTTACAATTGGAGCATCCCACTGTTAAGAGCATCTCCCCCACATCCCATGCCTTAGAAAATATGTCGAAGCTTGTTAGAAGGCTTCTATATATCTTTATCTCTAAGGACAGTCGTTATAAAGGTATATAAGTACTGCCTACCCATTCCCAGAAAAAGTCAGAAGTAAATCCATTATATATCCATGTGGTTATCACATATAAGGGTATAGATCTAGATATGATGATCTAACACCCACTATGAAACCCCACTTCAGTTCAGATACTAAATGACAGATACCTGTACTTTGATATAGAATAGCAAATACTTTTTTGGTGTTTAATGTAATTTTATGATTCCTACTATTAGCCACTATATAAACCTGCTGACATTTGAAGGCCACGTTGTATATTGTGGTAAAAAAAATGGTCCTGGTTGGATTTGCTAGAATTTCTACAGGTCGAACAAAAAGCAAATATGCAAAATGATACTCAAATGCAAGGCAACACAAACCTGAACCTCATCCTGCAGCAAAAGTAATCCCTATCAACTTAATAATGTTAAATTAATTTTGTTAATGTTTTGATAACTTTAAAAAATTAACTTGACAACATGGATAAAAGTATGAATTTCAAAGACTACTGAATCTTTGGCTTCACACAATGAGTATCCTGTAATGTCAGGTTTGGAAAAGAATTGGTTAGCAGCAGGCTGTCACAGGTGCCTGGTCCAGAAATCCCATCTGCTACGAAAAAAGAAATCCTTTCAAATATTAGAGCCCTGGAAACATTTGGCAAAACATCAAAAATTATGGCTATAAGACGTGACATTTACTGCAAATAGTTTCAATTACTTAATTTCACCTACTGAGTAGAAAACTATTAAAGCATGTTTATATTACTGCTTCTAGAGTCATAACGGATTGTATGGTGGCAGATATTCTATGTTCTCAGTTATCAGCTGCAAATAAGTTCTCACAAATTGACAAATAAACTAAGTTAAAGAATATATTGTCCCTATATAGAAATTATACATTCCTAAGTTAAAACTACTATTATGATGCATTTAACCAAGAATGACACATAATTCTTTGAAATAAAATAGGATATGAATGTAGAAGTTGTTTAGAATAAACTCATCACAAATACCACCTGTGGCCTCTTTGATATGTATTTTCAAACAGCCAAATATCAATATGTAAGTAATAACAGCAATAACATTATGTAAATTTGTAATCTAGATTCTTGTTCTGACCACCTCCCTGAGGAAGCCCCTTTGGGCGAAACGCATCGGAGGAGAAACAAGATTTCCATCGATTACGAAGTCCTTTTTAACTGTTTGTTGTTTGCCTGTTTTACTGCTGTCTCTGTATAATTTTGTCCACTTTGTGGAAAAAGTTTTAAATATCACAGGGGCCATTTCTGGGCCTGAACATAGTATTTTACTATTGTATACTGTTATATACTGGTCCTTGATAGGCACCTAATAAAGACCATTTTACTGCAACACTAAGATCCTTTACTGCTTTTCGGTACCCGCAATGCCAAAATAGTAGCCCCCTTGTCAGGGACAAGGGTGGGTTTTTCTTCACCTTAGGGCCTTCTATTTGCAATCTTTAATTTCTTGGCTAGGGTACATATGACTAAGACTGACTCTGCATAATTCCCCCCCCCCCCAACCAGCATTTTATTTATTAAGTTAAAGAAGAGGTGATGTTTAAAAGGAGGATACCAAGCATAGCCTGTTCTGCCTTCCTACTACTGTTGTGGTGAGGTACTAATATATATTTTTTGCCTTATTTCCTAATATAAATGCTAATTAAAATAGTGATGTAGTGATCATATTTTTTGGGGAATTGGGTTTAAGGGGTTAAAACTATTCCACCTAAGAATAACTCACCCTTTCTCCTTAAGCCTGCCATACAGATAGACTGGGTGCCGACAGACGAGTTCCGATGAGCTCTGGAATGCAGCCTGATGACGTCAACATGCTGCGTTCCCGAGCTGACTGCATCGGCGGGCACGCTGGTCTTAATTGAAGTTAATGGCATCGGCCAGCATCAGCCAGAGAACATCGGACATGTCTGTTCTCTGGCCAGCCGAGCTGTGGGGCGACAGGGATCTGTCGCCCAATGTGGGCACACAGCGATTGGCCGCAAGAGCGCACACCCATCGGTCAGCGGCAAAATCGGCCACACAATACAACACATTCCATGGTTGCAAAGGACTGATTTGAATCTAATGCTTGCCATACACCTATAGATCTTTCTGTCAGATATCCTTTAGATCTACCAACAAATATGTAGTGCCGGGTCCTCTGCGATTGAACACAGGTAGACTTGGTTTAGAAAGTCCCTCATATTACATGGTTTTGGTAAAACAAAAGGAGATCTAAAGGAAATCTGACAGAGAAATCTAAAGGTGTATAACAGTATAAATGAAACATATGTGGTGGGAATATGGAAATATATTGTGGATACGTGTACAAGATCCTGCTGCTTTACATAGCATCAAGGGGTCAAGTACATTAGTTTTTGATTTAAACATATTCTTTTTCTGAAGTGTTTTCTTATATCCATCAAAAGGAACTGCTCATTAGTGATGAGTGGCATAGGCAACATTCGTATTTGCGGCATGCCGCGAATTTTATGGAAAACATTCGGAAAATATTCGCATTCGGCAATATTCAGGTTTTTTTTTATTGCGAATATCGGCAGTTTTATTGCGAATTTCGCGCGCGCAATATATGTTTAACATGGCGCGAATTTTTATGCGAATTTTAAAAGTGACTATTTTCGCAATATTCGCATCACCCCAATATTCATTTAAAAATCTGTTGATGGTGTTGCTAAGCTCTTGTTGCAGCCTTCCCATTCGTCCACTCACATTGAGAGGGAAGTGTAATGGATAAAAAATACTGAATATCCGGAATTGCGAATATTCGGCAATATATTCACCATCTTCGCGAATTTCTGAATTGACGATATTCGCGATTAATATTCGGAATCCGAATATTCGCGATCATCACTACTGCTCATATGACATTATACAAAATACATTTTGTCAACTATGGACCTTACCTTCGTGACCTGCTCTCGAGGTAGGACTCTCTCCTATCCACATCATCTGTCTTGTCAACCTACCCCATGCCACTCTCCCCTCTCTTCCACAACCCGGCGTTCCCATTGGCTCAGAACACTTTGAACCTCTTGCAGTGGAAGACGATGACCGTCCGGAATTCTTTAATAAAACTTAGGGTCCATGGCTTGGGTTCCAAACAAATGGGAGATTTCAGTTCTCCCTGACCCAAAAAGGTGGGACCCCCCCCCCCCCCCCCCCCCCACCCCTTCCCCCTCCCTTCCTTCTCCCTTTCACTCTCTTACTTTCTATGAGTTTTTTCTCTTTATGTCCATTTTGGTCTGCCTATTTCCCTATGCTTACTCTGCTCTACACATCCCCCTCCAGTAGAATCTTGGCCTTGAGCCATCACCTCTATTAGGTTTTTCCCAGTATTACAAACTTAGAAAGATAATAGATAGTTGTGCACAACCGTCAGCAGTAGAGATGGTCGAAACAATTTTTTTAAATTCGATGACTTTGACGATTTCGAGTTAATTGCAAAGCCCCTGAACATGGTATCAACACCAAACTTGCTGGAGATGTAGAGAAGTGTTGGGGGTATACTACAAAAAAATGTATGGCACTAACACAAACAGTTTTTGCACAAATTAAGTTCAAAGTCAAGTAAAAATTTCGAAAATCAGAATTTCTACTTTGTTTAGCTTAATTTATGCAAAAATGTGCTAGAGCAAAACTTTTTTTTTCAAATGTTCCCCTTCTCTACATCTCCAGCAATTTTTTGATGATACATTTTCAGAGGTTTTGCAATCAGCTCACAAAGTTAGCAAGTCGAAACATTTTACCATTTCTAGTCAGCACTGATTATACAGTTACAGTGATATCAGTGGCAAGAAGGGCCCTCAATAGGTGTATGGGGCCTGGGCAAAGATCATAGTAAAAATGGGGTCAGTATGAGGGGTAGGTGTTTAAGTTGTGTGTAGGTGTGCAGCTCTCAAAATGGAGGAATCTGGCCCCCTGACAGACAAATAGGAACAAGGACACAAGGGCACAACCTAGTACAACAAAGTAAGGTACTGTAAATGGTAAACTAAAAGAAAACAAAATACAAAAACTCACAATAAAGGAGGTTTGCAAGGATTGATCTCTCAGGGCTGTGTGCTTACCAGGACGATGTCACTTCCTGGTTATGGATGAGATCACTTCCTGCTTACAAGTGGTGGAGGGCTCAATAGGATCAATGGGACGCTTTTCAAGGGGAAGCTCTTTGTAAACCATAGGGGAAAGGGGGGCAGTAGGCCTGCAAGTGAAAAGGGGGAGGGGGAGGGGAAGCTCTATAGAGGGAGTACTGAGCAAATGCTTAAACAAGGACTAGGAAAATAAAACTAAATAATTAATCATTAAATGGCACACCTGTATGTGGAGACAAAAATAAAGCATAAATGCAAGTTCAGAATACAATAGAGAATAATAATGAACAAATAGGGAAAAAAATTAAAAACACACACAGATACATAGATATGTACAAAACATTGATCGAAACAAACATGAATCCACATATCCACAGAGATGGGGCAAGGAGACAAATAAAGCCAGGGGGTTTACACTTTAGAAAGCACAATTTGGTAATTCTCACTTGCACTGGGTGGTGTGCCTCATGTCGTTGTACCTATTTGCCCAGTATTACCCTCCCTCTACTCAGACGTTCCTCTGACTCACGATTATCTTAGGTGTGTCACCCATGTTATACCTTGTCCTTCTCATTGCTTTAATACAAGATATCGACTAAATGTTTTTTTGTTCACTAACCTTTTTGGACAGAGAAATTTTAGATCTTCTTAATGGTGTTTTGGAGGGGCAAAGTTTTCCTGTCTGTGTATAACAGAATATCGAAAGTACTTGGGCATAGTCTGCTTTTAGAAATATGGTTACTCACTTGTCCCCTTAATATGAGTTGTAGTAGGATAGTAAAATTAAAGGCACCAATCCACAGTGCTAATAAAGTCCAGTCCAAAAGTTATTGTCATGTAGACAATGCCTTTCAGGGACCCCCCTCCCTTAGGGGTTTGGACAACAGAAATCATGATTCACAATAAACAAATTGATTAGAATTTTATGGTTCTTTACAAATGCTACATGCTTGACAGCTTATTATTGGTACATAAAATAAAAGTCTAATTGCTGAATAAAAAGATCCGGAATCAGACTGTATTCTTTTCCTATACTTGGGTTAAAGCAGTGGTCCTCAAACTTTACTTGCAGGTCCCCCCTTTTCTATTAAGGGGCATTTTTGAGCCCCCCCCCCTCCCCGAATACCTTCCTGCCCCACAGTTTGGGAACCACTGCTACACACAGCATGACCCTAAAAAAAACCTTGGAAGGCAATGAGGACATGACTCTTTATCTTATGTGCAGGAAGTGCCTTATCCTCAAAATGTTTTCACATCCTGTTCTCTTCATATTTCCTTCAGAACTAACTATCCTATAAATATATACTCCTCATTTTTCATGGTCAACATGTAAAGTAACTCTATCTATTTTTCATGCATAAGTATATAGAATTTCCGTTCGATGAGCAAGTTCACCAGCAAAATATCCTGGATTCAGCAGGGAGCATGAGGGATAGTAGCTGATTTCGCAAAAGGAAAACTTCAATTTGCTAATATTAAAAGCTCTTGAGTAAAAAAAAATGTATTGTGCTTATTTGGAACCAAAAAAACTCCATAAAAAGCAGGAGCCCCAGAGTCTCAGTTTTAACAAGGACCAGCTGAAGAGTGAAGGCAAGCAGCATACAAACCACCTTATGTCTGCCAAATAATTTCCTGGCCCCAAAAAAACTCTCTTGTTTCCTCTCGTGCAGGCCAAACATGGCACGGCACCAAGGGATTTCTAAATGGAATCAATTGCACTTGTTACCAACTGAGTTCCCTTTTATTCTTATGTTACCAAGGAATAGATGCTCAGCTGCAAGCAATTACAATGAAGAGTTACTGAGTAATGGTTTCCAGATTGCTTCATGATGGGGAATTAATTGAAAGAGACAATTTAAGAGTTTAAACCATGTAAATGCATTTCTTACCCTGTCAAAGAGTGACGTTTCTTGATGTAAAAGGTTAGGATGTTAAGAGATGGTAAAGGCATAATAGCAGCTATTTACTTTGCTTTGCTGAAAATTTGTTTTAATGAATCAAAGGTAACAATGTCTTCTTCTCATAGTGAGCCCAATGTGCACAGCACCTGCTTTTCACATGTAAAAATGTATAAAAGGACAAAGTTCTGGCTCCTATGCCATCATTTATACTTGCCGAAAGGTTGTGCTGAATGTTTACAGTATGGAATGGATGAGTCAGAAATTGGACTGTTAAGGTTGTATATACAGATCTTTTTGTTTGTAAAAAATGAACATATGGATTTACAGGCTCTTTATATTTTAATTGCCTGGCAGAACTTGTGTTTATTATGCATTGTGATGTTTTAATGTAGGAATCAGCAGGAGAGCTGCCATAGCATTCTATATTCATGACTAGTGAGAATGTGCACGAAAGGAAAATTATGGATTGGCAATAAAAAAATGCCAGTCCTTTCTATTTCTCTTTCCTTTCTATATGTGTTACTATATTCTTATGCCCTATTAAAAGGTATGCACGCTACTGCCTGGTGGAGTTGAAATTCTGGGTGGAGCCCATTCTCTTTTGTTGTAATGAAACAAAAGAGACTGAATAAATATAGAATACAAGACTTAGTATACCTTCTGACATTAACCTTTACAAATTTCTATTCTGGATCTTCAAATTGCTAGAGGTAGAATTTAAAGATTAAAGACCAGTTTTGGAGTTTTCTTTATTCCCATCCCAAGTCTCCATTTAAGTTTAGAAGTTGGCATTTCCGAATGCTAAAAAAATTAAAGCTAGCCATACACATGCCCATTTTTCCGTTCAATCGACCACAATAATCGACTGGTGAGGTCGGTCAATTGGGAATCGATTCCTGCCCACCTAGTACAATCAATCAAAAAAAAAATTGTCAATCAAAGAAGAGATTAAACAGAAGGCAATCGGACATGTCAATGTCGGACTTTTCTTTTTTGGTGGATCGCTCTGCGATCAATGCATCTTTAGTGGTGAACCTCAATCAATTCCTGTTCGATCTTAAGGCCCCCAAACAATTTTTCCATACAATTTCTGTACAATCAACGTTTGTTCTACCAAAACCATGTAATATGAGGACCTGTCTTAACCTTCCAATCACTATGTATTCTATCAGGGAGGCCACTTTACAGTTACAGTTACAGTTGTTGCTAGGTCTAATGGAAATTGTATGGTTCGATCTTAAGGTGTATGGGGGGCTTTAGATATACCCATCCTGACATAATTTCAGATCAAAATAATTCAATCGTCCTTTTTTGGGAGCCTGTGATTGTTTTGGACAGAGATCAACCATAAATCTATTAACCATGGTGAGGTGCACTTCGATCCTTTTGCGATTGATCATCCATTATCCAATTGCATGTTCCGATCAAATTGAGAGACAATCACAAAGAATCGACCCACCTATGGCTACCTTAAGAAAGAAACTTTGTCTTACAAAGGAGACAACCTCATTTTTGGAATATGGAGTGCATACATTTTCCTACTATAAAAATATATATGTATATAGTTGAGCCCTTTAGGTATTTAAGGACAAGAATTGTACTAGCTAACTTCACAGATGCCAAAGACTCCTTAACATACATTCTGGCTCATTCACATTATACCTGCTTAGAGCTCCGCTATGTTCTAAACCAGTGGTGGGCAACCGAATTGATATGGAGGGCCACAAGTGCGGCCCTCTGCATCACTAAAGGGCCGTACATAACATCACTCCAGACCCTCATCAACATATCTCAGCAGGCGGTGGACCAGATCTCGACAGGCAGTCCCTGGGTGCAGTGCTCATATGTAGACCTGGTTTCTGTGGTCAACATTGACAATTTTACTGATGTAGGAGCCAAAGTTGATTAGGAAAGCTGGGTCAGTGTGTGAGCACTTCACAGGTTAGGTTTTGGAGGCCGCATGGGGAGGCCCCCCGGGCCTCAGGTTGGGCACCTAGGTTCTAAACCAACCCTGTCTGCAGGGATGCCGTTTGCCTTTTGTTTTGTGGTAGATTTTTAAGGTGGATTGGTAGATTTTTTTTGTAATGCTTCTATTATTGTGGGGGATACCCATGGATTCTTTTTAAAAGTATGTTGAGTTACTTGTAAAATACAGGTATGTAAAAAGTCCATTGTAGGCCCTATTAATATAGATTGCGATAATCCCATACAATTGGATAGCATTTTATTACATTTTATTGTTAACACTGAAAATGCGAGAGGTTCTTGTCACAGTGGCATCAACAGAATTTATTATTGTTGAGACATAACACAAAATGACACACACTGGTACAGGTTATGGCACAGGAGAAGTAGAGGACCCTGCCCGGTCAGACTTAAGCCGGCCATAGACGTCCCGATCTATGGCCGACATTTAGCAGACTCTTCACAGCGTCCTGACGTCACCACGCTGTGAGCAGTCTGCTACAGAACGGACAGGAATCCTGTGTGTTCCACTAACACAGGGGACTCCTCTCAGACTGTAGCCAATTAACTCGGAGGGGGAGGAGACTTCCCCTCCGAGTTAACAGCCTGCAGCACAGTCAGGCAGGAAAAAAACCAGCAGGACGGATCCGTGTGCGATCCGACCTGCCGGCTTTTTTTCTACAAAACTCAAGGTGGGCTCCCTCATAGTTGCGGCAGGCCAACCTTTATGTGCTCGGCGGGAGCGAGCACGCAGGTTGGTCTGCTACAACTATGGCCGGGAATCGGCCCGTCTATGGGGGGGCTTTAAAATCTAATAGGTTGGGGAACCTAGGTTGAGTATACAATAGGTGAGGAGGATGGTACTGGCATATATAGAGATTATTATATATATAGAATAGAAATTACATTTAAATTTAAATTAAAGACACATGACACAATGTTACCCTTCAATCCTTTTAAGTTGAGCATAAATATATATATATATATATATGTACAGTATATGTATGTATATATACATATATATATATATATATACACACATTTAGTTTTATATTATTTTTTATAAAATTGTATAAACCTTTCTTACCTTTTGAACAGCATTCAGTTATAGAAGAATATGGAATACCGTGGACAAAAGCTCAATGGGGATTTATTAATAACAAAAGCTAATGTAGATAAAATAAATGGGAGGAGCTTTGTTTGGAGCCATTCTATACCTGCCGTCTTTGCAACCTCAGTATGATCTGTATTCCACATATATACCCATAGTATTAAGAAATAGAAAAACAATAGGATAATGAAAGCAAGTTCTTCCTTATAAAAAAAACTCCAAGTCATGGTTCTTTCAACAGCTCCGAATATCTCATAACAACAATTTATGGCAGGCCTGAGGCAGACTGGGGAAAAGTTGGCCCATGTAGAGGGCTGAGGTAGTTCAAAATCCAGATTTGAAGTCAGGTTATGAGTTCTACATCTGTCTCCAAGGAGGCATAGCTTGCCGTGTTGACATAATGTAAATATTCCCACAACCTCAAGTGCAAGGGCTGTAGTTCGCTTTTCTCGCTCCTTGTCATTATAATGTAGACATTCACATGATCTTCATTTGCAAAAACATTACATGCAAAGCATAGCTCTGACTTGTAATGGAAACCATGTGATAGGTTAGACAGATTTTGTGCTGGGCCAAGGTATGTCATGCAATGCTACATTGCTCTCTATCTGGTATTCTGTAGTCTATCGTCAGATCATTTCCACAATTCTGTGTCATTAGGGGGTTTGCATCAGAATAGTGTATGAAAGGAGGGAAGGATGAAGCTTTGCAGAACCTGCAGTAATATTGTCATTACTATGCAAGGAATATGGCAAATCTGTTTCAGGCATTGGACATTGTACACGTGTCACTGTCTACTTTGATGGCTAACTGACCATTTCTGGGCAATTCAAGGCAAAATACGTTCATCTTTTTTTTTTTTTTTTTACAGCATAAATTTTGTACTATAAAAATATGCAAGACATCAGGGATGTTACAGATACTGAAACATAAAAGCTAATACTGCTGATGTGGCATTATCAAAAGTTTTATATTGCTTGGTTTTTGATGGAATTCTAGTTGAACTCTTGTTAAAGCCAAAAGTTCAATCTGAAAGGCCCAGAACTGACAGAAAATAGTAGTAGTGTGTAGGAGTTGCATCAAAGGGATGTGAATGGGAACAAAAGCTAAGGGTTCATTGGGGACTGAGGTTTAAATAATAATAGCACGGAGAAAGGGTTAGTTAAGCAGAAGGAAGGATGTGGTCCAAGGGGGGTCTAATTGGGTGTGGTAGGGTTATATTAAAGGGTGTGGCAGGTTTTAGTTATTCTTTAGTATTATTGTAAAAAATTACCACTCTACCACCTGGTAAATCTTGTGTGAGTGTGTTTGTCATATTGCCACTGCCAGTTGGGGACTTTGGGAGTAGACAGCAATAGTTGGGGGACCCATCTTTGATATTGCATCCTATGGTTGGTTAGGTCAAAAGAGAGTGACAAATGTATATGTTGAGTGATTCTAGGTCTGCAGTGACTGGGAGCCTAATGTGGTTCGGGCAACAGAAGGCTTTTGGTTGTGGCATGAGCATCCTGAAAAACCTTCAAAGTGTTAAGTATTGATGTTATTTAAGAAAGGGTTTATATAAAAATGTTGAGTGGTGAAATTGTATTTTGTTAATCAATGAGATGCTATGCTCATTCAACTCTAAAGCCAGTGTCTGGTCCATTATTTTATACAGTTTTGGTTATGGTGTTTTTCATGAGTAGAGATGGTCGAAATGAATAAAATTCGATTCTACTTAAATTTCGAGTTTCCCAATGGAATTTCGATTCGACTGCGAAATTTCGACTTTTTTCTAGTCGAAGTCGAAAATTCGCATAACGCCAAACATTCGCATAAAACACTAAAAAATTTGCATAAGGTCAAAAATTTGGATTTGCTGTATGAGCTTGAGCTATAATAGAAGAATCAGTGTACACAGTAGCAGAGCTTTACAATCAGAGCTGAGATTTAAACCCAATTTATGCACAAACTTGACATGTTAGAGCAAAACTTATTGTTTTCAAATGTTTCCCCCAACCCTTCTCTACAACTCCAGCAATGTCCCCCCAACCCTTCTCTACAACTCCAGCAATGTCCCCCCAACCCTTCTCTACATCTCCAGCAATGTCCCCCCAACCCTTCTCTACAACTCCAGCAATTTTTGTGAGGATACCATTTTCAATAAGCTGACTAAGTTAGCTAGCACCATGTGAATTTAAAAAAAATAAATCGAAATTTCTACTTAAAAATTCGCACTGCGAATTTTTCGACCATCCCTATTCATGAGTAAGATCTGAGGAAACAACATTCATGATATGATATGGTGTGAGAATTTTCAGGGTCTTCACTGCATTTGGCCAAGTATATGACCATATGTGACCTGTTACATGGACAAAGTTGGCCAAGATGAGGCATTACCCGATTTGTGTGTTACATTCACATGACATTTTAGAATATTAGGATCTTCGTTAAGTAATAAACTTGTATTTGACTCTTAAGCAGCCCATACACGGGTCAGATTTTCAATCAATCGACTTAAAACGATCAATTTTTTAGTCGATTGATTGAGAATTGAGTTTTGCCCACCTGGTTAAATCGACTTAATCCGATCAAAATTGAGTGAAAATTCAGTTGTTTTTTGATCGGACTGGATGGTAAATTTTGATCAGTCGATTGAAAATTGGTTCGGTATTTTGAGAACCAAGTGTGGTCAACCAATTTTTGATCGATTTTTTTCTACCTATTCTACCTCACTTCTGATTGAAATTTTAATCGATCAAAAATCTTGTATTACATATGGCCCATGATACAATCGACATACAATTTTATACCGACTTAAAAATTGATTGTTTTAAGTTGATTGATTGAAAATCTGACCCGTGTATGGGCTGCTTTAGTCTGTTGTCTGATTTTTTTCACAATGTTCCAAAGAACTCTAGTTGGCAAAATCCAATTTAGAATAAACAATCTAAAACAATAATATGAACAAGCAATCAAAATCTACATTTCAATGTTTATTTCTTTCCCAAAACTATCATTAAACTATAGAGAACCCTTTATTTTGTGGGGAAAGGTCAGTTGAGTATTTTAACTTTCCATCAGATTTCATTAAATATATGGTATAAAATATAAAACATTGAAGCATGCAGACTTATTTTTTTTACTTTAATTATATGTAGCTAAGCCGAAGGTTCTCTAGGCTTTGGTACAAACCCCATATGTGTTATATTTCACCAGCATTACATGTCCATTCTCTGATATTAGACAGGTAATCTGTGACATCTGTTTATTATTAGACAGATAGAATAAGCCAGTGTACGCATTCTACGTCCAATATAATAATATTAACAAAAGACATTTAAAGGGACTCTGACCTGAAGGGTAGGGGGCAAACTTCTGCAAGTATGATGTGAACATATGTGTACAGATATGGCTGTCACGATTGAATGTCAAGCTAATCGCTCAAAAAATTCCAGCTTTTGTTACACTAAGCCACACCTTTGAATTCTATTGGTCAATCTCTATGCTGGTCAGTGTCCATGGCTAAAAAATGTACAACACATTAAAAATTCCAAAACAATAATATCGATCAATCTGTATAATATTATTGTTGTATGTTGTAAAAATAATATGCATGTCTCTGATATAAATACTTGATTTGGTAAACTTCCAGAACCTATTAATGAACATGATTCAATTATTTGAGCCCAAATACAAAAATAGCGCTAGAAATGCATCCATTGATATTGATGTCACACAACTTGTGTATAGACACTAGTGTTAGGCCTATTATAAAGCATTGGACATGTCAAAAAGGCTCTCAAATTTTTTTTGATGTGTTTTTACTATTGGCCTGCACCAGAGACATAGCATAAGTCTCCACTGGGGTCAAACGCTGCTACACTTTGTAGCTCTAGGGCTTGCCCCACAGGCGAAGCTGGCAGCGGGGCGGCACGGTCCCATCAGCCGCCAGCCGCTAGTGGCTGTCAAATATCAAAAGCGGTCGTGGCCACCGCTAGCGGCTCCATTAACATGTAGTTAGCCGCTAGCGGCAGCTTTGGCCACGAGCGCTTGTGATATTTGACAGCCACTAGCGGCTGGCGGCAGCTGGGACCGCCACCAAAACGTGGGTCCCCGCGTTTCAAATTGCGGGCAGCCACGCAAGTGGAGACAGCCCCATTGCAAAACAATAGAGGCAGGTGCCCACAGCTGTCACCAGCAGCAAAGAGCAGCGCGGTAAAATTCGCCTGTGGGGTAAAGCCCTTAGTGTTGCTCTGCGGTATTTCATTTTAAACGTGGTTGGCATTATTGCCCCATGTAAGCACATCCTAATGCATTCTATTTCTTCCACTAAGAATGCATAAAGCGCGTCTTTAATGCATTGTACACACTCTTGATGCACTTTTGTTTCAATAGGACAATAGTGGTCCGTTAATGCTAAATAGTGGCTTCCTGTCCCAGCGAATGTAAACAGATAACATAAAAAAAAAATTATATTGAACAATGATACTGCCAGAGAGGTTAAAAATATTTTAGTCCCTCTTTTCCAGCAAGTTACAACAAACAAAATATATCACAAATGGAGAGACAAAGGTTTGACATGCTTTAGTGATCTTCTCAGTCCTGGGACTGGTAATATATTATCCCTGACTTCTCTTCAGGAACAATTTCATCTAACAGCAGCGGAGGCACTGCACTACCTCCAAACAACTACCTTCCTTTAGGCACTATCCAACAATTTGGTGGCTGTGACCCAGTCCTCCAAATCTGACACTACAGGGAGTGCAGAATTATTGGGCAAATGAGTATTTTGACCACATCATCCTCTTT
>CM070036.1:115946372-115961669 GCA_036250615.1 Ptychadena robeensis
CAAAAATAAAATTATTCCTCAAAAATACCACTTGCCTAATAATTCTGCACTCCCTGTATGCTCAACCTAACTAAACACGGCCTATCAGACATATATAATTGGCTGCATACTGGACCCACAGGTGGAAACAACCGAATAGGGAAAAATGGATGGGAAAAAGAATTCCCTCAGGACAGTATCCTAGACAAGATGATCAAGGGTTACTGCACTATATGTAAATGTGCAATCTCTGAAAACTGGAGAGAAACACAAAACTGTATACTACAGCGGGCATACAAACCCCCGGGTACAATCATAGAATCCCCAGATGGAGTGAAAAGTTGGAAATGGAAATCAGTATGTCCTAAATGAAAATTGCCCAATCCTACCCTGTTACATTGCTTATGGATTTGCCCACAAATAGCTTCTTTCTGGAATAAAGTAATAACCCTCCTTGATAAAACCATAGGCAGGGCAATAAACAAAGACCCTCTTCTATTGCTCTTTAGTTACATGTCCCCACAAACTCCTCACCTAATGCTGAAATTCATACTATATTTGGATACATACCTGCTTGCTTATAGCCAGACGTACCATAATGAACAACTGGTTATCCGACAACCCCCCCTCTATAGCACAGGTTTTCAGCTCAGCTACAGGACACCATGTATAAAGAGCAACTAGATGTCCACCCCCATCAGCCACAGTCATATCTTAATTTCTTAAAAAAAATGGCATGCACTTCTAACCTTCCAAACAACTCTAGGTACAGATATGCGGAAATATACAATACAGAAGGGAGACAATGGGTTTACACAACACTTCTGCTTGAACAACACCATCTATTCAATACTATATGACAGGATGTTAGAGACTTATTGTTAGAGATTTGTTGTTTATTTGTTATGGAACTTGCAAAACCTCAATAAAAATGATTTAAAAAAAATATTCTAGAAAATGAATAAATATATTACAAAAAGTGGCTTTGGGTAGTAAACATCCTATTGCAGGCGTGGGCAAACTATGGTCTCTAGAAGGAGACCATAACAAGCATCTTCTAGGGGTTATCTCCACTTATTGCAAGGAACAAGTAGAGGGGAGCCAGAGCATTTTGTCACCAAGTTAACAAAGGACCTTAACCCTCTGAGCGTTTGCCACGTGGCACGTTTTTTTCATAACCGTGCCACGGGCAATCGCGGCGGAGCTCAATATGCTCCGCCGCGATTGCCTGCTCAGCTCAGGGTTCTAAACATAAGCCCGGCGTCACTGGAGACGCCGGACTTATGCTGAAGAAAGGCGACACCCCTCCAGTTTGACGGAGGTCTATGGCGCCGCCTACCCCCGCACCCTTCGCTTCACCGGTGACGCGATCGGGGGCGGACCCGGAAGCATCGGCATACATGCCGATGGTCCCGACCGCCGTCAGAAGACAGCGAGACCCTGAGCGCGGCTGCAGTTAACTGGGGCTGAGTTTCATGATGCATGAAACTCAGCCCGAGTTAATTCGGGCCAAACGCTCAGAAGCTTAATGGGCCGGAATATGCCCAAGTCTGTTCTAAACTATTCCCACTGTGTTCAGGAGCAAAAATAAAAATGACAGTATATACTTGGGTATTAGCCAACTTTTTCAGCCCATATTATATTCGAGACGGTGGTCAGAGTCAGGGTGCAGGTGGCTGAATTGCAGGCACGGCTCTTCAGCCTCTGTGAGCTCTGTGTTTCCGACCCCAGCTGATCTAATGTAAACAAACGGCTCCACAATGCCATCTGGTGGCCAGTTACTGTTACTGGTGGCCCTTTGATACTGGAGAAGGAATTTCATAGGAATTCTAATAGAACACTCCACAATTTATGATAAAAATTTTAAAATAAATTTCCATTCCATGTATTGGTCCCAATAATAATAATAATAATAATCAATAAAAAAAAGACTTTTTTTAATGGAAATTTCTTTTCATGTTTGAACATAAGAATTGCCTTGATAACTCATCCTGTAATAACAATAAACCTGAGTTCTCTTAACTTTATTGAAGTTGTGGCACTAAGATTAATCCTGTTTGATTCATTCCTTGGGGAAATTGCGCTTTCTCTATATTTTTCTCATTTACAAAACTCCACTATCTGACTTTGCATTTCCCACCCTCAGCTTATACTCGAGTCAATACGTTTTTCCAGTTTTTGTAGATAAAATTAGGTACCTTGGCTTATACTCGAGTATATACGGTAATTATCTAATTGCCTGAACACAACTGTGGCAGCAGATAACCTAACTGATACAATGCACTAGCAAAATCTTTTTTTACAGGCAAAATACACTTATATTATCTACAGATGTTGCTGCGCTAAGCCCTGACATTCCTCTTCTTGGATCAGAACATGGAGTGTACTGAGTAAGCAGCAGATCATCTGCGGCTATGTTTCCTGAATTCTGCTATTCACATCAAGCTGATGAACGTTCAGGCTGTTCAAAAGGAAGGAATTGCTTTGAACTAACAAGCGAATCTTGACTGACAAATCCATGCCAGGGGCATTTATTAACAGCTTGTATTTTGTCTGTCCCCCATGTTTTGTCTAGGTAATAGTGTACTTAGGATACTATGTTCGAATAGTCCTGTTTATTATTACTAATCATGTTACTTGCAGCCTGCCACTTCCAGGGTCTCTGATGAAAACAATGTTTGTGTCTTAATTTGGCCAGCTCTGGTCAGAGAGCTTCAATAAATAAATACTTGTCTTACCTTTCAAACATCCTTGATGTGCAAAATTGTAGACAAAGTTATGACTTAAAACTTCCATTCTCCCTTGACAATTTGACAATTAGCTGTGCAGACTAAAGTATACGTTTTCCTGACCACATGTTATATTTTGTAAACTTCAAATGTGGATGAAGGGTAACTGTATAATGTGGATGAAGGGTAACTGTATATTCTTTATTTGTGACAATAAAACACGCGCTGCTCCTAAACATGATTTTGGAGATCATATCCCAAATGTAACCTATACTTTTACAATTTTACCTTTAACCTGTAAAATTATACATTTTTTACTTTACTTTTAAAGTGACCAAGTAAAAAAATCTACCAACAATAGAAATGGTTATTATATATTTATACACCAAGTATACTTCGTAGACTTTAAAGTTGAAAAAAATAAAAACAGCTCCATGATCGATTCTCAATAATTTTGCAATAGATTGTGATCTACGCACTGCTGCTATAAGTGAAATTGTAGTTGTTATAGGTGGAGCTGTTGTCCAGTCTGTACCTGTTCTGGCTTTAATACATATATATATATATATATATATATATATATACAATTATTATTTTTAATTTCTTTAAGTACCAAACATTATCTAATAATTACTATTATTTTTAGTGCAGTGTTTCATTATATGTTTTTGTTGTTCTTTGTCTGGTAGGAGGAGTCAGCATGGTGCTTTTGCCACTACCCTGCCGGGGACACCTGAACTGAAATCCAATGAATAAAAGCGGTGGGCTGGAGACAGCAAAACCAAGGAAGGGAGGGTTGGATAATGTTATTTTTCCATGTGGAAGGAATTCCGCTAGTCTTCACAGTCTATCTGACCTGTTCCAGTTTGCTATTCACACTCTAGGAAGACTGTATGTAGTCATTTAGTACATCGTGGGAGCCTGTACAACACTGTAAGACTGGAGCTTCTGCTGGAGTTGAGACTTAAAGTGGACCTACCATGGGATCTTTATCTTTGTATGAATGGCACAAGATGGCGTGGAACGGTTAAAAAACGTACCAGTATTGAGTAAATTCATCTCCCTAGTACAGGCTATCAGTGTACATAGTACATTGCTTGAAATTCCCACCCTTGTATATGTCGCCGGCCTCATCAATGACATTAGCATGAAGGTCTATATTGGGGCGGTGCCGGAACCCTGGAAATAGTGCAACTGCAGAGAAAATTGCTGCAGCTTTTCATATGAGCCCAGCTTGTCTGGAGTTTGTTTTTCAAACAAACTCCTGACGAGCTGGGCTTGTCATTAATGCTAGGGAGGTTAAGAAGGTCCCTTGCAGCCCCTCTTACCCCCGCTTTCTCTGATCATACAGCACTACTGCAGGGCAGGAGAGCAGACATTACTGAGAGTAGTGACAGACAGGAAAGTACCTGATCTTCTCCATTGAAAACCATTATGAATGCCCCCAGTGGCCATTACTCATTATGCACCCTTAATTAACCCATAGAAGCCTGGCAGATGGATGGAATCACTCATATGATTTCAGGGAACAGCAAGTAAATATATTGTTTTAGGATGGTGGAGCACTATGCTGTATCAGCTTAGAAGTATACATCCACTTTCAGTTACCATTGTTGGTAGATGTCAGCCATGTTGGAAAAGTGGGAGTAAAACTCAGCACGTGGCTCTGCTTGGTCAAACATTTTGGATATAATTATTTGAGAAAAGTGATATTCTACTGCACATAAGTCACAATACAACACAATTCCAGAGCACAACCTCTTGTTAAGTCATCTAAACATCCAAACCGCCAACCAGAAAATCTCCCTTTGTGCATATTTCTGCTCGAGAAACAAAAAACCTAACTCTCTGTTTACAATTACGTTTTTCACTCAGTAAAATCTATCCGCATTGCTTGGTCTACAATGTTTATTAGTTTGACTTTTCCAAAGTCAAAATACACTTTGAAATGTAGCTTGTCATTATGTAATTTGCAGTTACAAAACCCAGGAGCGCGGCGCAGCACACTGAGACAGAGCAGAGCTCTTCGAGTTAACAGTGTACTTACCTAGACTGTTTTTTCTGGAAATCTTATTATCAGCCAGCATAAACATTAAGCCATCCAGAACACAGCCCAGCACAAAGTCAAGACATCGAAAAAATTAACACACCAAAAGAAAGAAAACACTTTTTTTCTCTGCGCATCTACCCAGAAGTACAATATGAGCGAAATGCCTGGGCAATGACTTCTTATCTTTACAATGTTCCAAACAACGACAAAAAGCTGTAATGGAAAAGAAAATAAATACAGCATACATGCGTAATATATAGACAGGAGGGCTTTGTAATAGGGTCTGACTTGACACAATGATAATCAGCAGATGTCTGCAATCCACAACAATCAATGAGGTTCTGCTTTTTATTGGTTGACAGCATTTGGAAGATTAAGCTGGTTTCTGATTGGCTTCTATGGGTTACTGAGAACTGGTGAAAATACAAATATGGGAGTTACTGCTCTTTTTTTTCCAAGGTCCAGCATCAGGGCTTCTCTTCTTTAAAGGGTTGTCTACACTATGTATTTCCCCCTGTAAAGTGCAGATTCAGCTCATTGTTTTCCTATGGGATATGACGCGTCTGTTTTCCCAGGCTTGGTATAGCTCACTATGCACAGTGTCAAGTCAATGACAACATAAAGCCATGCATCATCATTCCTGCAATGTGTGGTGTTGCAGTCATTGACGTGTTGCCAACTCCATTTAAAAGGGATGCGTTATCGCTGCATAACAATAATGCGCCACTTAATATGGGCAAATTGCGCCCACAACAGGTGTTGGCCATCAAATTCACAAAAGAATTCATGCCCAAATAATTGTCTGATTCCCCATGTGAGTCACTGACCCAAAACATAATACTGTACTAGTGTACTGAGATATTTTCCTACCCGAGATATTTTCTTACCCTTACAACTGTGCACGTGCAGATAGCCCTAGTATTTCAGAATTACATGGTTAATCTTACACATTTCGGGTGTCAAGGTTAGGGGGTGGAGGGTTAAGTTCAGGGGGTTCCAAGGGATAAGGTTAGGATAAGATCAATTTTAACCCCCCAAACCCCTAAACTTACAACCCCCCCCCCCCCAACTCCTAACCTTGACACCTGAAATTTGTGAGATTAACCCTGTAATTCTGAAAAACTAGGACTATCTGTGCATGCGCAGTTGTAAGAATAGGAAAGTATCTCAGAACACCGACTTTGTGATCAGTGCTGCCCTTTTGAACCCTACAGTATGGGGCTCTGATCCTTTAACCCTATATCAGCATTTTGTATACTGTGGGTGGGGTCAGGAACACAATTGTAAGAGGTCCCTACAATGGATAGTAACTTTTTGTTATTTGGGCCTTTAGATTAATCCCCCTCGCAGTTTGAAAATGAAAAGATTACAGTGTAATATGTTTACATTTTCTGCTCAATCTAACGCCATGCCGGGGAAGCAAGGACCAGGGACACCTATGCTGGTCAGCCATTTTAGGCAAATGCCGTGGGCAGCCACATGTCACTGGAACCCAATGCATCAGTGGAGGACACTGCAGGCAGCCTTGCGCCCCCCCCCTGCCATTAATGAGGCAGGAAACACGCAGCAAGGATGAGTGTAGCTGGGGGTGACCGACTGAGGAAAATCTATCCCCACCGGATTACCGCTAGTGAAGCTAATAAGAAGCCCAGCTATACATAGACTGCACAGAAAAAAAACACAGCTCAAATATGATCTCTGTGTAATTTTTTCTTCTCATTCTATCAGCATTCACCTTACCAACACATAATAATATGGCTCCTTCCTTGTGCTCCTTTTTCCACACCAAGTCTGAGTTCTACTGTGCATGAGGCTGATACTGTAGAATTTATGTATTTATAATAACTAGACAGTAAAAATATAATTTGAGTACCATGTTCTAATAATACATGGTTATTACACTTGCTAAGAGTTCAGCTTTAAATATTACTTCTATATCTGGCGAATTATAACTTATGGCAAACATATATATTTTGGTTTCTAGTAATTGAGAACAATAAATCCACTTTTAGTCTTTTTTCTTTTCTCCATATTTATATAAATTAACCAGTTTTGCAGGAACATGTAGAAAACTATTATTTAGTTTTTCCTACTTATAGAATTCTGAAATCAAAAGCTAAATGACCATTTTCCATCAGGAGCGCTCCATACTCCTGCATAGGCCATGCCTTAGTGGGTGTGCCTAGGCATATGATTTGTTAAGGTCTTAGTTGATGAAAAGCTTGGATTTAATGAATTAAAATAAATCTTTTAGTAGTCAAAAGGTTTGCTGAGGATCTTTGGACTGTTTCCCAGCGTATCGCATGCAGTAACTCTGTTGGTGTTTGGGGAAAACAATATGTGTGGATTGAGCACAGAACTTTCTGTACCGTAGACTATAGTTCTCTTTTGTTCTCTTCAAATGTCATCATTTTTTGGCCAAAGAGTACACTAAAAGCACAATGGAAACTTCTATCCCCACATGAAAGTAAAACAACTCAGGGGGATATTTTTTATCGTATTAGCAATTTTTTCTTGTTAGTTTTGGCTGGTTAGGTTACATTTCCTTCATATTTCGTTCTGTATAGTCTCTGAATGGATAAAGAGGACCTATCACCTCCCTTTCTATTTTCTATTATGTTTCTATTGCAAAAAAAATACTTACTTGAACTTGTTGAAAGTCTTTTTAAGGCTGTCGACGCTCCACCTTTCTTGTGACGCTGAGCTGCAGTGGGCTCCGGGTGCTAAAGGAATTGGGAAGGTTGTTCAACAGTGTCTTAAACCCTTGAGGACTGAACCCTGTAAGTATGGCATCATGGGAATAATGCGAACAGGGGAAGGTAACTATATTTTAAATGCTACATTAAGGTACGTACTGAATACTCCGGATCCTTGACTTAAGAACTTAATTGGCCAAGTATTGGTTATAAGCAGACCTGTCAAGCCTCCCATTTTGGCCGGGAAAGTCACGTTTTTATGTGGCTTTCCCGGCCAAAGCCCAATTTCAAGAAATCCCAGGTATTTCCTGGGTTCTTGAAATCGAGCTGATTTAGCCGGTTTTTTGATGCCCAAACTTAACAGGTATGGTTATAAGCCAAGTTGGTTGTGAGTAACAACTAGCAATATTGTAACCCCCACATGACAAATACAGAAATATAAAGCGGTCAGTTGACACATTTCAGATTACAGGTTACAGATATCATTGATCTACAGTAAAGCAAGGTCTTGATAAAGCCTGGTAAAGGCAAAACACATTGACCATCCACTTTATACTTATGTACTTTCCATGTGGGGGTAACAATATTGCTAGTTGCAACATATCAGGTACTGGTGAATAGTATTTTTGTATGTCTCCTCCATTTTTTAATTTTAACATACACATTTTTTTTAAATTAAAGAGTGTTTTTACCATGCCCCAATATATGTGTCTCATAGAGCCTTGATTTCTTGTATTTCTATATTAGGACTCCCTTTGGGAGCAGGGGTATGGTACATACTTGCTAAGATGGAACATACTCTATGTCAGATCCATATGAATTTACCAGAAATATCAAAATCTTAAAGATGTTCTCACCAAAAAGTTAAAATGTCCCGAGCCTTCCAGAAACAAAAATTTGTAATCACCATTCACATTGACATGTTTGGTTTTCAGGAAGAGAGGATGAGATGGAAGGTGGTTTGTGATTCGGGAGATTGTATATGAACTTTTTCCTAATGGATACCAAATACATGCTTCCCTAGCTCTGATCATTCTGTTCAATATTTATCATTTCTCATTTCTCTTTGTAAAATCCAGACGTCTCAGATGATTGAACTTTTAAATACTCTGTAAATGAATTCTGATATCTGAACCGACTTAAAATGAATGCAGCATAAAAATGCAATTAAAGGTTTTGTATGAAAGGCACTATATATGGTTTATTAGCATCCCTCTTATTAACATGTAGAGATCCCATACCACAAGACGCATAATTTATGGTAATGCCAGCCTTTTGTTTATTCTTTAAAGACTCCTCTGCAATTACCAGTAATCAGCTGGCGAGGCAATAATACCCTTCCTGGAGAAATACCTCTATAACCAGCCTTCCTGTCAAGAACACAGCCAGCATTCTTTGCCTGAGCCACACGTGGTCCAGGGGTCAGTTCTGATTGTTAGCTCCTGCAGAGCTTTCATATGTACAGGAGTCCCCTCAAGTAATTTTGTGTTATGGCTCAGGATAATGCTTGTAATTGTTTAGGAGCTTTGAAACAACTTTGAAAACTTTATTTGCAGTGATTAAGTTTCACAGTGAAAGCAGAACCAGACCGATCTCCCCATAGTTTATTTACTTCATAACTCCACAAACGACTTTTCACTTATTTACAAGAACAGTCTTGCTGTGATCGGTGACAAGCCGTGTAGGACATGTCAGCTCCGTTCAGCAGAAACAGCCTGTGAATTGGGTCTGGACGTTGGGAGGTTTGGATTCGCTGACAAATTTGTAACGGCACGCCATGAACCTTCACAATAACATTTATAAAACCAGGAAAACAACAATGAAAGTTAAATTGCTAACATATTAAACAAATGCGACCAGGAGATTGCTATATTAGGTTTCTACATCAAAGGGTTATTTTGAAACCAATTAAAAAAAAATTAAGCACTATTTTGGAAGACTCATTTGCACATTTTCCCTGAAGGATATTACTTCTACTTTATGCAGTTGTACTAACTGGGGGATCTGGAGAACAATTGGCAAAAATTAAAATATATTGGTTTTGCTTATCAGCATCCAATTATTTCATTTTATTTCTATGTTAATACTATGAATTCCCTTTACAAAATGAGCCCATTCTCAAAATAGTTCACATTTAGCAGGAAACAGCTGCCACCCGTGCTTATACATTGGCAGAAATGAACACTGAGATTAAAGCCAGATACATACACATAACTTTGATGATTCTAGGCACGAATTGACATTTGTTTACTAAAGGAGTGGAGCGTGTTCACTTTTGAATTTTCAGTGACCTTAATGAACAAGGTAAAAATGTCCTTTTACTTTTTGGCTTGAAAGTGTTTCAACCTCAGCCATTTACCAGCTTACTGGGCTGTGGGCAGTATGTCTGCTGCAGACTGTAGCCATTTAAGGTAAGTATGCATCAATGGAAGAGTGTTTTGTAGTAGTGATGAGCTTCTAGGCAATATTCGAATTCGCGTAATTTTGCGAATATCCGCCATAATATTCGACTTCATATTTGTTGGCAAATGTGTATGAGCACGTGTGTGTGTGTGGAGATTGATCTTGATCTTATAAACAAAACTCTGCAGCAACTTACGTTCTCAGAGACAGTGGCCTGATTTATTATAAGATTTACAGACCATATGCAATGTGACAGTACAGGTTATGGCATGAGTTATTAAGTTCCAATTTCCAGAAAATCTCTCCTTCCAAGATATATTCCCTTCCTTTATCCTGTTCTTCCTTGATCCTCTTCCTTCCAATATCTTCTTCCTCTACCAAGCACTTCTTCCTCCCAAGAACTTCTCTCTCCCAAAAACTTCTTCTTACAATAATTTTTAACAGTAATTTCTGGGAGGGTCAAAGGGATGTGTTTCTCCAATCGCAGTAATCCTCAAGCCACAAGATTTACACAGTGCCTTAATGCCAGTGCTCATATCGTTGTTAGGCACTTTGTTAGAGCCCAGGGAATTTCTCATCCCTATTTTAGGGTATTAGTACCTATTGCAGGCCTTTCGGTCCCTTTACAGCCGTGTGAAATCAGTGTGTGTCGCACCACAAATGACCCATTTTCCAGTGCCCACCCCGTATACTTATCTGGCTGGCAACTTTGTAACCCGCCAGGGATTTTTTCATCCTTATTTTGCTAGACAGTAGCAGGGTATTAACTAAATATTGCTATGGCTTTCCGACCCAATTTAAAGCATTGTTGCCAACTGTGTTGTTAGACGCACCACACAAACTGCCCAGTGCCCATCCCTAGGTTACTTATCTAATGGTGGCACTATTGTAACCCCAGGGGATTGTTTTTCACTCCTATTGATGTAGTGGTATTAATAAAGAAGTTATCAGGGCGTCCGCCATTAAAACCTGGGTGGACAAAAAACTGTATGTGCGCGGCCCACCACTGCCCAGTGCCCAGCCACAGTTATCTGGTGGGGGGGAAGGGGTAATACCCAGCAATTTTTTTTACCCTACTCAGTAAAGAGGTATACTATAAAGTGCACGCTTTCCATCCATTACAGCCTTGATGCCCAATGTCGGTGCACCAGTGGCCCCACACAGTTATTGGTGGGAAGGGTATACCCAGCAATGTTTTGTAACCTATCAGTAAAGCGTTGATTACTAGAAGAGTGCACGGCTTTCACATCCATTACAGACTTCTGTTGCCAACTGGTTCTGTGCCCACAGAGATTCTGCTGCCACAGGGCCCTTTGTACGCAAAAGCAGATAAAATGAAAAGGCAGAGGCAGACAATCCCGCAGGGGTCGTTGGTGGTGGTTGGTCGTCGGTGGTGAGAATTCCTTTGGCCCTTGTTAGAAAATGGCCAGTGTTCAGGAGGCCAATTAACGTCAACACCAAGACATGCGGGGGACTTAGTTGAATAGGTTTACACAGGAGGCCAAACACCCATCTGTCGACATCCACCACTCGTGACCCTGGAACACCACCCTTCGCATGTCGCTGCTGACAGCCTCTCAAAGTTTGCCACTCTCACCTGCCCGCCCACCAATACCAGCACCACAGCCGCTACCAATATAACCAGTCAGCGGAGTTGTTTTCACATCCTTTTGAAGAGGAGATGAGTGGATGCGCAACACCAGGTCAATAGTACCTGTTAGTTGTTCTCAAATGACATTGCTAAACAGTGCTACATGTAAGCGATGAGATGGACATGTGGCCACTAACTGGGTAGTACAATTGCGATACCATTATACACAATTATAGGAGGTGCGTGTTTCAATGCTTCTCTTCTACCCTTGGGATCTTCTTACTTTCAAGGTTTCTTGTTATTTGTGAATGGGAAATTTGGATGTTTGATGACGATGATGTGTACCTGTCGTGTCTGCTTCCTTTGCTGAGTGTCAGATAGAGTTGAAGCGTGTTTATTGATAATGATGATGACCTGTATTGGTCACGTGTGGAGTTGTCACGTGGTGGTGCCGCTATAACCACAATCGTGGAGTAAAGAGAGAAGAACAGGAAGGGGGGGTGAATAAGGTTACAGATGGAGGAAGACAGAAAACGAGGAGGAGTTGGCCGGAGACAAGTGTACGCTAGGGGGGTTCTCTCACTGTGTGTTTCCCGGGTATGATCGGGATAGAGTATGTCTGCCACAAGGAGCTGTGGCCACGTTCAGGCAGCATGTATCGGCCCCTGGGGTCAGCCAGAGACACATCGACGACACCACACACTACATAATGAGCAAATGCTGTTGCGAAAACCTACAACAGGGTATGCCTCTGAGTGGCAAAAGCTCGTGAGCAGTGTGGCATTTTTTTGTGTGTGTGATAATGCCGCTGATTGAGCAAAGTAATAGCGTCGAAGTTTGCCATTTGCAACGTGTGCGCAAATAGCTACTGAGCCGTGGGAATGTCCAAAAGAGCCACGCGATGTACTATACTCAACCTATGTTATGAGAAGGTATGCACATGAAGTCAAAATAATCAATGCAGTATATGGCGATGCATTCACGTGAATACGCCTATGCGGTATCAATCATACCGGTGGCTATCACTAAAGCAGCACACCCACTCGGAAGCCACCCTCCTCTCTCCGTTTGTCCCAGATGGACCCATATGTCAAATTTCAGCCACTTCACATAACACCGATCTGCTGATACCTCCTTGACATTGAGACCCACCTCTCAACCACCGAGAAACAACACAACTTCGTTACACCTCATCGCTACCACAGTGAGTCACAATTGTGCCTCCAAACTAATAGTTCCGGACAAGAACATCCAGTTGGTCTGGCCTTGATGAGTACAGGGTGTCAGTGAATACCCAAGGACTGTTTTAGGGAGGGGTTAAAAAAAGCAAGCGCAAATGGTCACAAACAATCTGAAGTCACCCAACCGCGTGCTCCGGGTCGCCATTCTGAGAGCACAGCTGGCTTATGGCAGGTAATTAGCCCGTCCAGCTTTTTACCTACCCGCTGGTTTGACGAGTCTGATACGACCATTGCGACTAATAATTTTGTGGCATTGAGGATCACCGCCACAAGAAATGCTTGTGAATATGAGTACCCGACAGTCTGAGGACACATTTTTTTTCTAAAAACTGGACACATTATGTACCCCACTCGTTTATTTGTCCCACGTCTTTGGTAAGTAGAAGACGCACAAAAGAATGATCTATTTAGGACAATTCTATGGCATTTCTAGTGTTGGAGTCGCATAAGGGTCCAATCTTGAACACCACTAGATACTGGCTTGCTAACCAGCACATGCTAGAGTCAGGGTTCAGTGTACATCAGCGCACAACACTGCGATTGCGTGCTAAACCTGCTGACAGCTGGCCCAAAGCATGGATGTATGAGTTGGCTCTGCAGTTACCGATGTATTATGATGTGGTGACACCGCCACTACGATTGGCAGGCAGGCCTGCTGCAACCTCTGTTCTACTACGTCCTTACTCCATCCTCCTCAGCTGAGTCCTGTATCTTCTCTGATGGTGGCTTCCAATCCCTGCATTCCCTGCAGTCACCCAGGGGCTATTCCACAGTTCCGGGATCTCACACGACTGTGTCACGCTGTCTTGGGGCTGACTTGCTGACAATGCAGAGAGCCATCACGGGACCACACTCTGGGCTGCCCTTAAACGCACAGGTGAATACATGTTGAGCTGATATTCACCCGAACCACATCTGGGATTGTGGGCAAAATGTTGTTGTGACAAACGGAAAAGCCAAATCTTATGATGGGCCGAGCATTGATTATGGGCATATGTGTGCTATACAATGTGGACCTGTGCACTGCCTACATGTGTTGTTGATAAAATTCTCATTGTCTGCATTAGAACCATTTGTGGCACATGTACTTCCAGGCTTACAGGAGTGGTCCTCGACGCAGGCTACGGAATGGGTGATGCCAATGACCATTTCAAGTAGCAGATATCATAACACGGCTATGAGCGCAAAAAAAGAATTATTTTTGTGTCAAAGAAAATTCAAGCGGCGACAAGGAATCTGCCAGTGAGGGCGCTTTTGATTTGACGGACAGTCGACGCGTGTGGAATTCAACAGACCTACATATGTTGAGAACCTGCCGGCTCCAACAAGAAAAAAGCTGTCACGAAGGAGGTATTTTTTTGTATCCACCGGGCCCTGGTGGTTCAAATAGGACAGCCTTATCTGCTGGGATGCTGGGATTTTTTTGCCACGTTACTGGACCGGTCTGATCAACACTTTTCTAAGTGTAGCGCTAATGCCTGTTCTGGCTTTCAGGAGTGTGCCTTTTGAAACGTAGTGTTATATGGATGACTATGATGCCGTTGTAGTCGCAGCGGCAAGGCACCAATTCATCGACTCTGTCATCACCATTTGCCTTCAGGTCCTGGGCGGCTGTGGATGCCCTAGCAGAGAGTGCTTGGTATCATGGGTCGTGGTGTTATCAGCGTCAAGAGGAAAAGAGGTTATGGTCGACTCTATCAAACCACCAGAAACAGCCTTAGCCTGAGCCTCGCTTGCCGGACTGCCGTGCAACGAATGGAATGAGGAGTCTGAGAAATTAGTCAGAGGGGAGGATGTGGGCTGTGAGGTAGGTAGGGAAAAGACAAACCTCAAGAGGATCCACGGTGCTCCTGGTTGGGTCAGCCTATTGGGACCCGTGTGTTGTACGTGGCTGGGGGAGAGGATAACGACCTTCAATGCAGCCCCCGTGCGGAGGAGGAAGGGTGAGGAATAAATAGGTCGGCCTCCGACTCGTGCGACACGGTGGCGGGTATACTTTCATGCTGGGCGTGTACATGTTTGATCGTGTCGTAAGTATCAATTAATGGAGTGATGATAGGAATATATTTGGCGAACGATCTGTTACAGTGCTTAGTGACCAGGCCCGTAATAGACCCCCGCTATATCGGCATTAAGCAGAAGTAGATGAATTATTTACCGTGTTTGTCAAGGCGGTCTGAGCGGCCAAGCCTCAGTTTTTTGGATGCAAGTGTATTGGTAACAAAAGGGCGTTGAGCATTAAGCTACAGCTGCTTTTAATGGGCGGATTGTCACGCCAACGTGGGCTCTACTAGGGGAAGATGCGACGATTTATTTTGCAAATATTTTTGTCATTTGGTTGCATCAAATTCCTAATACTCTTCTGGCGTACCATGCCCACTGCACACCGTCCTGGGCCGGCGTGATTATGCTGCAATTTTATATTTCGATTAGTATAAATACTTACGGACAAGTATGGTGAATTTACAGTCGTTGAGCTGTTTGAGTCGTTGATGGAGCGAGACTGTATGACAGAGCTTTTTAAGTTCCTACGCCATTCGCACAACAGCGCGCGGCTATTCCCGCACCACGTGAATAATTTGGAAAACGAATTATTGCCGTCGACACG
>CM070036.1:115976133-115991438 GCA_036250615.1 Ptychadena robeensis
ATCCTCATGGCTTGTTGACTGTCTTTGTTGGAGGCCTTGGATTTATATGTACCCTGGACACTTAGCAATGGCAATTTATCTTTATTCCGGGGCCTTCCAAGCCGAGTTCGATTACTTCTTTTATGCTGTCATGGTGGGTGGGACACTGCGATGGGGTGGTGTGTGACGTTGGGGTACTACTGTTGGCTGTCTGTGCGGCCTTTTTTCTGTAAATGAAAATCTTTCAATAAAAAGTTTCTTCAAAAAAAAGTTCGTAGTAAAAAGACCAAGTTGTAGAGTCCTCAGTTGGTAAACGTGACCCCAATGCGCATTTCGTCGCTAAGCGACTTCCTCAGGGGGCAGAGGTGGGACCAACCGACTGTGATAAATGATAAATTGCAGGTAAGTTGCTACGATAAAGTAAAAAATTCCAAAGGTAGAGCAAGTAGAGGTTAGGTCATCAGATGGCCGGTACGGTCCTAGACGGCGTGCAAAAACCCACACCGCGCTCTACGTTATTTGACTGTCATTTGATTGCTGTAGCCACATGTGATGACTATTTATTCTGTTGTGACTCACATGTTTTGAACTGAAATCTTTGCTAACTCATTAAATTTTACCTATCTTATGTACCGCTACTTGTATATTGGTTAAGCCTTTAAAGTCCCCTTGCCCCTGCAATATATACAGGGGAGATTCTTGTTTTTTGTATTGTTTTGACAAATGGATGAAGTGTTTGTTACCGCTAACGTGCTCATTGTGCAACACACTCCATCCGTGTTAGTGCTTATCATATGAATGTATGGGAAATTATCCTGCAAGTGTGAATGGTAGAACAGATTTCCTATGGAAACCTGTCTATCATGTGGTAACTGTGTTGAACTAAAAGCAAAGCAGCACATAATGTGAAAGAGCCCAAAATATGGTGTTCTATTTTTTCCATGAAAATACTATAGTATTGCAGAGGATCCTAATTTTACCTACTTGAGGAAGCCATTGCAGTGAAGGAGCAGCGGGGAACACAGCATGGGCTGGATTAAAAAGCTAAAAGGGCTGGATTTTGCACGCAGGCCATAGTTTGCCCATGACTGTGTTACACCCATCTTTAGTGTATTTGTTCATTACTCCAACCAGGAAAAGAGAGCTGCTGATGCAAATATGATAATCAAGACTGGTGAAGCCTAGAGTTACTATAACTTGATGAACCATCACTTCACCATTGGCTAAGTACAATGCTACAGATACAGTCTACTCATTGGGATGATTGGCATGGTTTACTGTGCATTTACCAAACCAAATGTGGTCTGACATATTAAATGTTCTTCTATAGACCTTTTCAGAAGAATGTTAATGTGTGTCCACTTGAGGCCCCTACATGTCCTTGCTGCACATGGGGTTTATTGGTTTATTGCAGATATTGCAGAGACTCAATGGACTGAAGTGCCTTGTAGACCTGAGGTTTAGATCTACTTAAATGTTCTATGTCATATAGCAGGTCAGCATATCAAAATAAGTAACATAAAGCTTGGACATCCACAAAGTTTTCTTATTTTTCTGGAACATAACTACCCAAAGCTACTGCTTTACTATTCTTCAGTTAAACTTAGAAAAGTACAATTATTTTTATATAAATCTAAATATACGCCACTGGATATGAGTAATTGGTAAAAGACTTGTGCCTGGATCATTTCCCATTGGCTGTTTTCTCTGCAATGAGCTATGGGAATCCCTGTTTTAAACACATTTCCACCCTAAATCCTGCCTTGACTTCCAAAGCTCTGATGAATATTTTCTGCTGCCCACCCATCTGTTAATGTGTTGTTGCCTTGCGACTTTTTGCCGTGATGTCAGCTCGCAAACTGCTCCCATCTTAAATAGCACCTAGTTACGAATGCAACCTTCGCTAAAAACATTGAATTAAATGTTTGTGTAGTCCCTAATTATTTTGGAGTGTGACAGAAGCCAGCACCCATAAAATATGTTGACACAAAAGGAGATGTTAAAAAAAATAAGAAAAGCTAAACCTGTGGCTTAGGCCAGGCCAGGCTTCTGATGTAATGCGTTCAACACCTGACAGATTGTTGGCTACAGTCAGAGCCGGGTCTGTTCAGATGACAGGATGGCTGGCAAATCTTAACATTGCTAGCAGGATGTACTAATATTTACAGGAAAAGACGGTCTCTGGCTTTGCTGAAATAACATCACTTTCCTAGTTTGACTGCTTCTGCATGGCAGACTTTTACAAACAGCTACCAGGGGAGGAGAAAAACGATCGAGCTTTCATCAAACACTAATGTTTGCCTTCAGTTTTGGGAAAAAGTCAAAATCATATTAAACAGGCTTAAGAAGGCGAGGTGAAAAAATAATGACATCATTCTGATGGAATATTCTGATGAAATGCTACATGCAAAATTAGTCAAAGGCATAAAAAAATAAAATATTAATGGGCAAAACCCCCTTTCTTCCTAAATAGCATATTTTTTTACAAGTGTATTTTTAAGAGCTTAACAAGTGAAACCTGTTAAGTGGTTTATTTAACTCCACTAAGTTATCAGTTAACAAGGTTTTATGGGAAAGCCCAGCAAACAGAAAGAAAGTGTTAAAGTATTTCACAGATGAAATTTAGTTATGACGGGGTAGACTGAGAACGGTAAAATTTTTCATACCATTTTAATATATTTTTGGCTCTCAGGCTAACCACTGGATTTAGTAAACTAATCCAATTTGTTAAAGTAGTCTTAACAGGCCGCTAATGCTTTGGAGTGTTGGCAAACCAGTTCATTGGGTCTTACTTCCTTTGTGCCTGTTGCAGTTACTGAATTACACTTTCTAATAGCAAACATGCTGTGCTTACTGCCATGACCAATATCACATTATTCTATTAGTAAATATGGTAAAACAGAGTTTGCAAATGCTTCCAAAAAAAAAAGCAGGGTACCTCAGTAGCCCACAAACCTAGGAGAGGGTGCCAACAATATCCTACAGCGCATAATAATAGCATATTAACAGATTAATGATCCACATAAAACTCTATTCATTAATTAATAGTATTAGTTACTTTTTCAACATATTAACCCAAACAATGTTAGATGTTTGCTCAAACAGTGCCTACAGATAATATTAAAACCTGGCTTTCAATTGTATATTTAAAAAAAAAATAGATGTAATGATGTAGTGCAAGGAAAAACAAAAATTGACCCAATAACTAATATTGAATACTTTAGTGGAAATGAGTTCTGACTTAGTATTAAGGAATTTAATAAACCTTCCTTCTCTCATTGACTTCTTGAACACTTATTTATATGAAATTCTTTCATTTAAATATGTTTCTGTATTTACGTTCATAAACTCCCCATTCCAAATACCCTCACACCATTTGAGTTAAACAAGGGTTTTAGACCAGTCCATGCCGTTTTGCAAATTAGTATTTTGGACAGAATATATTTCTCCACCAGAGTGGGAAGACATGCCTTGGGCATGCTAAGATGCTGTGAAGGCTCCACCGGGACTGCCAGCAACCATTGGGGTGGGATTGCTGGTGGGATTAGTAAGGTCTAGCCTTTGGCTGTATGTTGCATGGCAAAAAGTGGTCTAGCTCCAGTGTTTTTTTTTATGTTCTGTCTTGTTCTGGTGAAAACAAGACTTACTTAAATAAGATGGGTTCCACCAGCATTTCAATATATAAGTTCAAAATGAGCACCTGAAACAAGACCACTTTCCACTTTCCAAGTCCAAAAGAAAGACATACCTGTAAAGTTTTCCTTTCCGAATGTCACTTTCGTTATTTGGAACGAGGACGTGTCAGTACAACTTCTGCATTCCAAATATAGAAAGTGATGTCCGTAACCTCACTTCCGGCAATGGTAGGTTTACCGTCCCCTCCGTTCTTTTTTATAGCTGGCTTGCTTCCCCACCCCGCACATCTGCACAAGCGGGGTGGAAACTAAGGATGGAGAGTAACGCCCCAAAATTGAAATTGGATTTAGGTCAGGAAAGTCACATAAAATACGACTTGTTTGTAATATAACCATAAATTTGGCGAAAATATTGGAAAGTTTAGATGAACTCATCCCTCATGCATAAGATACCCAAATATTTTAGGCACATTGGATGAGTTTGTCCTTATCAGATGTGAAATTGAATCAGCAGCAATAAGTCTTTAGTCTCTTTTCTGTCTAACTTTTCATCCAGAACAAGAAAGGTTATGAACACTTTTGATGTCTGTATCTTTGTTAATAATTTTAATGTTGAATTACCCAACTGATTTGTCTTAAGTGATTATTCTAGCTAGAACAGACTGAATTATTATATTACAATTTACAGAACCAGCTGCGGTATAACTGATACCTCTCATGAGAAATGATAATTCGACTGTCTTTGGAAATGTCCTAGACTTAAGGTTAATGCTTCAAAATATAAGTGCAATATTATCTGATACAATAACAGGGATAATCTTTGTTAGGATAAGAACTCAAAGAGGCCAAATTGTGTTATTTCACGTAATGTAGTAAATTACAGTTGACAATGTTTGAAATGTTTTATTGTTTAGCAAGAAGAACATTATGTAAAAGGTTAAACTGTAATCTGCATCCAAACTTCATGATTCAGTTTAACATGGTTACATATTTCTCACATGTGGAATTCTTATATGGATAGGTTACACAAGTGGAAAAATATCTTAATTATTATTCCTTATTCCATTTAACAATAACAACTTACATTTTTATAATTCCTCTGTCCATAATGTAAAAAAATCATTGACGTGGTTTCTTTTCATGGCCTTGTGGGAGATGCTGGGCGCACAAACACTAAATAAAATACATTGCATCCAAGTCTCCAACACATATATAATAACCATTGTAAAATAACTGGCCTTTCATACTATCTCATATTGCTGAAATAACTTGCAGCATCTCATTATATTTATTCACCACCCTCTATGACTTGCTGTCAACACTTGTAAACTTTGTTTTACCGCTCTCTTAATCAGACTTCATCATAGTATGACACAAAATACAACACTCCCTGTATACCTAAGCAGCAACACATGCCTACGTCAATACCCTGAAGACAAAGATTATGTCCGTGGAAAGACGTTGTCTATTGAGTGTAAAAAAACCATAGTATTTACACTTTATGTTTCAACTATTGACCCTTTCCATTGATACTTAAATATGTGTGGTATCAATGGGCCAAAGATCTGGTAATCTTCCAATGATATATAAAAAGTCTAAACTATGAAAACTTTGCATGCATTGTGAGCAGCACATTCCAGAACTGTGCATAATGAACCTAGGCACACAATCACTACTAACATCAGATATCCAGTAAGGCTATATTGGGTAATCCAGGAAACGAACCAAGGGTCAGTCCAAGTATGGTACAGATGGATGAGGCAAGAGGCTTGGTCAAGGAAATCCAAAGTCAGGGCAGGCAAAATGCAAGCAATGTCAGAATCAAAGACATTTGCAAATACACAGTAGCAACATAGTTGCCCAATCACATTGTGCCATCTGGCTCTTTAGGATTGGTAAACAATTGCCTGTTGAATTTCTTCTGCCATAGGAAATACACACTGAACATGTCCCATCCTGTGATGAGGCAGCAGGTCCCAGGACAGCACATTTACAGATAACCTGGGGATGCCTTTTGGTCAAACAGTAGTTTGGCCAGAATGGATCCTTCTGCCACAGCGGTATGTGTCTGTACTGTGCCGAGCACATCCACATGTGCTGGGAGCTGGGGATGCCATTTGGCGCAAAAGTAGTTCCGGAGCTTCAGACGTGCCTCTTCCATGCAGCCACTTGCGCAGGCTCCTCTGAGAGGGTCTGTAATACCTGGGGTCAACGAGGATGACATGAGACTGCTAGCTGGGTAAAAACCTTACATTTATACAAAGCAATGATGTTCAGGGGCAAAGTAAAGCAGCTTTATCATACTTGACACTTGTATACTTGATACTTGTATAGCGGATTTTGGCGTGTAGGACAGGGCCGTGTTATGTTCAAAAGTATGGACAGAATCCCTTTATTCCTGGCAGCCATAATTACCTTGCAGAGACTCAAAGCCCTCTTCAAATACATTGTTTTCAAGTTTTGGCTAGATCTCTACTATTATTTCTCTAATATAATAGCTAAAACGAATAATTAAGGATTTTCATGTCTTCAAAAGAACCAAGATTACTGGCAATTTAAATATCAAAACTCATTGGTAATTAAAGCCATGCTATGTTACAGCTGATTGCATTGAATGGTAATTGCTATATTATCAAATATAATTGCAGCTTTATGAGAAGGAAGTCTTTGTTAAATACTGTACATGATCATGCCAACAGAAGCAAAAATGTCAATTTGCAGAAAAACATAATAACAGTCTATATCTACAGAGAAAATATAAGGTGATGATATATACATTACTATAATCTCTTGGTTAGACTTAGTTGTTAGAATGCAAAACATTCTAGAGGCTTTGCATATAGTCCCAGAATTCCTAGGGACTTAACATGTTCAGCTAATGCCATGATGTAAAATGTAAATACTCACAAACTCTTGCAAAGACCTCTACAAGAACATCCCAGAACTATACCGACCTCCCTGTAAATGCAGTAAAAGATCTGTCAAAGAAAATTGTGAAAAGATCTGTACCATGTGTAAAGTGTACCATCTGTACCAGCATAAACGGGCGGATTTTTCTGTCCGATCAACTTTGATTTTTTTTTTAATTGATCAATGATTGTTTTTAATTGATCAACCAAAAGTGATGGAAATCCATCAGAAATAGAAAGAGCCATGATCAGTCAGTTTAGAAAAGATTGTATCTGATGCATTTTATAGATGCAACACACACCTTTAACTTCATAACTAGAAAGAATTTGAATTTAAGGAATCTGTTTTGCCTTGCTTACACTATTAGGGTTGAGTCAGAATATTCAAAATTCAAATATATTCATCATATCATCGTATTATGCTTCAACATTGTTTACCGGCATACATCGCGCATATTTGTGCGCATTGCAAATGGATATGCGCAATACACACAGTGCTCGTACTGGCTAAAATCACAGAAGCTGTAAAGCTGCATTGCAAATCATTGCGAACAGGCAAACGCGATGAAAGGCAAAAGAATACAGTCGAATCGAATTTAACAAATCTCAAATCTTCAATTTAAGGACAAAGACGTGGCACCCTGCTGGAAGCCAGGCCTGGGAATACCCACTGGCCCTGATTTCCGTCACAATGGATTTTAACGGTAGCAGGCAAAACAAAAATAAAAAAGAAAGTAACAGTTGCTTGTACAATACAGTTTCAGATTTATACGGCGTAAATGAAAAATTACAGTAAGTTGGTCATGCGACTCCAATTGTTTATTTCAAATACATGTAACACATCCGTTATTATACAGAAAATAAAATGATCTCTACGCGTTTCGCAACCAGCGTCGCTTCTTCAGGAGATGAATTTGTAAACATCAATATCAAAGAAAGAAGTCAACAATCCGTTTATCCCAGCTAAAAAGGCAAAGGAGAACACACTATCAGTCTATATCACATTATATATCGTAATGTATAAGTAATGAATGTATAGGGTACATATTTACCCTGTGGGTGTCCTATAAAAGGACTGAACAACTGACCACCCAGAGGGCGGGGGAAGGTCCAAAAACGCCTTTATTGGGGAACGGGGGGTCTTTATAAAGACCCCCGGGGGGTCTTTATGATCTGTTAGAATTGTGTATAAGGAAATATTTGTGAGGAGTCAAGTTCTGCCCATCTCTTTCCACACCTTATGGTGGCCAAGAGCCTGTGCGTGTGTTACCAAAATATAAGTGTTCTATGTGTCAAAATCTGTGTATTCCTGCACATTAATGGTGTAGTGTATCCAATTGCCCCCATTTCTTCTGTGATTATGACTCCCTGTGCTAATGTGTCGTATGTGTGTGTGTGTGTGTGTGTGGGTGTGCATGGGTGAATGTGTATGTATGCAATAGTCTCATGTGGGTGGGAGTAATTCCTAATATATTGTGTGAAGTGTTGGGCAGTGTGACCTATAATACATAAGCAAAAGATTGAACCTTCACCACTATAAGTGACAGGGGTCTGAAACACCATGCAAACACAGAGAAAAGAAAAAAGAAAGAGAAAAAAGACAAGAGGAAAAAGAAAGAAAGAAAGAAAACGTGACAGTTAAAGTGAAAATATCCCGTGAGTAGTTGTGATCAAACTAATATGATCTGAGCTCAACCAATATTGTGTGTGAGCTCATACAAACGTATGAGCCATAGAGGTGGACCGTGTCCCTGACTCATCAACAGGTGAAATTGTGCACTCATTGTAGAGGATAGATAATTAGTGCAAAACAGTAGCCCCTGCAGCCCCTGCAGCATGCTGACACCCCTCGTGTAGGTAATTATAAACATAGTATACCTAATGTCCAGGCAACTTTGGATCTCAGTGTGCTCAAAAAGCATTGGTAGTCACAGTGTACTCAGAGCGCAGTGGTGACAGAGCAGCTGTCCACAGCACACCGCTCCTCATTGCCATAGCAACCTATGTAAACACATGGGAGCCGGCATGGGCAGTGCGATGGCAAGGACGGGGGCGCGCCGCAAAGCCGGTGTACGGGCACCAGGGGATCGCGCCGTCCTGCCCCGCACTTGAATCCCTGCCCTCAAACATGTCCACATGTCATTCCCCAACCCCTTAACCCCGGGGGAGAGCTGAGAACTTCATGCCACAGCATGAGAGCCAGCCTTCCTTCCCGAGGATGAACCGCCCACGTACCGCCCCCTCTCATCTTCCTTTGTATATTCGCGAAATTACGCGAATTCGAAAATACCATATGCTGCTCAACACTCTAAACTATGTGGTCGTAACTTAGTCAGTTTTAGAGTGAAAGCCAATATTTAAAGCAGACTTACCACTCACTACAATCGTGCCAGCTCAGAGGTAAGTCTAAGTTTCATTTCATATATATATATATATATTATCATTTTTTTCGCTACAAGGTTCCTCTTACCTGCAAGACACAAGAAGGAGACCTTGTCACAAAATCCTCATCCTGAAGAAGTGACTTGACTTGAAGGTCACGAAACACATTGATGTTTTGCCTTGTCTGATGTACGCCTAATAAATAAAAATAACCGGGTGAGGGGTGCCTCAACTTAAGCTTGTTCTTTTTTTGGGACCACTTAAAAAACCTCAACCAAACCAAACCTCAGAAATTTCTGTACAGGAGATGAGTCTGCTAAGGTATGCTAGACTAAAGGTTAGGCTAGAATTTTACTTAAACTGCAGCAATGTACTAATTTTAGGCCAGTACATGGATAACAAAAACCTTGCTGCCTCAATTCACCTTGGCTTACATACCCTGTCGCAAAGCACCTCCAGTTATTAAGGCCTAGGCCTGTGTGGCATTATTAAAGGAATCTGCAAAATAAGCCAAATATTAAAATAATTGTTTTTTTTTTTTTAAGTCAACTTAACAAGTCTATAACCAAGTCAACAAAATTCAGCTAAAATGATGTACGCATGGCCAGCAATAGATCCATTTTATCCATAGGCTTGTCCTCCTGTATCATATCTTACTATCACATCCGCCCAAGTAAGAAGAGGTATCAAATGTTTGGTCATAAATCTTACTACAGCAACATGATTCATTCTCCGTTTAATCCACTTGAAGCACTAAGAAACAAACTGCTGTACCCGACCTCTCCAGGGAAAGTCTTCACTTGACACAGATAGCATAGAATGTGCCTAAAGATAACCACAAATCGATATGATGAGAGTCATATAATATCAAAGCATAATGCACTACTAGTAAAACAGCCATTCATCAATGCAGAAAACAGCCCGATCTCCCTTGTGGATTGGTTGCATCTTGTTACAGCCTTGTTACAGCTACCTTGGTGTGTGAGCTGCCTTTTTCCTTGTTTGATCTTCTTTTGATTACAGCCATTTTATGGTGGTCTTCCAGGTAGACATGCATAGGAAAAATATAGTTATAATGTAGTTATAATAGAGTTATAATATAATATACATTATTTATGTAGAAATTAAAAAAGAAACATAAATTAATGTGTGTGCCCAACATTCTGTATATGAAAAGGCAAGGTTAGTTTACTTATTTTATATAAAGCAGAGAATTGTTAGGAAAGGGTTTTTTTCAGTTCCTGAAAGGAAAGCACATGACAGTTTACTGACAAATCTTACCTGGACTTACCTTGAGGTCTCATTGGATTTTTCATCTTTACTGCTATTCTTGTGACAATAGAAAAGTTTGGATTTTTCCTTACATTAAGTCATGGTGACAAAAGTTAACAGAGTGTTCCAGAGTGTTCCACTTGGGCATAGACATTAATAAAAAATAAAACAAAAATATTAATAATCTAAAACCTTCAAACTTTTTTGGGCAAAGGCACACTTGGGCAAAGGTCCCCGCCGGAAGTACGTCATCAGCAGGTGCCCCGCTGGAACGCAGATGCGTACCAGCAGAGCAAAAACACCGCCCGTGTTGATAAGCAACCGCATCCTCACAGAGCCGGTCCGTGTATAACACGGATCGGCTGTATAAGTATAAGACATATACAGCAGATCCGTGTTATACACGGACTGGCTCTGTGAGAATGTGGTTGCTTAGCCCTACTTTCTAGCTGCCTCCTATAGTATAAGACTTATACTATAAGAGGCAGCTAGATAGGAGGGCCGGGGGTGGGGTCAAAAACCCACGGCACACCAGGCAACATCCCGGTTGAAAAACACTGTTTTAATGGATGTGAACAAGTAAAACATTGTCTAAATGTAATACTGAAAAATAGTACATCGTCATCTTCAGTACATTTTATGTGAAACCAAGAAGTGCCACTATGTTGTTATATAAATTTGTGTCCACTTTTTATGTATTACAGATGGCCCATATTTTTTTTTTTATTACAATCACAACTTCCTAAATAAGCACTATAAGCAACATTTCATAGTAACAAATAAAAACCCATCTCTGTTGTCACTATAATAATATGAATTCTGATTGGTTACTATACTTTACACTGTATCTTGTAATAAATTTTCCTGTAAGCTATATTTTTTGGCAGGTTATCATTGCAAAAAATATGTATAAATTATGATCATGGAATATCCAGCAGAATAAGTGAAAAAAGAAAAACAAAATGTATTTTACCAGAATGAATACTTATTGCAAATACCCTGTAGTCTAATATGTGACTATGATACACTGTGGATTAATTCTACATAAAATAATAGATTAGATCTGAATTTCTCAAAAGTCCTTGCAGGCATCACTGAAATGACTGGAAAGACACTAATTTCAATTTTCCTGACAATTTCCTTTATTAAATAAGCCATAAAGTTGCAATCCAGAGATGTATTAAACTGTTCATTTCAGTTTTACAGACACCACCACTTTGTTCTAGAAAGTTCAGTGATCTGTAATATCATTTTATATATAAATTTATTGAATTATTTCAAAAATGAGCTATCTATCAGAAAATGCTCTTTAATGTCCTCTACTCGGTTTATCCCTATTGCTTTTTGATATGTCTTGCCAGTTGCTACACTAGTCTGCTTTATCTCCTATCACATAATCAATGATCTTCATTTTTATGGGCTATGGGCCATCTGCTGCATGGCTTCAAACAGCTCATTTACCCAAGATCCCCTCACTAGGATAGCAAATGATCTTCAAAAAAAGCTCAGACATATTCTTTCTTCATCTTCTAGTAATTAGTCTGCTTTTGATCCAGAAGAACAGATTATTTTCATTTATTTCTTGGCAAATGAAATGTAAATGATAACTTTCTTGTTCTTCACAAACTTCTATGACCACCATTTTCTGAATTTTTGCTTAACATATCTTATGGATGTCCTGAAGAAACACATGCCTTACTCTGGTGAAAGTTGACTTTCTCTCTCAATGCTTGTTTATTTATGTATAGGAATATTTGGGGAGTTAGGTGGACCTAAAATCAGAAAGCTTTGCTAACTTCTATGACTCATGCCTCACTTATAGTTAATGTTCTGCATTATAAACAGTTGGGTAATCCTGGTCTCTCCAGTGGGGATCCAATGACTGCCAGGAAATCAACAAAGCATGCCCCCATGACTTGTGGGTAACAACATTCTAAGAAACAACTAAAATGTAAAGAGCACTCTGAGAGCTCTTCTGTCTAAAAAAAGTAAAACATTTTTCTGGTATTTGGGGGTGCTTTAAACCTCAAAATTGTTAATATATGGGCATTAGAGCTGTTCAATGACAAATTTTAACATTATATGTAGATTGAAACTAAACCAATTAAGCTCACCAGCTGTTGTACCCGATTGGATCAGTTTCAGTCTACATACAATGTGCATGCTAGTGTTGAAATGTCAGCATTTTATCTGCCAACTTTGTCTGTGATCTCACCCTCTGGGTCACTCCAGACTGTCATGGGCTTTCCCTCACTGCATACGCTAACAGGTTCTTGCTCACATCCCAATAAAAGTCAAGGGGCTAGGGGGGACAAGGGAGATGTCTTTAATCACATCTCTGCTAACTCAGGGTCTCGGGATCTACAGGCCTGCATGGCCTACCTACCACAGGATCCAACAGAGACCCACTCTCTGCACTCTCCTCTTGGCTAATACCTAACTCCTCCCTTGTTTGGACCTTATAATACCTCTGCCCCAGGCTGGTCACTCCCAGATGACATATCACAGTTACATCAACTAGAACTTTCTGGCGTGTTCTTTGACCTTTGCAAACACATAACAATGACTCATCATGCACCTGTCTTACCGAGCAACAGGAAAATGTCACTTCCTCTTACAATACCTCAGCAGAGCACAGTTAACCCTTTACACACCCAATCCTGGTAACCAATACACTTCAGACACGCTCCACTTTCCCACAATATTACTGCTTGGTATGGAGGTATTGGTAATAAACACATAGATTTTAAATGTTAGCATGCACCTATGTCTAATCTCCACATATATTCTACTTGCTGTTGTGGTGATATGTCTGTTCTACACACAGATTATACTCGCTGCCATGAATGTATAGCTAATATGGTATAAAGCATTTAGAGTAACAGTGAACAAAATATACTACGCTTTCTTTATTAAGTCAAACAAGAAAACAGAGTGAATAGATATTCCTCTCTTTTTAAAGTTCTACTTGTCTGACCTAATTCCAGGAAAGAAATAACATTTCCACACTTGCCATAACAGATATTAGCAAATACTTCCAATTCCCATTGAATATTGAAATGCCAAACATCTGAAATAAATCTGCAAATTGTGGGTTTAATGGCTTGTTATATGGGCAGCAGGGCTAGTCTGGCAAACTCTTCACTCTATTTAGAAAGTCATTGAGCAGTGCAGGAATTATAATGGGATAAAAACAAGATTGGGTATCTGCCTGCTATTACTTTCTGAACATTAAACCCTAGATTATTTCCCCAGACAAGCCATTAATTAGCTGAGATAGAGAATCTCCGAGGTTAGCAGATTGATGCAAAATTGAAGGATGGTATTTGCAGAGCAGATACAAAATTATCATTCTAAAACTGAAAATGAATCTAGGCAAATTATAAAGGACAACTGCTTTGTATAAACCTTGTAAAAACAACTAAATGAGACTTATTGATAATTTTGCCAATCTATAGAAATAAAATTGTTAAATGTCACAAAATAAAGGAACAGTTTATTGCTAAACAAAACAGATCTTGAACACTTGAAGTGGCTTTGCCTAGCCATCAATGGTACATGTACATGTCCATCTAAAAATCTTTGTACCAAATATGTTGTTGAACATGTTCTGATTATGTCAAAATATTGTTCAAATAAATCAGTTATGTGTGTCTCACCTGCAAAGCATATTCTTGGGTACTTCCTTTCCTATCATGACATCACTTCCTTCCCCACAATTTCCTGTTAGACTTGAACCAGTTATGATAATGTACAGTTCACTAGAACATACAGTTATTTATAATCCCAATGTCACCATCTCAGTCCAGCAATTAGATGTTACCTTGTTCCCTTTTGTTTTTCACTTTTTGGCTGCAAGAAATGTAAAAGTGCTCTAAATATTTCATGACTTTTGCACTTTGTATTTTAAAACCTAGCATATAGAAAGAATATTGTTATAATTTTTTTTTATTATTTATAAAGCATTAACATATTATGCACAGCTGTACATCAAATTAGGTTGACAATCTATGGCACGGTTAGAGGACACTGTTCCACCTTGATATAAGCCGCGCCTTCACACATTCCTAATCCTCCATCGTTTTATCACCCATCGCATTATCTCCCTATTATCCTCAAAATATATTAAATACATTGTTGCCTTTAGTTATACAGGATTCTTACATTGAGAAGACTCCAACAGTTGCAATGAAGTTGCCCAAGGTAGAGGCACAGATTTATAGACTGCAGCCTTATGGTTGCAATTTTGCAGCACAGTAAGGCAATACATAGGCCTACATTTTTAGAAAATAAATGAATGAAGGAGCCAATCCTTCAATAATATGTGACATTTATGGTAAGCTGCCTCTTGGTTGAGGGCCATTTTATTTACTAAATCCAATATGGTGAAACAACCTTTGAACTACATATGCATAAATATATAAATAGTTTGAGGTTATCGCTGGCAGGTGTGTAATGGCAGAAGAGTTGCAACAATTTCCAACATGTTAACAGTCCTGTTTGTGCTTATAGCCTCAGTTATTTATTTTCATGTGCTGCATCACCTTGATTGAAATAAATGACTTTGCTATCCCGTTAAGTAGGTTGACACATCTGTTGGCCCATGAATGCTCAGTTTCTCAGGCAAGGTTTATTATTTCAAATAATTGCTGCCATGTGCATATGCAAAGTCCCTCCGAATCAGAGAATAGAGAGGGAGAGCAAAGTGAAATATTGAGACTAACTGAAGTTCAATTTATGTAACTTTTCATGCTTCAATTTCCTTCCAAATGTAAATCCACACAGAGGCAAAAGAAGTTGTAGGGGTAACTGTGAAGGCTGAGAAAAATAAACACATGCATGTAAACATACATTTGCAGACATTTATAAACATGGTGTATGTGTGCGAAATCTAAAAAAAAATTTCAATAAGTGTTAAATCTATTTCTACAGGTTAAATGCCCATACACAAATATATGATACTACCATTGGCTGAACTGAAGCTGCTCCATCATTTAAAAGGGTTGCCCAATGATTTGGCCTGAAAGTTGGTAACATTGGTAGGGTAACACATGACACTAAAGTGATGCAGTGTAAAGCCCCCCATAGACAGGCAGACTCCTCCATACAACTTTCATGAGACTTACCA
>CM070036.1:115993488-116012861 GCA_036250615.1 Ptychadena robeensis
GGTAGGTCTCATGAAAGTTGTATGGAGGAATCTGCAGGTGTATGGGGGGCTTTAGGTAATCTACAATTGGGGAAGTGGGAAGAAAAAAGACACAGCAAATATCAAAATCTCTATAACACAATCCTGATCAACATATAAATGAGAGCCAAGGCTCCATTGCTGTTCATCTTTAAAATTACCTATAGTGACCTACCTCTTCAAGGGTGATGCTAAGGTACCTAGGCGGTAGTTTACACAAATCACTACCACCCAGTAGATGTGCCTGGTCTCATCCCTATACTTCACGTCCCGGTATCCGAGCCCACCAGTGGATTGGAACAGCCCAAAACACCCCAACTATGCGCGGGATGCCAAGGGAAACACTACACTTAGGTCGTCCTAGGAACCTGATAAGGATCCAACCCCAAAGTAGGAAATAATCTAAGGGATTGAGAAATAGAACAGTATGGTCAATGGTCAAACTACCCACCAGCACAGTCTTTCAAATATGAATCCTTCAAAAGGCAGCCATCATGATGAATAATGCAAAAAAAATTAGCTTTCTCCTACTCTGCTGGCCAGAGCTCTGTGCTCCAACCAGCAGAGCAGGGGTTAAAGAGGCGGAGAACCTATCTTTGATCTTGACCCTGAGAGGCAGACATGCATGTGGGCTGGGCAGCTTGTGCCCAACTCACATACAGTGCAGATGAAATAGTCGTCTGGGGGCGTTACACCATCGGCATTGTATGAGAGTTATGCTCCCAGGTCAAAGACAACTAACACAGAGCCTACTGACAGAGTTCACAGGAATACTAATCCACGAGGATGGTGAGAAAGAGGAGAAAATGAGGGTTGGGGAGCTAGAAGGTTTAGAGGGAGGGAGAGGTGTTACCATCCCTGCTTGTTCAGAGGATGTGCGGGATGGGAAGTTAGGAGGGAGGGGAATGTTACCTCCTTGTGAGGAAGATGTACTGAGCCTGTGAAGTCCCTTGACATCACTTCTAATAAGTGTTCCCTTATTTGGAAAGGGTAAACTTGACAGGTATCATATGGAGTACTTCTTCTCCATTGTGCTGGCTTAGAGGTAATAAAAACTTTAATATAAAATGTTGTTTTCTTTATCACTATTGGTCAGCTTTAAGCATGTATTATGAAGTCACAAAAATTATCTGTGGCATCATAGGTGATATCATAATGCTTTCCTCTTTAACATTATGGCGAATCATTGTGTTTCCCTGTATTGCAGCAGATCTCTAGCAAGTTAACAAGCACAGGAGCTGATTATTGAACTGACATCTGGTGGTTGCTGCAGTCCAACCTGCTTGAAAGAATTCCAATCAGCCTGCAACCTGAAGTGCTTCAGACCTGAACGGAGGCTACGCATTGGGCAACAGCATTTTAGAAGAAAAAGTCAATTTCTAAAAAAAAGTTAGACCTCTAACTGCAAATCATGTCCGTCAAGAACAAAATCCTGCTCCGTGGTCTGACTCCAATTAGCCTTTTCACACAATATAGTTCAATCAAAGAATCTAATCTCTTCCCTACCAGAACATGATTTGATTAGAAACTTGGTCTCCGCTATGGGGAACTGATCTGTAACTCTCAGTGTAGTGGGCACACAGATTGTAGAAATGAAATACCTCACATTACCTAAAGCCCCCCATACACCTTCAGATTCCTCCATACAACTTTCATGAGACCTACCAACAACTATGTAGTATAGTGACCTCCCTGATAGAATACATAGTGATTGGGAGGTGTAGAAAGGTCCTCCTATTACATGGTTTTGGTAGAAGAAAAGTTGGTTGTACAGAAGTTGCATGGTAGTTGTATGTGGTGTATGGGGGGCTTAACAGAACATTCATTTACCAGTGATGGTATATAACCTCAAGTTGCTATTTAAATGTAAATCCCACATTAAATAAAGTTATTCATCCTGACAAACGACATCAGAATTGCCAGTGTAGTTTGGCCATATTATTTACAGCTACATATATTATCACTGGTCTATTACACTTTGAATAGCTTAATGCCGGATGGTATGTCCTCCATTCACTTGCCCTATTCTGCCTATTTTCAGATGATTAATACTGGCACTTAGTATATCTAATTTTTCGTGTCATCATCATTAGATACTTGATCTGCTTATAGGATTTCTATATATTTTTTTAGCAGACTCTACAAGTGCTAAATATTTCAGTGTAAGATTAATATTTGTATGTTACGAAGCAAGCTGGATCATGTTATCCAAGTCACATGTTAGAAAAATGCAGAGGAGCATTAAAGGAACAATGTAACTTATACTTTAAAAGTGTATACAATAAATGTTTTCTTTGTCTCAGCACTTGATATTGGAGCCTAAAAGCTTACAAAGCACTTTCCAGTAGCTTATATTTTCACCCTTCACTGGTGCCAGCGACACAACTCATTTGCTAAGCCTCGGTAGTATCAGTGGCAGACATCTGTGTCCACTGTCTGCTAGGACCACACAAGCCAATAGCATGGCAAGGAATTGTACTACATCCCTAAATGTGCAGAGGGCAAAGGTTGTTTGTCTTCCAGCAGTTGCCTAAGAACATCTCAGGAAGCCAAGTATCTGAAAGGTCACAGTAGGCAAACATACACTCCTTTTTAATAAATTTATATTTTTGGTGACAGCTTTTTTACGGAAAGTATAAATATGTTTGTTGACTAGCCTAATATATTGAAGTGCACGCTTGTCTTAATATTTTTAATAAAGCGGTTATGTACTGTAGAGCAAAAAAAAAACAACAAAGCACCCTGCATTGCTATCCCTACTCAGTCCAATCCTCAAGGTGACAAGATGGCGGAGTAAGACTTCTTTGGTCTTGCTCCCTCTAAAGGTAGCCATACGGGTAAATTTTTCACTCGATTTTTCAGGGCGATCAATCAAGTGCTGGCCACCCTGAACAATCGACCAAACAAAATTGAATTCAACTAGAAATCGGATTGAACATTGATCCGACATGTCATTTTGTTTGGTCGATCGTTTGTCAATCAAAGTACGTTGGTGGAGAAATCGGCCACTTCCTGTGCGATTGACCCATAGCTCCCTATACAGCAGCCTTTTTGATTGATAGATTTTGAGGAATCAGCCTTTTGGCGATCTGCTCCTGTTGGATTCTGTCAAAATCCACCCCAAATCGGATTCCCAAGGTGTGGTGCCATCGTTTGCAAAACGATTGATTGCTGATTCCTCGATCGCAGACAAATTGAGGCGCCTATGGCTACCTTAACATTCTGGGTCTTAATTTGGCAGTGCTTCTACCCTCCAGTAACACTATTTGTTTCTTTTCTACTGACATACCACTGAAAGAACGCTGGAAATATGTCATTATGTGTTCTCCAGTTGATTTTGGGGTGCCCATCTATATTACATTGGGGGGGTTTTAACAACCACCACCTAAGCGGCAGCACATCATTTGGAAATGTTTGTTTACCAGTTGTTGATTTGTCCATGTTCTTAAGCCCCCCATACACCTTCAGATTCCTCCATACAACTTTCATGAGACCTACCAACAACTATGTAGTATAGTGACCTCCCTAATAGAATACATAGTGATTGGAAGGTGTAGAAAGGCCCTCCTATTACATGGTTTTGGTAGAAGAAAAGTTGGTTGTACAGAAGTTGCATGGTAATTGTATGTGGTGTATGGGGGGCTTTATGGATGTTAAAATCTTGCAATTTACAGGTTAGTTAGAAAAGTCAATGTAAAGCCTGCCACAGATATCAAAGCAACCTACCTAGTGTTCCACCTGGAGACAAGGAGCATTGAAAGCACCTAGTCATTCATTCTCTTGATTTTCCACTAACCATTTACATAATTATGCTAGTTATAGCCAGGCATACTCTCTCTCAAAGGTTGTCATTGGCAGTCTTAAGCCCCCCATACACCACATACAATTACCATGCAATTTCTGTGCAACCAACTTTTCTTCTACCAAAACCATGTAATATGAGGACCTTTCTACACCTTCCAATCACTATGTATTCTATCAGGGAGGTCACTATACTACATAGTTGTTGGTGGGTCTCATGGAAATTGTATGTAGTGATCTCAAGGTGTATGGAGGGCTTTAAAGTCCTTAACACCCTTACTTTATTTTTACATTAGATAAAATCTACAATATAAAAGTATAAAGTGTTTAAAAAAAAGCAATGCTGTGTAGTTTTCTCCTTGGTTTTTCTGGTTTGTGATTAATTGACATCATGCTTTAGGGGAAGTTAAGTGTGGCAATCTAGCATGTGTATTTGGCCTGTATAATTGTCCTTCAATGATCTACAGAATCTCATGAAATAAGTACTTGCCATACAAGACAAAGAAAAGAAACAAGGCAAAGAAGAGACCATATTATTCCTTTTCTACCTTTTCATCTATATCTCTTGTTTCTGATCCTTTTCTGAATGAAGTGAACTTTTGCCTTCAGGACAAGGAGCAACTTATGTTTCCTGGCTCACCTCATGTCAGCCCACCCGAACTAGGGGCTGACCTGAGGTGTAAGCCAGGAAAGGAAATTTACAGGTAAGTATGAAAACAAATTTCCATATTCCTGGCTTACACCTCATGTCAGCCCCTAGTTCGGGTGGGCTGACATGAGGTGTAAGCCAGGAAAGGAAATTTACAGGTAAGTATGAAAACAAATTTCCATATTTTTGTTCTGATCCTTTTCTGAATGAAGTGAACTTTTCCCTTCGGGACTAGGAGCAACTTATGTTTTTTGTTCCCGCAGTTTTGACACTGTTGTATTTTTGTTTTAAAAAAATTCACAAGGAAAGTTAGTGCTGAAGTGTTACAAACTTACTATTTATCTTATTAAAATTGCAATTATACAAATGTTTATCTCTAAAACTCACCATGCAGTAACTAAATTTAGGAAGATGCCTCCAGCATCCAAAAACTTACATATATGCCAATACTGCTGCTTCAGATATACAGAACCATAATTAAGCCTGCTGCGTCCATGTACACCAGATGGCTAGAGCACGTTCCAGTAGTAATAAGAGAATAAGCCGAGCTGCTTCCATTTACAAGGAAGCGATGGATTGTAAATGGACTCCATTTTAGAACACATTTGGCTTTGGCTTAGGCACCATCTGCACATTTCCGATATGTTTTGTAATTGCTTGGTTTGTCTGTATACATTTTGATCAAGAAAAGAGCATTGTGTGAAGTGTGCAAAGGTCAGGACAACATGCAACTGGATAGTACCTGCTTACCGTGTGAAACTCAATACGACGCCTTGTTTGGGAATTAACAGGGAACTCAAATTCCTTCTTGGACTGACCTGCCATCTCACTTTCTATTTTAATAAGAGCTGAGGAGGCATTGATATTAACAAAAAGCTGGCACTTTGTTTCAGGCAATAACAAACAGCACATATCTCTGACCTCCAGGAAAGGTAATAATGCTCCCTATGCCCACAGGGTGTACGTATGACTGGTGGTGGAGGCTGAAGATTTTAAATTGTATTCTGTCAAGATATGTGTATGAACTAATAATAAGGATTTTCCTTCTGTTTCCAAATCTTGGTTTAAACAATCTATGGTAAGACCTACTTGGAACAGAACTAATATATCAGTCTTGTGTGGTTTGTTAGTGATAACTGTCAGTTTGTCCACCAGAACGCAATGTTCCCCTTCACACCTATTACAAACTCAGATGATATTACATTTCTCCATACTGAACTATATATGTAGAGTAAATAAAAAGTACAAGGTAAAGCTTCAAGTCAGTTACATAAACCATAACAAAGAAATGTGGCTGCTAGAGACTTCAGAAGAGATATATATCAGTTGTAAGTAAGCTTGGACAATAACAATTTTTATAACTATATACTTAAAATACCATGAGCTGCTAAAATTTCATTTATATCATGAAAAGACCCTTCATTGGCAATGTTTAAAGCAAAAAATACAAATAGCATTTTCTGTGCTAGATATTCTAGTAAAGTTATAGAGAACCAGCAAGTATATTATCATTCATATGTATTTATGTTGCTCAAACATATTACACACGCATACATAGTAATATCACTGACTATCTCTTACAGCAATGATTCCCAATCTTTCCTTGCAGGGCACCCCTTTTCTATTTAGGAACCTTTTCGAGCCCCCCTCCCATTCAAACACAAGTTCAGACTGAGGGCCCACCCCCCCAGTTTGGGAACCACTGTCTTACAGGAACTCACAATCCTACTTCCCTACCATAGTCTTATGTGAGTAGGTCAGTGGTGCCCACACTTTTATGGCTTGCGAGCTACTTTCAAATTTAAAATTTAAAATCTACCAACAGTAAAAGGCCCTTTTAGTTAGCCTACTTGTCGGTGAGCCCAAACACAGGGGAGGGTGAGAGGCAAAAGAAAGTTCCCTAGAGTTACTTTTAGCCTTTTTAGTTATATAGTGTTAATCACTGTTGATGCAGGCTTGTGGGATGGGTTGAGCTTCCCAATCTATATTGTGTGTCAGCGCAATCAACTGGTAGATCGACCTCATGGGTACCCCTGGTCATATTAACACAGACTAAGGACCTTTGTGCCAATTCATCTACCAGTATGTCTTTGGAGAATGGGAAAAAACAGAACACTTAGAGGAAAGCCATGGAGACACAGGGAGAACATGCAAACTTTTTCAGATAGCGCCCAGGCCAAGATTAGAACCTAGGACCGTATAGTATAGTCAGAGTGCTAACCACTGAGCAACTGTGCTGCCTGTACAGATTTTTACAGATTTCAAGCAACAAACCAGCTAACAGCTCAGATATCCATCAACAACCTTATATAATAAGTTTTCCTCTAATTTTCTTCTTGTTGCGTAGAATCTCAGTATGCGGAGGATGTTGTAGAAGCCCATATGCATGGAAGTTATGTAAATATCTTGTCACCCAAGCCACCTAACTAAGGTCCCTAACAATGGCCAGACTTAGAAGACCAGCAGAAGTTGTTTGCTGTGGCAACAGAGAGCCAACCTCACATCAGCCATTAGCGCTCTGCATACATACAAAAGCCCCCCCTTCCCTAGGCGCAAAGATTTATTTCTGTCCCTGTAAATGAAAATAAAAGTCAATTTAAAAACGCAACAGAAGTCTTTTAAGAGCAAATACAATTTCTGTGCACCGTGCATGTTTTATTTATTTTCTTTTTTGCTTACCGAAACTGATATGTATTATTTAAAAATGCAAATTAAAGTTAACAGACTATTATTACCATAGGCAAGAAATATAGCGAAAGCTGTTTCAGCAACCTGATTAATCTCAGTACCTCTGATTAGTTTCTGTGCAGCTATTTTTGTAAAATTCCTTGTTAGCAGCTTCTGCATATCCTTACGTGCTGTTTAGATCTCAGAGGAAATCTGATCTAGCATTAGCAGCATTTTAATTTTTGAAATAGGTACTGTACATCCTAGTTTTTCCATTCCCTGGGACCATCTGTACAAGTGTTTGACAGCACATCTGCACTGACCCATACTCCATTTTTCTGGCTGCTTCTCAGCTTATGATAACTATTGATGTATTCAGGGTAATTTGTGCTGTAACACAGACATTTGCTCTCCAACGGCTTCAAATTAATGATGTTCACTTTCGTTGCAATATACACTTTTACATTTCTGGCTTGCAGCATATGGTGTGACTTTGTGCATTTCATATTGTTTTAAAGGGGAAAAATGAAATCACATATTAACGGAAATGACAATCATATCTGCTAAGCTTCCTGTTTTGGCCAGGATTTTACCTGCCCCCTCCCTCCTACGTTAGCCAGCTAATAGGAGGGAGGGGGAGATAAACCTCCTGATACAGGAAGTGATGTATGTGACGTCACTTCCTTTATTTGAACCACAGAAGTGTCTCTCCACCTTGGCACTTTTACGTTCCAAATACTGGAAGTGAAGTCCGTCCTGGATTTGTTCCCTTATTTCTTAAGGGAAAAGTTGGAAGCTATGATTCATGCATCTCTGAGCACTCATATGCAATGCTTTCTGTAATGAAATTTTAATTTTTTTGATTATCGCACAATACTTACATTTACCAGCAGATGCCATCTGGTAATTATAACTTAGAACTCAAGTCTTTATCACCGCACATACATTTTCTGCACTGATCCATATCCTTTCTTCACAATATTCTATGCTGGTTGGGCCCCCAGTGTAAGTCAAAGGTTACAACAGGCAGACAACAAAAAACTAGAAAAAGGAGAAAATAAAAGCTTAAAGGTCTATAAATATTTTGCTTTATCTATTTCCTCATTTCCCCTTCATCAATGTGCTGCTTACGTGTCTATAATAAATCTTTCCATTTCTATTACAAACTCTTTTCAAGACTCAGTGACATCTTTACTGTATGTCTATGTTTTTAGTAGGGTAAAAATTGTTGAGAGAAATTACAAGGGGGCTATACAGAGGTTATTACAGAAAGTTGTAGTTTTGCCCAGACAGCTTTATTAGGTGTTGCACTTTGGTGGGAAGGGAATCTCTAGCATCTACTCTATCACACCTTTATCCACCACAGCAACACTGAGTACTAGGCAATTGTGGGCCAGCAGTTTCATATGGTCTGAGGTGGAGCTCCCCCTGGTGGATAGCTTGGAAAATCTTTGGGTCTACCTCTCAATAAGAGTAGGCACTTTTACAGACCCTACGGCCATGTGTCCACTGTAGAATCAAGGTGCACACCAGCACAGCTGCGGATTCCCAGCTGCCTGCACGCAGTTTGCCTACAGCTTGGAGCACACAGGGAAAAGATGAAGAAAATCAGCACTAGAACAGCTTTGGGCGCTGTTTTTCCGCGTCTTGGGGGCACCTCCATTGATCTTCAGTGGAGGTGTCTCTGGCAGCACCACACGGTGCCGCTTTGAAGTCACAACAGCCCACAGCACTGTGAGTAGGCCACTTAGAATACACAGAGTGGATACTGTCCCAGCAGGAAAAAAGCAGCAGTGGACCTTAAAATAGCCATACATGGGCATGGCTATCTCCCGCATGTTGGTTGGTAAATTCCTGGCCGAACCCATTACTTTGAATGGGGGCGGCAGTCTCCATCCAAATTAATGTCCGGCACACAAAGACGTCATCACGCTGCAGTCTGTCCCTCATCTATCGAGGGAGAAACAGAGCGTGGCTAGCTTAAGTTTGCTATGGTTCCCCCTATAACAAGTGTCCATGTTGAAAAATAAATTAAATAAAACTTTCAGAAGTATTAGACCGTGGTAAGTAATGCTGGCCATACACCTTTAGATCTCTCTGTCAGATATCCTTTAACTCTACCAACAACTATGTAGTGCCGGGTCCTCTGCAATTGAACACAGGTAGACTTGATTGTTTAGAAAGTCCCTCATATTACATGGTTTTGGTAAAACAAAAGAAGATCTAAAGGAAATCTGACAGAGAAATGTAAAGGTGTATGGGGACCCTTGGAAAGTGAAGAAAAGGACTAGATGAATCTGTTTGCATACCAATCAAGTAATTAGGTGGGCTCACATTGATAGAAGCAGACAGTGTTGAAGGAAATCAGTAAGAAAAGCAATGCCAGAACAGAATCCTTTGAGAATTGTGTAATAGTAAAGGTAAATCTGGAGCTCAGCTTTAAATTTACAAACATAAGTATTCATGAAACCTTAAGAAAGAACCAGAGAGCGCCCAGGTGCAGGAGATCATTGACTAGAAGAGAATTATAGCCATTCAAAAGGAAGTTTGTGTCCTTTGTGTCCATCCAAGAGTTTATGGAGTTTATTGCAATGTACCTAAACTAGATAAGAGTTTATTATATACTGCTTGCTATTGCTCTCTGGATAATACATATGAAAGATCTGGTATGTTAATCTTTACACTAGCAGTTGAGGAAAATCACATTTATTGTTAATGTTGGAGCATTTCTATTCTTTTACTTGTCTTTCTATAGTCTAAACATGTCTGCAGTCAGTTAACACCTGCTGGGGACAGCAGAATTGAAACAGCAGCCGGTCCCCCCTAACCCATGTTTGTCAGTACCTGCTTTTGGTGCAGCTGTCACGGCTTGAGTATTGTGTGGACAGCAGGGAACTAGCCAAGACTACAAGAGAGTAAGTGGCTGTGTCATCACTGCTGACAAAAACTTCATTACATCAACCAGGCACATTATTTTACTGGGACCCCAAGAATGAATGTGACATTATCCATGGATGGAAAAGAAAGCCCAGGGCTGAACCAGAACTAAAGAACAGCCCTAGTCTCTAAAAAGAAGACCATTTCAGGGTACAGCATAGTCACATTTTATCAAAGATTTTGTTATTTATAAGTAGGAATGCAGGATAGTAAGTAAAAACTTTGACAAGCCGAAACAAGATTCTTGGATGTTAAATTTGTTGTCATGGCCTTTCTTAATAGATGTGAAATTCATGCTTGGATGAGTCCTACAAGAAGGTGTTTCAAGTCATAATGAAATTTTTCACAGTTTAATATTGTTCTATTTAACCCCTTCAGCAGGTTTCTGGACGAATGAAACGTCCCCAGCACATATCATGGTTTTAAATAATTTTCTTAATAAAATCTCCGAAGCTGTAGTAAATCCAAACGTCAGCAGTGGGCATGTACATGGGCTGCCTTGGAAGCGGTTTAGATGATATTGACAATATTTAACACTGTCCATCAATTTATTCAGACTATGACCAAGTTCCCCCAAAAATAAAGCATTCTCCAAAAATAAGGCACCCTTACATTTTTGCCTCATGCTGAAATATAAGGCTTCCCCCCAAAGATAAGGCACTGTAACTCTGGACAGGGGGGATCAGAGGGGGCAATCAAAATGACACAGGAGGATCAGAAGGGGTTACTAAAATGGTAATCCCCCCTCTGAGTCACCGCTGCCATTTTGATTCCCCCCTCTGATCCCCCTGTGTCATTTTAAATGATCCCCCCACCCGGATACCCCAGTGCTGTATTCTTCTTCATGGAAAAATAAGACATCCCCTGAAAATAAGACGTAGGGCATCTTTGGGAGCAAAAGTTAATATAAGACGCTGTCTTATTTTGGGGGAAACACAGTATTTAAGTGAACTCCAATGGTCAGCTAAATAATATATGTCTAATGTAAAGAAGGGTGTTTTAAATCCTTATTTAAATGTATATAGAAAACAAGGGAGACATGGAGCAAGTAATGGGATACATAGCCACCATCCCTGAATAAGAAAGAATAAGAAAATCCATCAAAACCTAGATCAGGGGAGAGGTGGCTAGCCTCATGGGGTTTTGGTGGTAGAAAATTTTAAAAAAAGGTTAATTTAAAAGGTTCACTTTATTTGAAACTTTAAAAGTTATTTCATATAACCTGCATGAATATATACATTACTACTATGAACATTATTCACTGCATAAACATGTTTTTAAAAAGGTGTTATCACATGCAATAACAAGTCCCCAGCAGGGTAGTTTTACAGGTAGGCAGCAAGAGACATCCAATGGCACCCCCTCTTTGGGGGGTGTGTATTTTTCCTCAACATGTTTTGGCCTTTATACCAGGCCTCATCAGGAGGAATCACACCAATCTCGATTGTAACCAAGCTTATGTACCAGCACATATACCACCAATGTCCTTAATCCATCTATAAGCGCTAATGGTCCATCTCCATCCCACAGCGACCACCAGCAATGTGTAGTGATGGCCGAACTTCGGCCAGGTTGGATCGGACCTAAAAAAAAGTCAGACATCTGTCTGTTCGCAGGGAGATTAGAATTCCCTGCTTGTTTGTGGGGAATTTGAATTAAAAAAAAACCGAAGTGACGTCACTTACAGTTTAAGACGGTTTTCTTTCACTAGAGACCGGGGTCTCTACCCAGTCTCTGGTGAAAAAATTCTTCCACTGGCTGGATCAGAAGCTGCTTCCCGCCAGTGAACGTGGCGGGTCGAACACCCATACTGTTATGTTCGCGGCCCAACTGTCCACCTTGCAGCTATCGGCTATCACTACTAGCAGTGTGACGTCCTCCCATCTGGTCACAACATCACATAGTAATCAGTATGCCATCAATAAGATAGTGATGGACATAAGATGGACCCTTCAAGAGATCTTTTCCACAACTCCTGTGGACCTACCTGTAAAACTACCCTACTGGGGACTTGATATTGCATGTGATAACACCCGTTTTTAAAACTCATTAAAGCAGTGAATAACGTTCATGGTGGTAATGTATTTATTCATGTGGGTTATATGAAAAACTTTTAATGTTTGAAATAAATTAAACCTTTTAAATTTACCTTGGGTTTGTCCCTTTCTACCACTAAATTCCCATGAGGCAAGCCACCTCTCCCCTGATCGAGCTATTGCTGGATTTGGTTAGTTTTTTCCCTTATTGAGATTACATGCACATGACTTGTCAGTCACGTTTTGTTTAATATAATGATGTCCCATCAATTGGAAATTGACATCAGCCTAATGAAATTTGACACAGAACTAGAAACCCTGTGATGAAACCCTATAAGGGGCAAATCTTTACTGCATTTATGTATATGTCTTACTATTTCTAGTAAAACTGGTCACTATGCCAAGCATGCGTCCTAGCCTTCAGTGTTATCCATTTTGGGGTTGAGGTGATGTAACGTAATAGGACAAGAAAATCTGCCACATTTTTCTACCTTACCTCAATATTATCCTGTATCAACATAATCCCTGAAATACTAACAGTGGTGACAGAACTGATATCAGTTTTTCCCAGTGGCATCCGAGCATTCATGTGCATATGTTGTGTGTGCAAAAAAACGTGTTTACTTTAATGAAAGCACCAATCTGTGTGGTATTTATATGGACTCTAATATTGTGCTTATCCTAAGTTCTCGCTTACATCAGCGGCTTCTGAATCTGTGGTTAATGAACAACTGGTCCTCACTGTAGATTCCAATGACTGTCATGGAAAACCACACAGATCTGTTAAGGAATCCTTTTCTCTGGGTTTCTGGTGTCCCTCTACATTCTGTAGAATGACTTGCGCAAACAGGTGCTGTCCTTCTACAAATATGCCGGCCACATGAATATAGATAACTCCATTGAAGATGCACTTACAAATCATATATACTATACATTAGTATAAGTATAGTACTAAGTACGGTAAGTAAAATAAATATAGTATAGTAGAGGATAGACTTCAATTATTGTGACACTATTATGGCTGGTATAGTCAGGGGTGTACATAACTTTTTTAGTGAGCTCCTCACATGAGTACCAGGAGATGGTGTTTGGTACTTACCCAATATGTAGGATGGTCTCCCTCACCACCTGCAAGGTAATTTCTGCTGCAGATGAACCTCCCTGTTCTTGATTGATCTTCGGAATAGCTGTCTCCATCCTCAGGTCACCAGCTGGATTTGGGTCAAATGTAACACTCACAGTACAACATATTTGAACCCCCAGATCTCATACCTAAGAAGTACAACCCTGAAATTTCCTGAACTACCTGCAATCCAAATGTCAACCTTTCATTGTCATATCCCAGTTGTCACACAGTGCTTTTCTCTTGTCAGATTTTACCCTTACATATGCCTACTCTGACTTTCATCCCCCAGATCTCCAACGCCCTTAGAAATCCAATTCATTTTTTTTGGATTACTAATTTACATTCCTAATTTCACACCCCTACTTGCCACCTTTCATAGTTATTCATATTTCCCTGCAGTTATCCAAGTGACATAAATTGTATACATTTAACATTTAGCTGGAGCTGCCCAGACATGAAGTGCCTCCAAGTATTATTTTTCAATGAAGTACAGGCAAGTTTGGGGGTGAGTTTGTTTTGAGAAACAAACTTACCCCGAACTGGACATGGGGCAACTGCCAGGGAGGTTAAGGCATCTATAGCATGAAATATTAAAGATAATAGGAAACAGGCCCCTCTTCTTTAAATAAAGGGTGCTTAAATTATATCAAGACACAACAATGTAAAAAAAAAACATTTATGGGTAAATACTGAACATAATGGTTTTTGAGTAATGGTTTTCCAAGAAGCATAATCCTAATGTTTCCTTACATAGGTTAGTCTACTCAATAATGGGGCTTCTCTTTTTCCCCCTAATTAAAAAAATGTATTCCTTTTAAAACACTTCTCAAGACCTTCCACCTGGAATTATAACAATGGATCATACAAATGGCTAGACTTAAGCAGGGTACAGACGCTAAGATACTGGTCAATGGCCGCTTCGAGCGCCCGTTCAAGCTCGAGCGCAGTGGGGTGACACTATCATGCTGCACTTGAGGGTTACTCGATTGAACGGGTATCGAGCTGTGTATAGCCAGCATAAGAAAGATTAAGACCGAGAAATGTTCACAAAGCCCATGCCTGAAGAAACATGAAAAACGATATATATATATATATATATATATATATATATATATGCTAAACAAAATGGAAGTCGTTCCAGGGGTGTGGGGGTAACTAGGGAGAGTTGTTTTTTAATGTTACAATATCTAATGGCAATTTTTATCTATCGGGCTGTCTCTATTGGAGTTATATACATTTTATGGCTTTTCTTAATACAAGCAGGAAAAGGAAGTACACATTATGCTGTGGTTGTTAAAGCTGTTCTGTATATGAAGAACTAGATGGGACAGTGTTTAGAGTCCCAAAGGTTGTTTGCCTGCTAGCTACAATTATGTTAATCAACTCCAGCATAATATAAACATGTAAAACCATTTAACAATTAGAATCCTGTATCAGCAATGTAAATACGTTATTAAAACGTTGGTTGAAGATCACCTATATTAATCATTTTGTTGGTTTCACATGGTTACATGACTGCATGCCCTGGGTCATTACCTGATTTTACTATGTAATAGAATGTCTCATAAATTAGACTACACCAACCTACAGGACTCCCAAAGCAATCATTTAAAGATTAAACACATACAGTATATGTATGTAAACAGTTACATTATTAATGAATCTAAAGACGTTGAGCCTATCAAAATCACATTCATAGATGATTGCCGGACTTCTTCCTGCATTAGCATATTGAGTTGTGTAATTAAGCATGGCCCCCTTGGTGTTGAGTTGCATATTCCTACGGCAGCTTTTTTATGAAATTACATAAATGCAGCAAAATTAAAATATGGCATTAGACTGGCAGAGATAAGGGAATTGTTCAGAAGGTCTTTTTTGTTTTCAGAGAGAGGATGGCATTTCATTCATTTCCAATGTCATTTTCACTTCTGAATTCTAAAGCCAACAATACAGTATCATGGTGTTATTTATTGCCCAATTTTACCACTGATTAGGCTTGTGATAAAAAAGAGATCTAGTACAACTCAAGAATACCTTTTGAATAATCTAAAACAGTTCTGTTGTTTTATGTAAACATTTTTGTAACTCTATCTGTTCTTAGTTTAAAAACATCCTATATTTAGATAAATAAGGTAGGGCAATCCACCCCCCCCCCTTTCCAGTTTACAAAAATAAGGGGTAGGAATCCATAGAAGATAGCAACGTTTTTAATATATCTTCTTGGTATGTCATCACCTAGTTAAGAGCCAAATATCCCAGTGTCTACCAACACCAGGCAGGTATTTTTAGACAGATTTAGTTTTGTCTTACTTTCTTCCTTCTAAGAAGTACTAAAAGCCACATGGGATGGTATCATCATGACATAGAGTTAAATATAAAACGCCAACAAGAATATATACTATATAGTGTAGTGTAATTTGCCTTTGATCCTGTAAGGATCATTTATCCTTACATAGTCCCTTCTTTTCTATCATTCTCCTCACTATGTCAGGAGTGTCTGTTAGACCTCGACTCCTCACCTCCTAAAGATAGCCATAGATGTCTCGATTACCGGCCACAGTTGTGTGTGCTGAATGCATGGTGGTAGGTAGCCCACAAATACAGGGGTGCCCACCTTGCAATTTCGACCCAAAAAGCCTGCAGGTCAGATCGCACGGCCATCCGTCCTGCCAAGACTTTTGTGGCCGATCCTGCTGTAGTCAATTAACTTGGAGGAGGAGTCTCCTCACCCTCCAAGTAAATTGGCTACAATCTGACAGGAATCCCTGTGTTAGTGGCAACACAGGGATTCCTAGCAGTTCTGTATCCGACTCATCGAACGTGGTGATGTCACCACTCTCTAATGAGTCGCCTACAAGCTGGCCATGGATCGAGACGTCTATGGCCGGCTTTACATGGCCTTTTATATAAGAGTAAATAAAAATCCCATAGAGTGTCACTTGGGTAACAACCCTGAGTTTGAAAACGAGGCTTACTTTGAAACATTTCGACACATAAAACCAAGGGTTTGAATATTGAGCTTCACATAGACCAGGGGTGGGCAAACTATTTGACTCGTGGGCCACAATGGGTTCTTAAATTTGACATAGGGGCCGGACCAAAAGCCTGTAATGGCTGCCCGGCATAGGTGTCCAGATTCCTTGTATGCCCAGCTTGATTGATGATGCTGGGGGCATGGACATTGTAATTTATTTTCTTTTCCTATACTCTTTCAACAAAAAAAATCATACTGCCAGGAAGGTAAAAGAATGAAAAATAATTTAGCTTAAATGGCAAAATGCCATATTTCAGTAAAAATATGGAGCCCTTCGTCACAAGAGACTCTTTGCTCATTCACTCCAATGATAAGGTGGACATTAGAGATGGCTGCAGTGTTCACGCGGCGGACAGTCCCCTGCAAACAATGCTTGTGGTTTCTTCTTGCCAGCAAACAGTACGGGTGTTTGACCTTACCCCCTTTGCCGGTGAGAAGAAGTGTGAGTATTCTTCCACCGGCCATGATCCAGCCCTCAGAAGAATTCTTTAGATCCCTGAGCGGCTCCTCATTATCTGTGTATCACTGAGGAGTGCACGTCCCTGATACCAGATACCAGCCCTGGACCTTTAGCAGGAGAAAAAAACACAATCTTTCCAACAGTCTCAAGGCTGGCATACACACGCCGATTAGTGGCCGATCCCTGTTGCCCCACAGCTCGGCCGGCCAGAGAACGGACATGTCCGTTGTTCTCTGGCCGATGCCGGCCGATGCCATTACCTTCAATGAAGACGCCAGTGCACAAATGGTGCCCGGCCGATTCCGTCAGCCCGGGAATGCAGCGTGATGGCGTAATCACACTGCATTACAGAGCTCATCGGAGCCTGTCTGTCCCCGTCTGTGGGTATATGGCAGACTTCAGTCTCTCACTCTCCCAGCATCCCCTTCTCTGGGATCTCTCTCAGGTTAGCCCATACCACTCAGACCTTAACCCCTAACTAACCAGTGACAGGAGCTCACCCTGTCACACCATATTAGAGACTGAAACAGGTATGGTCAAGTTAATTTCGCTGCGAACAGACGTCGGACTTTTCCTAAAGTCTGATCTGCCTGTTCGCGAGCGGATGAGACCATCACTAGTGGACATCAGACTCCATTAACCATTATGCACGCTCATTGCAGGAAACAAGCAGAGGGGATCTAGAGCTAAACGGGCTGGATTTGACACCCAGGCCTTTGACACATCTGCCAAAAAGTTAAATTGTTTTAAAATACATTTCATCCTACAACTTTCGGAGTAGCTTAAAAACTCATCCCAAAACCAGGTAAATTACAACTAAAACTGTAGCTTTAGCATAACTCCAGTATTTATATAGAGAGTTTTATTTGTTCGCCTTAACACATGTTTAATTCTGGAATATGCTCCATTTTATCCTAAAATAGGTAGACTGTTTTCTATCAGCTTTTAGTGCTCTGTGTTAATTTCCTCTTTCGATATGCTGCTAGGAATGTTTGCTGCAGAGAAAAACTAAATTACTACTGTATGGAAAATAAAAGCCCTTCAGTAAATAATAGGCATATTGTGTTTGAATCTAATTTGGACCAAGTTCTGTAAATGTGTACTTTTCGGTGAAAGCAATCACTGCATTGCGGTTTTCTCATTATTTTTGTTTCAGTGGGTGATCACAGCATGCTGAATTGTTTCTACTCAAATGTTGAGGGGTAAAAAAAAGAAGAAAATGAAAGTCTGTTGGTAGATCTCAGTGAAAAGATGTTGCCTTTTGAGTCTGGCTCGGGTACACAGTGACACAGTGTACACAGTGTGTGTCTGCATAATTGATGCACTGTATGTGAAAAGCTTCAGTAGCATTTTCAACAGAAAAAAAAAAGTTGAGGTCTGTTCTGATATCCTGCTGCGATATTAAACTCACATGGCCTAACAGCGAGGGAAAGTTTGGCGAAATGTAATATCTGGAAGACGGCCTGTGAAATGTTCACCGGGCCTAAAGCAAAACATTCCATGCAGTCAGTGCAAGAGACCTGCTGCGATAACAAAGGTGTTCCGTTTTGTCTCACGCTGATCGGCCCTGGCAGCAATGCAACATTCTCAGCCTTTATATTCCTAAAAACACATTAAAACCGAAAGGAAAGATTTATTCACGAAAATGTTATGCTTAGAAGGAGTATATATCTTATTTATGACAAAAGGTTCACATTACATAGTAATAGTAGGTATATATATATACACACATTAATGAAAGTTGTCAACAAAGAACAGTCAAAGCTGGACTAAGAGTTTCATTTAACAAGTATTTTTTCAGTACAATTATGTCCCTATTATGAGTAATGCACAACTGTACACTTTATTTCTATGTATTTCAAAGTTAAGAGTAACTACCATGATGCCTGTTTTTTAACCTCCCTAGCGCACCGCCTGTACCGCACCGTTTTTAGCAGTGGTACAAGGTACACTGCCTGCCATTTCCTCCCTCCCCTCTCCACACAGCCAGTGTCATTCATGACACTGGCAGTGAGGTCTGGAGAGCAGAAGCCCCTCCATTAAGATGGAGGTCTATGGCACTGCTCACCCTCTCCCCCTTCCGCGTCACCGTGACGCGATCAGTGAGCCCCGGAAATGCTGCGGCTGGAAGCAGCATCGCCGTAGCTTTCCGGGGATATGCGGCTTTCATGGGAGCCCAGCTCATCCAGAGTTTGTTCTTCACACAAACTCTGGACGAGATGGGCTCGTGATGAACACTAAGGAGGTTAAGATTGCTCTGACTAGCATCACCTTCTCTGATATTCTTATTTCGATTGATTTAATTGATTGGGCTTTATTCACAAAGCCTTATCACGTGTAGAACATTTTTTAGACAAGCTAACTTTGGGAGAAATTATGCTGATGATACCATGTTCGGGGGCTTTAGAGTTCACTCACAAAGTCAGATAATAAAAATCATTAATAACTAATCAATAGAGCAAAAGATTTTAAAATACTGAAAATTCCATTAGGGTAGTTGAATTCCACCAAACCTTTTTTTTTAAAGGTGCCCAAACAGTGGACTACTGGACTACTGCAACATCATCCTCTCTGGTCTCCCTCTGACTAGACTTTCGCCTCTTCAGACCATCATGAATGCTGCTGCTAGACTCATCTACTCCTCT
>CM070036.1:116028199-116044336 GCA_036250615.1 Ptychadena robeensis
CAACCACAGACTCCCCAGACACTCTGTTTAAAAGAAGGTTTGTGTGATCTGTTTGTGTTTGTTGTTCTGTGTACTGGCTTGTTTCCCTCCTTGTAAAATCAAACATTTTCATTTGATGATGGACCCAAGGTTTCTTCAATGCGTTCGACCTCATTGTGTTCGGGTTGTGAAGTTCATCTAATAGTTGTGAAATGGGGGGTGTGTGAAAATGAAAAAGTGACCGGTGCGGATGACCTTTTTTTTTGGGACCATTCAATTTGCATCCATGTCATTCATCATGTCCATCGTTTTTCGTCTTGTATACCTTTTCTTGCTGACCAAGTCATATCGCTGTTGGAGTGATCTGTGGAGTAGAGCTCTGGGGAGTAATTGCAGTATTGGAGTGGGGGATGGAGTGAATTGGAGCAAGCGTTGTGTTTGTGGGTGCTGTTGTCCCGATTGTGTGGTGAATGGAGCCTATTGTTCCTGCCAATCCCGAAAATCATGTGTGTTTTCTTGAATGAAAGATTTGCAGACTTACTTCTTCCCCCTTGTTACCATTCCTTGTTTTTTCTGAAGTCCTCGACTACCGGTTTTGGTTGTCTGCCAGGACAATGGCAGTACCAGTAGCAGTAGATTTTTCTGGGAGGGAGTTGAGCTGACTCCTCCCTCAACCCGCTGACGGAACAAGGCCCCACCCCCACCACACCCACCCCAAATGCTTCATCTTTGGGGGGATTTTTCTTTGAATATACCAGCCAAAACAGTACTCCACCTCACCTTGTGGCACTGAGTCGGATGGAGCTCTTGCCTACCAATCAGCCACGTGCCATCAATGGCCCATCAAGACTCATCTATTTCCAGCCAAAAACCTTAGAAAAATCGTCTTGAGATATTTCTTGGCCCAGTTGGCGTTTAGCTTGTGTGTCTTGTCAGGGGTGGTCGCCTTCGTCTCGAGTATTGCACCCTTGTGTTTTGTGCGTTGCAGCTCTGAAATTGGACCAAACTGGTTAGAAGTGGCTCTTGGCAGCTGCACGCTGATTCTCAGTCATGGGCTTATTTTGGCGCTTTGTTGTCCACATGTTCTTGCGACCTGTTGACTTTGAATGAAACGCTGAGTTCGATGACACGCTCGAAGCTTTGCAATTTAAGAGTGCTGCATCCCTCGTGAGATATCCACATTTTTGACTTTTCAAGCCTGTCAAGTCCTTTCTGACCCATTTTGCCAAAGGAAGGAGGTGTTGCCCAATATGCAACAATATCGGGTGTGTGTCATGACCACACCCTTCATTACAGAGATGCACATACCTATATGTTAATGGTGTAGGCTTCGAGCCTAACAGCTTGGAGTAGACAACATGCATAAGAGGAGATGTGGTCAAAATACTCATTTGCAATAATTCTGCATCCCTGTATGTGTCCCCTGATAAATACATAGTGGGAGGTGTAGCCACGATGTTTAGATTGTAGAAACGGGTCCTCATATACATGGGTTTGGTATTGTTTTGTAAAACAAAATCTGATCTGAAGGAAATCTGACAGAGAAATCTAAAGGTGTATGACCAGCTTAACTGGAGCATATGAACCTTGCTTTGTCTTTTGTTGTCATGGCATTGTACCATGTTAATAAACTGGCACACTATACACACACTGTATCTGAGAAATAAAGTAGTTACACAAAAAAGTCAACTAGTGTGACATAGTCCTGAATCTGGAACTGCGTAGCTTGAATGGAGAAGGGGGCTCGAATTTGTTCCTTTCTAGCAAAGGGTGGGCCTGCAAGGAAAGTTTGGGAGCCACTGCCTTTTAAGGAGTGAATCAAATCATATCTGCTTGTAGAGCAATGGTGAAGATACACAGGCTGGTAAGTGGGTGGTGCTACTTCTAAAAGGAAGTGGGGTAAGAACACACGATGAACAGCCAAATGCAATAAGTTAAGTTTAATGGTAAAAAGTAAAAGTGTAAAATGCACTGACACGAGTGTTGGTAAAATCAGGCATAGAACAGTGTAGATTCGGGAGCCAAGGAACTAGGCTTACAGCACCAGGCTTCTCTCAGGTGTTCATGTGCCGGTGTAACACTTTTGCCATCAAGCCTAACTTACTACACTAGGTTGTAAACCCAGTGACCCTGTTCTTATACAGTATATACACAAAGTGAATTCAAAGTTAAGTAAGAACATCTGAAGCACTCCTGATTTGTAACTACTCCCAGTACAGGGACTCAGAAAGTATTGCATCCAAAGAATCTGCATGGCATCCAACAGCCAACCTCAATAGCATTGAGAATACCAGAGGTCAGGAATGACAACCTGCTATTTGTCAGTATAAGTTCTTTTCAAATTTATATAATATAACAACCATTCCCACAATGAACACTTAAAGCGTGCTAACAACATTTGGTGTTGCATTTGTGTGTCTGTTGTGAGTTATAAAATCAAGCCTGCCAAAATTTTGTGGGTAAAGAAGCCAAAGCCATAATTTTCACATTTGTGCTCAATATCTGTGTTTATGTGACCCTCTCTGCGTCCTATATTCATGTGCGGTTCAGTCCTGGACCACAAATATAAACATAATTATTAATGGGAAGCCGCTTCTAAAACAAGCCGGCTGACAGTTTAAAGTAGCGGATTTTAATACATTCGGAAATATATTATTGATATGCTAAACGCATACTATAAATATTAGGATGTTTTTTACATGCCTAAACCAAATCTCAATGCCGATTTTATATACTTTTTGCATACTTTTGTATATAAGCTTGTAAAAACATGTCAGAAATGCTTAAGAATAATAAGCCACATCACATTGTAAATGGTTGCCTGTAACCTGATGTTCCTTCAATGCTACAATACTGAAAGCAAGTACGGTGTGTTATAACATTAAATATATTAAAATATTTTTATAAATAAATATTTCCACATTTTCTTGCTGACTTTGTACGTGTAATTATTGAAAATGAGCATTTCAATTATGAATTTTTATTGAAAAAATGCCAACATATTATACAGCTCTGTACTTGCAATGGGCTGTTACGTACCTGGGCGTTGTCGCCAGTGGGTGCATGAAAAAGCCCATAATGTTTTTCCTGTGCGATGCAGTTTGGTATAAATGACTCTGTACCATAAGGCTGTATTTGCACTGTACACCAACGGTTCTGGATGTGCATTTGGCTGATGGGGTGTAAAGGAATAATTTGCATTGCTCCACCCACTTTCCTGAAAAAGGGTTTCTACCTAAACTTTTGGGATTTGTGATGAATTGGGGCATGTAAATACCTTATTTTTTAAGAAGGCTTTGTTGTGCTTCAATGCAAATCAATGTGGGCCCTAACGCGCCCTACAACACATGCAAACTGGGGGCATTCCATGGCCCATCCACATGTTAGATGCCATGTACGCTACATTGACAGAGCCTAAGGTTTGAAATGCAACACTCAGGCACAGCAGAAGCGGCGGGCCCTGCCCGATCAGAGGTTGGGGAACAATATGTACAATAGAACTTGCAAAGTGGTTATTTTAGGAATGAGAAGTTGGGTAGGCCAGACTGAAGATGGGTTTTAATGGCTTTATGAGGTACAGGGTTCCAGTGAGTCCATAAGCCAAGGATGTGATGATGTCATAGGTAAGTGGAGGAGCAGAGGGGCCAGTTAAGGATGTATTTAATGCACAAGGTTGGAAATGTAAGTGGGACAGGAGGTGTTCAGTGATTTACAAGCAATAACTTTGAATTTGATTCTCTGGGCTATAGGAAGCCAGTGTAGAGATATATAGAGAGGAAAAGCAGATGTAGAGATGTAAGAGGAGTGAATGAGTCTAGCAGCATTCATGATGAAGAGGTGAGAGTCTAGTTAGAATAAGACCAGAGAAGATGATGTACTGCCATATCCTAAATTCTTGGAATATGGAAGTGCTGCAAATGTCCCTCAAGATGTTTAATACATGGTGGCTCAACATGTTCAGGCAATGTAGATATTGTAGATAGGTTGGCCACTTACCTACCTTACTTAAATAATTCAGGCTTTGCAAAATTCTGAGTGCACCTGCTATTGCAGAAAAGACTTGTAAATTTTGCGAATATGACGGTGAATATTCGCAATCTTGAATATTCGCAAAAATTAGCAATTTGAGTGTATGGCCATGCATTGCAAATTTATATTCGCAATGCGAAAATAAATACCACATGTAACCATTAATTTTGAAGGCAATTGCGATGTGATTATATTTGTGAATTTATATACATTTGAATATTTGTGAATATCGAATTACATTTTTGTAGAATTCTTTAGAGTAAAGTATTGCCAATGGCGCTCATCACAATTTGATACAGTGCTTTCATTTCTCTAATTTAAGGTATGTTGTATATACTGCATTTTGCTTGTCTATTGTGCTTTGGCTTCTGAATGGATGAAGATCACGTACTATAGGGTCTCTTTTTTACACCTCTTTTGTATGTTGTGTTTGAATAAGTGGCTTGATTGCCAATGAATGGCAGTAATGGCTCTGGCATACAGCACCTAAAATACTCCTTTATTTATTTTACTTAGAGTAGATTCCCCATTTGCACTTAGAGAAAGCATTTATTTCATTGGCAGCCTCACGTTTTTTCCCATAACCAACTATTATACTGTTATTTCATACAGGGATATTTACACTGTGTCACAATATTCTGAGCTAGGTGTGGAGAAGTAAATAATAGAACTTTGTGTTTGAAAAAGGAAATCCTTGTAAAGGATTAATATTTGGATGACAAAGTTTCATACAGGTTACATTGAAGGAAACCCAGTCCTACAATAAGCCTCTATACATTTGAAAAAGGAATTGGGGGTATAATTGTTTAGATAACTCAAATAATTTTTTCAATGTTATTTTATTGACAGGCAGTTCTAGCTCTTTGTTAACTCTCTCCCTTGCCCCATTAAGGCCCCCATACACGGGTCGGATTCCGGACGGATTCCGGGCCGATCGATTCCGGGCGCGTGCACGCGAAATGATCGTGCCGGAATCGTGTGCAGCCCACCTTGTCCGATCGATCACGTCCGATCGTTAAGGGGCCCAGAATCGGATCCGACAGAGAACCAACATGTTGGTCTTTTTGATCCGATTCTGCACACATCAGGGGGAGTTGCCATTTGTGAGGTGGAGTCGGAGATGGAATCGGACACGGAATCGTCCCGGAATCCGTTGGACAAGGTGGTATGCAGCGATCGGATTCTCTTAATTGGCCGATCGATCACACCTGCGATTCCTGCCAGAATCGCCGGAATCGATCGGATAGGTGATCGAGCGGCCATGGAATCCGTCTGTGTATGGCTGGCTTTAGACTTGCTCCTACCTTTGGCACTTTTAAAAGAGCCCTGAAAACCCACCTCTTACCTATCTTCTCAATTCCTAACATAACCACCATGCCAGTCCTATCCCCCCACCTATTATACACTCTGTTCCCCCAACCTATTACATTGTAATCAGGCAGTGTCCTCTACTCCTCCTGTGTTATAACCTGTGTGTGTTATTATGTGTGTTATGTGTTCAGTTGTGTCTGAACTCTAATTTATTGTATTTATCGCATGTCAGCGCTATAAAAATAAATGAAAATAATAATAACTTATTGATAGATTCATTTAAGGTGGCTACACGGAACAATAATGCAAATATCTGTTTGTGAAAATGGAAACATGATATTTATTCTTTGTTCTACATGGGTCTATAACCCATAGACCGTACTGTGACCATACTCAACTGTATTGTCCTCAAAAACTGCTATAAATTAAGAAGTTGAGCACCCCATATTATAGCTGTGAAAGTCAAGGCCCAGTGAAACAAGGTAATGGGCTTATAAAAGACATCAGGTGATTACTAACCTCCCTAGCGCACTGCTGAGGTCCAGATTTCTGTACCAAAAGTGCACCATAGACTTCAATGGTAAATTTTTCTTTATGTCGTAGGCCTGTAACTTCCCAAAATATGTCCGTACAAGGGTCTAATAGACATCCTGAATATAATAATGCTTGAAACAAACAATTATGTAAAATAAAATAAAAATGTTTTAATAAAAATTATGAAAAAAACCCACAAAAATTAGGACACAAAACTATGCTGATATTTACTAAATATCGCCAAAATGAAAAGTCTCTGGTGCCCCAGATGTGCCCATTTGCACTTAACCCTGCAAATGGGCACATCTGGGGCATCAGGGACTTTATTCTGGCGATATTTAGTACATAGGGGGAGTTTGAAAGCAGTTTTCTACATAGAAAACAGCTTTCATGCTATTTACTGTACAAACCTCCCGCCGCCTCCCCGAGCGACGTCATCATGTCACTCGGAGCGGGGGGGGGAGAAGGACACGAGCAGCCGAGGAGGCATGTCGCATCGGGGACACGGGGACAGCGTGAGTATGCGCTCTCCCAGTGCACGGCAGCACCTCGTCCAGTGCGATAGTAGCAGTTGGAGCGCTGGACGAGGTGCTGCCGTCCATAACGCTAGGGCGGTTAAAAACAACAAATATCTATACTAAATCTGTATAAGCTTATAACACAACTTATAATTGGAGGAATAATATATTTTTTACACCCTTTGCTTGTAAATAACAGATTTTAACCAATGTAGACAGAGTAGTGATTTTCAAGGATCTTTATATTTAAAAAAAATATTTATTTAATTTTTAGTAACCAACTGCATTTGTAACTATATTGTTATATAGTTATTGTTATATGTAACTATATCATGAGTGGTTTGTTTTGAGTGGTTTGATTAGTCAATAGTCTAAATGTGCATGTTCTGTACATACCGAGCCTGTTTCTGTTGAAGCTACCTGCAGAAAGTTTAGGGTTTCATTAGGTCCCTTTGGTGACTTTACAAGATCACAGATAACCATATAAAAAGTTTATAGCCTTTATTTGTTTTGCTATGTCAATCTCCAATAGACTTTAACAGACCTGACATGATCTTGGATAATACAGTTAAACAGAACATATCTTAACTGGTATTTAGCAAAAAAGTGTATTTAGATCAGCATGATTACACTGCATTCTGAGGAGTATTCTGGTGTTAATGTAATAAAAGTGACAGGATTGATCACTTGGATTCAAGATCAGCAGTCTGGACATCAACTTGAAGGGCAGGATCGGGCATGTTCTGCCTGTTGTTTAGAACATTAATGTAATAAAATTACTTTAAAATATGAATATTGCATCAAAAGGTAAGAATACACTAAGCACAGGTCTATTTACATTTTTATTTACAGACATATCATCTAGTTCAAGTTGTCATAAAAAAAAACAATAAACATATTATGGATATATATATTATGAATCATATTAATAAATACCATTTCAAAAGCTATATGATAATAATTCTTCACTCACAAAGAGAACACCAGTCCCGTCTGCTGTTTGATTGATTAAAGAAAAAGCGGTTTGATACAGCTTCACTGAGTACATCAAACCTTTACAAAGTTTTTAAAAAGTATGCATTGCAAACAGAATAGAGGGGTGGTCTGTTGTTCGTTCAGGTAAAGTCAGTCTGCTCTGCGTCAACATAAATATGGCTCTATCAGAGTTGGTGTGGTCACATATCACATACCGGTAACATACAAGACATGAGTCAACAAGCACTTGACAACTTGTCAAAGACTCAAATACAACTGTCATTTAGTGGTTTTCATACATTGTGTCTTTCACCAATCTATCTCACATTGAAGCTAAACAAGCACACAAGGAGGGATGTTACTAGTAGTATATTCTGTAATAATATAGTATTTGTAGCATAGTGTGTATGCTGTTGGAACAGGAAAATGGAAGTGGTGAGATATTTAGACTACAAAAGTAGACTTTGAGGAGCATGGCTTAAATATAATATATACAACTATAGACATGAACACACATATTTCAGAGTATTTGCTGGCTTTTGTGCTGCTTCTCTCTCCCATTCTGAGCTCGGATGTACAGACTATATAGTGGATTGTAAGAGGCCGTATCCAACTTGGATTTTGCAATTTAAACTACTGTCTGGCAGGATAATGCAAGGGTGGGCAAACTTTTTGACTCGTGGGCTACATGAGTTTTTAAACTTGCAGAGGAGTCAGACAAAGAACCTGTAAGGGCCATCGGGTCCCAAGTACTCCCAGCCTGGGTGGGAAATTTAAGCTGATTACATTGATACATTTTCCGCAACGCTTTAAAAAAAAAGTGATATTCATACTGCTAGGGAGGTAAAAAAAAGGAAAAATATTAGAAAGTAAAAAGATATTTGGATAGTAAGCATTGGAAGTTGTACCCAAACTTCCAATGCTTAAACATGTGAAGACTAAACAAAAATTGGAATATGCCGGAACAATGATGTTATAAACACTGCAAACTTTTATACAATAGACACAGCAGGCTGCTGCCTGACATCGATGGAACTGACCCCGCGGTCCCCATGTAAAGCAATGGACATCGACCATGATATTCGGTAATATCCGATAAACTGGGATGGCCACAACTAACAATGCTTGAAGCGGACATCTATCTGGCCCATATCTATGCGTGTGTTCCCAGCTTTAACCTACTCTTTCATATATGTGAATAAGTAGGAACATGTATGTTTTCTGTTATGTTGATAATGTTGGGATGATGGCACTTGAGATGGAAATGATGGAGATAATATTGGTGCATATAATCTATCAGACTTGTTGCACAAATGCACCATTGGCTTGTGCCATTTAAATATCAGCTTTCAATCCAATATGAATCAATGGTACCATCACACACTGTAATTAATGCAAAATGCAATTGGTTTTACATCGATCACACAGAGTTGCAGTACCTCTGATTATTATTGCACTGACAGTCAAATCAAGCAAATGTTGAGGTGTATGCCTACCTTTCCTTCTAAACCAAGGCACTTCACTTTTCTAAGGCAAAATGTCAAGTTGCAACTTGCAAACATAATATTTGGCTCAGAACTTCCCTAAATTGTAAGTTGCGGGTACCTGTAGTGTGGTCATTGGAAATAATTGATCACCAGGAACTACCCATTATAAATGGCAATGTGATTTGGCAGACTGTAATGACAAAATAAATTTTTAATTTACTGAAGACGAGCTCCAGGAAAAAGTACTGGTGGCTGTAAACCAATTAAAGATGAAAAAGTATGGCATAGATGCTAGGATCACAGAGGTCACGCATGATTAAGACAAAGAGGTCTTTTGTGATGTTCCTGGGCCTCTGGTCATGACTATCTGGATGGAGATGTGACCAGTTCGGAGTATCTCTAATAAACAAGAACTAGATATTGTTGGACTGTTATTTTCCACACACAATCATGATTGAAATTTTGAGAAATAGTATGGTACATATGCACTCTGTACAGAATCATTGCAAAAAATACAAACTATCAATAGTAACCTTTTATATGTATCAGCAATAATAACAAAAAATAGACAACGTTGGCTATATGAGCGAAGCAGAACAGCTTTCACTTTACTTCAATCAGAATCTATCTCACCAAAATGTAGGCCATAAATAATAGACTGTGAAATTGCCCTATAGTTTAACTACCAAATTTATATTAATAGGGAGGTTTCTTCACTAGTAGTAGAGGACATGTATTTTCCAAATTAAAATATAAAATTTTAGGGGTTTATTTAATATTATCTTTATGAACCAATCATCAAGCCTTCTTTCTGCTGAGAGCCCAGAATTAGTCTTTTCTGTGAGTAAATGTTTACTTGTTTTCCCTCCCAAAAACTTTGGTGTGTCTCTCCAGGCTGCCTGCTTGAACATATCGTATAACGGTATTTACCAAGGCTGATATAGAGACTCACTTGGGTAAGCCTTGCCCCTACTTTCGAGTAAATGCCGGTATGCAGCATGTTCCAGCCTGAAGACTCAGAGAGAGACTTAAAAAGTAGTATTTACTAAGGGGTGAGGTGTATTTACGTTGTGGATAAAGTAGAAGGGTGTCCTAGCCAAAAAATTGTATATGAAAAAGATTAGCCCTGGGTTTAACCAATATCTGATCCTTTGGTGCCTGCAATTGCCAAACCTATTGGTCCCTATTCAGGGACCTGGGTGTAACCATCACCCAAAACAAGTGCTAATCTTTTTCAGAGAGAGACTTATTACGTGCCACCTCTCTGCTGGAACATGCTGTATATTGGTATATTCATTCTAAAGGACACACCCATGCTTTCCCCTGAAAGTGCATCTTTTAGAGTGAAAAATATGGTGCACATAATTTTTTTGCATATGAATAACTATATTCTTTAAATGGCATTCTCACCCTATTCATTTGCACCATTATACACCTTTTTGTGATGATACGCTTATAAAAGTCTTTAGACCTAAGTCCCTGTTTGAATGTTTGAAGGTGGACACAGACCCATGTTCTGGGCAACAAATACTGTGGACGGATGTATATATTTAATTATAAGAATTTTAAACAATATCCTGACTTCAGTCAATGAATCAGATTACGACGACACTGTTAGTATTAACAGAGAAGGAATATAGGGATAAAGGGCTCAACGCTGATTTATTCATACTGTAAGATTCAATGACATATTTAAGGTTTACCAAGAACAGAAGCTCAGCTAGAAGCCTTGTCACAGAGCTTCCTTTCTGATCATTTAATTAAAGGTAAATTTTAGTCCTTTTATATTTAGCTTTTTAATCACCCTGGGATCTCTATCTCTGAAGCTAAAGGCGGCATGGGCATTAGTTTTATTTCTTACACATGACAAAGTTACATTGCTGTGACAGTGTCAACGAGGGAAATGCTCCTAGCTCCAGGAAAGAATGAACTCTTTGTTCCAGATGAGCTCTGATGGAGGATTGCTGGTGCTCTTTGGTGCTTCCTAATCAAAGACGAGCACTTGAGACTTGTTAGAACTGAAGTCAAACAAGTCAGCCTGAGGCAGCTGTGACGACCTACGGTACCTATGGAGCTGCTGGGAAGTTACTGTACATGCATTCCCATTATAAAAATGCACTTTGTAATCACTTGTTAAGGTAGGCATACACGCCTCGAATTTCCCTCAATGTTTGTGGGACAGATTGTAGCGTGATGACGTCATCGCGCTGCAGCGTGCCCCTCAGAGCATCATCCGGCACCCTATGTGTGGGATCGGACAGGAATCTACCAATATGATGGATCACCCTGCAATCCGACATGCGGCAGATTCCTGGTCGATCTCTCCAGGTGGGCGCACAACATTTTCGAACGATCGGCCAGGTGGGCGCACGGCGGTCGATTGGCTGAAAAATTGAGCAGGAATCTGCCCTTGTATGGCTAGCTTTACACCGGTGCTGGATTACCTCTTGGTACTTCTCCAGAGACCTCCCAATATAAATCAGCAGAGATGAAATGGAATCTGCATGTTACGTCCGTTAAAAATCCTTTATTGTAAACAGAAACATAAGCCCATAATACATTCTACCCTTCCAGGAAAAAGTACCTCCACCCTGACATGTTTCTCCGCTTGGTTTGGGGGTTTATTCATAGGGATTATTATCCCCTTTGGTTGTAAACTTAATTGTACTCAACCAAAAACTAACACAAGACAGGATCCCATTTAAAGCCATCCAATTGTAGCAAAGTTCGCAAAAATGTTGGCTTAAGGTGGGTTTACACATGTAGATTTTTTCTTCTGCCATTTCGATTTTTTGTTCAATATTGTTGTCAAACATCGTTTGTTTATTTATCGAATGTAACATTAGATTTTTTTGTTTGTTCATAGCCAATATCGAATAAAAATACATTCGAAATGACAGCGACAGATAAAAATTTATTAACATGTTCGATGACCTTTCAAACTATTTTTTGTACGAGGTCGAACAAAATGTATCCATCAAAAAAATTTGCCATTCTGGATTTTTGTTCAATCAACCAAAAAATCTTTTGTTCTTCGTTGATCGAACAAAAACATCTATACTTGTAAACCCACCTTTAGTATTATAGTCTACACTTGGATTTTTATTTAATTATGGGTTTGGGTACATATTCTATATAAAAGATCAATTCTGTGATGGACACATAATATGAAGCTTACCTAAACTGAAAACCCAAAAAACTGAATATATCATAATTTACCAATGCTTAGATGTGATGTAAAGTGTTTTTGTTTTACAAGTTATATTTACCTTAGTTTTGTGATTCTGTCAGTAACATACTTCCTGTCCCATGCTACAATATAAGGATGACAGAAAGAGCCAATCTTTATACTTCTCCATAACATAGGGCAACATGGTTCTGTAGCTCACTTAGATAACAATCAACATATTTAGAAAAACTAGAGGAAGTTATCAGCTTACCAGATTTCAGGTGAGATAAACACTTTTTTGCACTTAATAAACAGGAATAACAAAATGCTTTGAATGCTTAATTTTAACAGTCCAATTTTTATTTGTAAGGTTTACATGCCCTTTATGGTTTATGGTTAAGCTCCAGATAGTGCTAGCACCATACAGAATGCATAGTAGTAAAAAAATATAACTACTCTTCTGGCAGCAGCTACTTTACTAACTTGCTTCATCAAGCAATTATTCTAATGAGTACATTTGTGTGGCTTACATTTAAATCATGTAAACAGGCACAAATTCCATCTAAAACACTGTTTTCCTTTAATGCGGTTTCTCATTGTTAGGTTAAGGACAAACTGGCATCCCCACAGTTGGAATGCATTTACAGTCATTTGGCCTCTATAGAGCTCAGTACATAATTTAGTGGGGTTGTACGGCAATGTTACCTTTACAGAGCCCAGCACAGCTCTAGATACACATCCAATTTGTAATGGAAAAAGAAAACAAGTTATAAAGTACCTAAATAATTTGAGACATATGTCATGATTTCATTGGCAGTGATCTGGCTGCCCTTTGACCCCATTCTATTGCCTCGTGGAGCTCCATTCCCACAAGAGCTGGGAACTGCAGGTCACGGCTTACAAAGCTAGGAATCAAATCAAGATGTAACTTTTGATTTATTTGTGGCTGTTTTCAGTCATTACGAAGTATGCCGGCCATGAGAACACATAATCTTAGACTTAGCTAAACCAAAAAGAAAAAAAAGTTACCAAATGAAACTGCTCTGCTGGTATGTGGGCTACAAATTTAAGTATCACAAGAAAAAGGATCCAACATTCTTCAGTCAGCAGTAATAACAGCCTGCCCATTGTCAGAGAGCGGAGAGCCCCCTGCAATGTGCTGACACATGGTTTAGACTTAAGTTGTGAGAGTGGTTTGCGAGATCTAAGAATACAACTTGTCGAAAACCAAATGTGACATTCAGAAAAAAAGATGTTGGCAGCATCTTTCATCTTTCACAGGCTGGAGTTCTGCCTGACTTACTGCGCAGGGATTTAAACCTTCCACCTTTTAGAGAGAACACACAGAAAGGCTCTCGGATCAGCCTATGTGAGGGTGTCACTCATCCTATGGAGTTAAAGCCCCCTGAGACCTGAGCAAAGTTCACTTCACTTATGTTCACCTCAGTCCACTCAGATACTGCCAACCATTAGCATAAGGGTTTGGAAACTCATGTCCTTGACAACCAATACCCGACTTTCACAGGCTTCTAACCTTCACTTCTAGAAATAACTTGAACTTGTAAACCAAACCACAGGGGCCAGCATGTCAGATAAAGATGCTGATGTCCAAATTACATACTCCAGTGAGGCTTGGGTCTTGTTTCACCGATTCAAAAAGTATTGAACTTTTAAGATCAATAATGTTTGAATAAAGTGAGGCGGACACAGAGGTTCTCAGTCTGTTTTTTCCCCATGTAACTAATATTGTAGGGATTTAAGAATCACCATAAGACGCAGGCACAATCCCCCCCCCCCCCCAATGTTGGGGGTGACAAAGTGCGTCTTATGGTCCAAAAAATACAGTAACCCTCAGACCCAGATCCATCACACCAGGGGAGAGAGGCTGCCAAACGGAATTGTACTGGATACAGTGATAACTGTTTCCAATACAATTCAAAGTAAAAAAATAAATAAATAAAAAGAACACAAAACAAATTTCCAATTGAATACACATTTTTATTATAAACAAAAAACACATATAAATACATACTGTTTTTAAATCTTTCATACAAAATAAGTATTTAAGAGCTTTTATAATTCAAATGATACCTTTTATTATTATTCATTTTTTTTTAAACATTATTTTTTTTACATAATAGTTTGTTTCAAACATTATTATATTCAGGATGTCTACTAGGCCCTTGTACGGACATATGTTGGGAAGTTACAGGCCTGCAACATTAAAAAAAATGTCCATTAAATTTTATTGTGTGCTTTTGGTACAGAAATATGGACCTCAGCAGAGCGCTAGGGAGGTTAATGTCACTACAATGCCTCTTTTTTTGAAAAACACTTTCATGCCAGATTGTTGGTAGAGATATGTGCACTGCTATATTAAAAAATTATTGTAAATGTTGCACCTAGACTGCTAGACAAAGAACACTACTATTCACACACTTTCTCTACAGCATTCTGTGGTTTAGCGTGTAGCCACTGGATGGCCTTGACCCGATGTATCCTAAGAACCTAATACCAATACAATAATAATATCTCAGATCTATTGTAAAACATAGGAAGATTTGCTTCAATGCAATGTTTTTTATTAAATGTCTAATGGTCCCAATCCCTTAAACACGGTACAAATGGGTATGATATACTGATCCTTCAATTAACCAGCATGTATATCTACATCTGATTGGAGATACAAAAGTTAAGGCGCCCATACACACATAGATATGTGCTAGATCGATGGCCTCTTTGTGTGCCATGTGTGCTTACAGCCATCTATCTAGTGCATATCTAATGTGGCCATCCCTGTTTTTGAGCGGGATCAATTAATCCTGCTCGAAAACAGGGATATTGGACATAACCGCAAATCACGGTCGATGTCCATTGTTTTGCATGGAGACAATGGGTCCCCATGCAAAGCATCAGCTGAGCTGGCTGGCAGTGCTGCACCTCCAGCTCCTTTGATATTGGGCTCAGCGTGATGACATCTTAAAAAGAAGGTTACTGCACCCAGTTTCTCACACCCCAAACTCAAACGTGGGGGCGGAGAAGGACTTTAAGACAGATACACATGTGAACAAATAACCATGTAAATACATTTGGTTATTTGTTCACATGTGTATCTGTCTTTTTAAAATATCATAATTTAGGATGTTGATAGATCAACTACGTTTCTGATACTTTACCACAGGGCTCTTTCTTCAGTTTGAAGGCTCGTCTATCTCACAGGCATCGACTCGTGTATGGCAGGCTTAAATCTCCTATGATGGATCAGCTGTCAGATTCACTTTAGATGCATTCAGTTTATCAGAACATAAATATATAGTGGTTTATGTGTACCAGCCTTTCTTCCTTTTAGACACAAAAAAGTCAGTCCCAGAATCTACCTGAAATCGCCTATTATCAGGGCCATCACTGTACAACTTATTCCCCAATTCTCTATACATGGCTCCATTCCTGGACATGTGTATCTTATAAAGAGACCTTAGAGGCCATTGTTTATTCAAGGCTATGTGGATTATCATCCATTATTTCTACATGTATTAGAAAGAAAGATTGTATAACAATACCATGAATTTTATTACTTGTATCAATACTGTATAACGCAGCTTCATAAAATATCTCTCTTACTATATACTTTTCAAAACTTCCCTTAAGCTGTTATCTACAACTATTGCAGTTACATTGTATATTTTAGCAAAATTACCTATAATAGCATTATATTTTTTTATTAAATATTTCTTTAATCTCGCCTTTATGTTTTTACTTTGAACACTGTTTTTAAATCATAGTATAAAGCAATGAGTTGCCATGGAACTACTTTATCCTGATGTAGGCCCAAATTAAAAGATCACTCTGGTGAGCGGTAAGAATTAGAGTGAGACTCTAGAATGGCAAAACCTGCAATGCCTGGGTGACATCGAAGGTCCAAATATTGGACCTGTTGGAAAATATGCATATTCAGGGTTTCTCCTTAACCAGAATATTGGGTGATTTATAACACAGTAATATGGCCTTGCTGGAGCCAAATTGAACTTCATCCACTGATGCATTCCATACCATACATACTGCTGCATACTCCTACCTCAGCATAGGTCTCTTCAATTGGGAAGGGTCCTCTCCTCTTCAATTGTTATAGATCAGT